>CAJFCO010000035.1:1921327-2032640 GCA_904066015.1 Synergus gifuensis
ATGATCTATTTAAAATTACTTTGAAAAGTTTAACATAGAATTGAAGTCTAAATCTTCGTGTATTTAAAACTAGAAAGATAAATCCTTGTTGATTAAAGCAATGTTGGTTTTTTTGGAAAGTATTTAAAAAAGGTTTGGAAAGGGGTTTACATAAGGAGTTTGGAAAAGGAGGTTGGTAAAGGAGGTTGAAAAAAGAATGCAGAAATAGGGTTTGATATTTAAAACGCCATTTGCTCATCTTACACGGATGTTGATGGAAAAGTGACTCAGCATCATGAATAGTGTTGTTTGCACGTGAAGCATAAAATCGTTTATGGGGAAAATCAAGATTGGATGCTGAGGGTACTCGTATATTCGTTAAAGAAATTTAACGTCCACCACTCTGAAAAAAGATTGGCATTTCTATCAATGAAGAGTCTGAATCTGTATTCCTTGTTTCCTTTATCCCAATCTATTCGGTTAAAATTGATGGAATCCCATTTTACTCAGCAATTGAGAGTAAAGTCGGCACATTTTACCCTAATAAAAAAGAGAGTTCGGTTTAACCGTCTTTTTTTGCTAATCAAAAGCCTTTTTTTCTAATCATTTATTACCAAAAAACGAAATACTATTTATTCTGACGTCGACGGATAAAAATATATACTATTCTCTCTAAATATACTATTTATTACAAAACGATATACAGCTTCCGTTTCTGTTTCTGGATAAATTGGTATACCATTGATAGAAATGAAATAAAGCGTGATAAGATAAAAGGGAATACAGATTCGTATTGGTATGTATAGGCGATAAAAGTTTCAATCTTTTTTTTTTAATAGTGGACGTTAACCCCTTTTATCGAAGTGATCCTTCCTATACTGAAACTGATTGTCTCTCATAAATGTTTTTATGTTTGGTGTAGAATCCACATTCCTTTCTACTATTAATATTTTTTCAGAAAGATTTTCTTATTATTTTATTATTATTAAAAGGATACTTTTTCTTACGAAATAGTGTTGAAATATAACTTCTAAAATTCGCACTGGACTAATTAAAGTAAAATTATACAAAACTCTAATAGTAAGTACACAGTTGGAATAGCAATTTACTTTGAATAATGTCTCTGTAAATGAAACACAAGAAAACTTTAACAATAAATTCTTGTGAATGGAATGGGAACATATCCTGGTAATCCAGCCGCCACTAACACTTCTCTCTGTGCATTGAAGGTCCACGAGGGACCTTTGGTTAAAAATATAGTTGAGAAAAGTACCCTGTTTAAGATTATTTCAGATATATTGTTAAAATCCATAGGGCTCATTATTTAAAGAAGTTTTTAAAATAAATTCTATATTTTTCATAAAAAAAGTTCCAGTTCAAGAGGACCTGTGAATTTTTGTAATTAATTTGATGAAAAGAAAAATTTGACTTGAATCTTTTGAAGAGTTTTCCACCAATAGTATTTGAAAATCCTGAGTTGTTCCAATTTTTTATTAATACCTAATCTTAAAAGTGCTTTTCTGGAAAGTCACATCCCATCCCATATTTGCAATTCAAGCGATTCTTCCCAAGAAGGGAATTTTTGAATAGGTAATTTCTTTCATTTAAAGTATGTACTCAGGTTATATGTGTTCAATATTATTTTTAAAAATGTTATTTTCTCACAAAAGAGGCAGTAAGACAGAGCATACTTTCAAGGGAATGAAAAAGAAGTAATGTTGACTTCGAGGTCATCTTCATGCATATTCCAGTTGCACATTTTCTCCGCTTCGCTTTTCTCGGGATATCACGCCACGTTGGTTATTATTTACCTCGAGTTATGAATAAAAATTAACAGTATCTATAAATTTAGATAGCAATCCTGCTCTAGGGTGGCTGGCGCATTAAAAGAAACAAGAATAAAAGAATGAGAACAGAGAAGTTGAAAGTAGGTGACTACGAAACCTTCGGGTATTTATTTTCACGAAATAGGTTGTTTTCCTTTCCTGCACACTCATAGGAAATATTTGTGCACTAACCAGGCCAATGAAGAGCTACATACTCCGCTGAAAAAACATTTTTATGACACAGTCAAAGAAATCAAGAAACTTGTAGAATACTTTACAATTAAAGTAGTATTTTAACGCGATTAAAATATTTTGAATTTATGATTCGCGTTTTACTCATATATAGTTATAAAATTGAAAAGTTTTGCTTGAAATTACAATTTCCTTTTCTCATCTTGGAGATATTGGTCTTCCCTGAGAAAAAAGCATGAATCCGTTGGCAATTAAAATTCGGTATAAGCATTATCTGCTGCCTTCCATTATTGGATTTCTCAGTTCTGTATCGTGGAGAAGATTCTCTAGTAGCGGAAAATCGTTTTGTACAGACAGTATAAAACGACTCAACCGAGTTGTGCTTAGCAGTGTCATTACTTTTTAATACCTTGGTTTCAAGTAAATTTAATGAGAAATTCATTCCATGAAGAAGCCAAAAGCTGTGTTTTGAAACATTAAGAAAATAATCTATGGATCTCTATTGAAATATTATACCATCAATTTTAAATCCGAACCTTTAATACGTAATTCGAAAGAATCGGAAGTCAGTTTACATTCCGATAGGATTTCTATCTAAAATCGCCAGGAGACATCTGTCGTTAATCGGCATCGGCATCTTTATACATTAATATTATAACACGTATCTCATGTCGAACTTGAGATGTAATATATTTTATTGATATGTGTATCAATATATAATATATACATATGTATATAATATATGTATGCGTAGTCGTACACAGTTCTTCCTCAAGCAACTTCCTCTGCTTAGCCTATGTTTCGGTAGCCTGGGGCTTATCGTCGTAGACTTGGTGCATCGTATACCATCTGATTCAAATCTCTCTATAACCCTTTCTCTCGATCTGGGCTTGCATATACTATTCTCCTTCTCAAACAATGAGTCATATCGTATTTATCTGCAAGTCTCCTATGATTTTTATCAGGCTGTCATAAAAGTGCAACGAACAACATCGGGAAAACTGTCTCAAAAATAACGAAAATATGTTATGACATATTTCCAAATTCAAACTGGCTAATGAAAACCGACCATGATTCTATAGTGAAGAATTGTATTTGTACCATGCGCTTCCAAATATGACGTACAATGCATCAATTACGTTTCAAATTGAAAAACGCATCCAGATACGTTTTTCAGCAAATTTCAATGTTTTCATTAACTAGAATGTGTACATCATTTTTCTTTATTAGAGAGGGTTAGCATAGGGAGGTTCCAGAAGGTGAAGACTGTATCGAGGGTTAGAGGGGGTCCCGAGGGGTAGGAGGAACCTCTGGGAATAGGGGGGTTCCGGAGGATAATGAAATAAAGATAGTATAGAGGGATAGAGTGGATCCTGAATGATAGGAGGAGTTTCGTAGGATAGTAGGGGATTGGAGGGGGACTAAAAGATAGAGGGAGTCGCATGAATGCACCAAAAGACATTTCGGTATTTTTTATAACAAATACTTAAATCTGTTATGACAAATACCTAGTTACGTGTAGGAAGAACATTCAATCATTAATATCTATCCAGACACGAATGCCCTGTGGTAACAATGCACAATGTAAGGATCGCTCTCCTTCCACCTTTTCGATCTCTGTTATCTAGATTCGCTTGCTCTTGCTCCTCCTTCTGCTTCCAGTGTTCAAAGCACCGCGGCAAACAATGCTTCCGATGGTACAGCGGTAAATGTCGTCGCATAATGCACCATTGTGAAAACGAGTTAATTTATACCGAATTGTTCCTGCAGTGCTTTTACAACATCATGTCTATTCCAGGAGTAGTAGGTGTCCCTAAGGTGCAGCTGTTTCTATCTTCTAACCTAAATTAAATTCTTGTATCTAGGTTTTATGCAAGGAACATGATATTGACATTGTGTTGCCTTGTAGTACAGAGTGAACCTTAATGTCAGTATTTATTTCTTGTATAATTGATGCAATAGTTAAAGTTTCGCTCTGATTGAAGGTCGAGGGGTAGAGAGACAGGGTGGGGGGGGGCAGACGTGGAGTAACTTAGGAGGTTGTGATAAAGAATAAGAAGAAGAGGGAGACAGTGAATATGTTGATAGAAAGAGAGGAGGCTTGATGATAAACAGTTATTGGGAGAGAGCTAGAAAAGAAAGACGAAGTATTAAAATTGTCAAATTTTCGAAATACAAACAAATATATGTTTTACATATTAGTATTGATGGCGTAATGCGTTTATGCCGCAAGGGACAAGTTATAAATGTGCAGCCTGTTGTGAGAGGAAGACGAATGCACGGATGGGAAAGCAGATTCCTCTGGTTTTGCAGTGTTACCTGCAGCTTCCGTTCGGTCAGCGGAGAGATAGTGTGGGATATAGTATTCGAGACTAAACGTACAACGGATTGACAGACGGTCTCTTCCTTTCATTCTCGGCTCTCCCGACCTCCCGTAGCGATTACCCGGTAGTACATATACTGGATTGTTTGCCTACTGAGTGTTTGGATGGGTACGTGTATGCTTGACTGTGGGAGTGTATCCTGAACAAATGGTTGCTTTGTAAATTCGAAATTCGTTGTGTGAATCGCGTATTCCCTCTTCCTTCGTCGATGGTAACGTAGCTGTTTCCGGGACTCGGCCGAATTTCATGCATCCGGTTGTTGCATGTATGTTGTTAAATGATAGAACATAGTTTTAATAGTCTAAGCCGCGGTTCATTGGTTACCGGAAATATAAATCCAGATCGAAATCTCTTGGGTTAATATATAAAATTGTTTTTATTTATGTTTTTTTTTTTTAAAGGAAAATGGTTAGTAGAGAACAGGGGAAATTATTTTTTATGAAGTAAGTTTTATTTGACCGTTGAAACAATTGATATTGAATAACTGTAATATTAGGAAAATTTTTTTTTAAGAATTTAGTTAAATTTGCTACACTCAAATAACGTTTAACTGATTACGAATTGGGACACTAAATTTAGTCTGTGATAAGCCTTTCACTTGAAATTCGCTTTCTAGCACGATATTTGTAAGGAATAGCGAAACGAAGTGAAGCACGTGGCTGGTTAAATTATTAAGGGTGGTTGGAGGCAGTGTTTCGATGTCATTGGAAGGGGAACGAGATTCCGAAAGTCGAGAGTTGGATGTTTCGCGCCGCCTCTTCTCTCGTAATAACTCTTCTGCTGGCTACAATTAGTGGTTAGCTGAGCCGCTTGTATGCCAAGCACGTCTACGAATACTTCATAAAGCGTTGCACTTCTAGAACATACTCAGTTCACCAAAGAAAAAGTGTGCAACGAAATAAAAAGCGAAAAATAACGTCGCAAGGATTTAGAGAAGCAATGGCATTAAAGGCATGAAATGGCATCTACTGCTGTTAGTGTATGCAAGTGTTGTGTACTCAGAAAATAACCAGAAAATAATTACAAGCAAATATGTTAAAAGACTTTTACCACATTTGCTTAGAGGTGCAATGTTGCGTTCGTTTACCTAATTAGGCAACATTTTCAACAACCAAAAGTGTTGAGACTCAAGAAATAAAACAAGCGAATAAACAGAAGCAGAGGAATATACCACTTCAAGCACAAGAATGGGTTTTATTTATGTAATTAAATATTTTATCACGTGAGAATTTATTTTTAGCTTTAATTGACTTTAATTAGACTTGTAAACACATGTTATTTTATAATATCTAGTTTTAAACTTACATCCGTCATAATCTTCAGCCACGCATGGTTATAATTAGTTCCTGGTTATTAGGTGGCTAAAAGAAAAACTTCTGACATTCGTGTTTTGGCTTCATCATGTCTAATTATAATGTGACGAAAATATTTTCAGTGCCTCGTTATCATCATCAGATTATCAAATAAAAGTAGTATTGAGTGTGAAAATAGGATAAAATACGGCATTTAAAAGATATATGAACTGAAATTTATAAAAAAAGGGTTTATTCACATTTGGATCATTTCCATTCTTTTAGTCACCTTTGTCTTATTCTGACGTACAATTTAAGAGCGAGGATGAATTACAATCACTTAGAATGCCAAGAGAGTATGGGGCACTTAATAATAATTAAACTAAGAATTATGAGGGTCGAACCAGCGACATTAAATAAAAAGAAGGAAACTTGTATATTTCCCATTTTTGCTTCTCCTTTCTCCAACTGTTAGCTGAAGTTTTTTTTCCACTTTTAGCCCCGTCGCACTAAATTTCAAGATTCTCTCATATTTAGTGAGTTATGTATAAAATCTTTGATATTCTAAAATATATATAAACTGACGTTTTAAACTCGAAAAGGAAAAGGAAATATAAAGGATTTTTCTTTTAAAATCGTTCGAGTAAAATTTGGGAAACTTTTAAATTCATGTTTGACGTGATATATACTTCATTCGAAGGGTTAGAGTCACGTTGGCGTCTACCTAACTCTGTAAACTTCTAACTTATTGTTAGGAGATCACGAGTTGAACTTAAGTGTAAGTTCCCTACATCCTGAATGAGTTCAGATCTCTCTTCGTCAACTTTTTCCTTCTTTATCCCTTCTCATTCCCTTTTAGAATTGAAAATCTTCTATCACGATCACTGCAGACACTATAAAATTATATATAATTATTTTCTCAAAAAGCGTATGGAATATGTAATAAAATATGTTATCTTATAATATTTGTCTAATATTCAATCATAATCATATCAAGATCATGTTTTAATAATAATTTGCAGGAAATTTAATTTAAAGCCTGTCATGCTGGCCGCCTCGTCCCTACACAGTTCAATGCTTTGCCAAACCGACGATCGTAAATACGCCTCGCAATCCGAAACCACACTGCAATAAATCCTTCGGATATTTTTTCTCCAACGAATAATCGACCATATAACAAAGTTCTTTTGTGGATCAGGTATATCGTCCATTTCGGGAAATATTTTCTGATCTGCCTCGCTTTTACGAATGTGAATTTTATTTTTGCCCCAAATTTGATTTGACAATTTTAGATGCATTTTAGGAGAATTTTATTAGAATTTTCTATTTTTACGGAATATTCCGTCAATATAAACATACGGGATTGGACAGCTCCCTCTTTTCTCAAATAATCTTACGGAATATTCCGTGAGAATAGACAGTGCCAATTTTATTTTTAACTTCTTTTTCTAATACTTTTTTCAAAAGGTTCTTTTTTCACAAGTATGCAATCCATAATTATTCTGAAAGTCCATAATTATTTGGTTCAAACAAAAGGTGAAATAGGAAAAATCACGATTCGTTGGCTTGACCCAACGGACCGTGATAGCCATTATTATTTTTTACATGGCGACAACGAAACTTTGTGGCTTGGTAAACTCGAATGGGGATTCGGGACTAGGAAACTCAAGCGTGCAATGATTGCGGGACAATAACTTTCCAAGCTATCGCGGAATGGTAAATCGAGCCTTGATTCGTCACGGCGACAGTTTAGGGTTCCGTTTCGATGAGAATTTTTAATAAAGACCATAAGTTATCTCTACTTTCGTGCTCCATTTTAGTGCTGGCAGGGGAAAGCAAACAGATGAGGCTATTATTTGAAAACGACCAGCTTTATATAAAGGGGATGTTTCAACGTACACCGAGAAAGCGTAAGAAACCATGAAAACGAGTTTCTTTAGAATCTAAAGTGGAAATTCATCATTCTTTAACGTTGTATCAAAAGCGCCCTTTTAAAAACATATATAAACTCGATTAAAACATTAAAAATTTATATTCATTATTTTACATATTACAAGTACAAGAATTTTATATTTCAACATGAAATAGAGATTAAATTGTACTGATTGAATTAGTCAATTTTCAACTAATTGAAATTTAAAGAGAAAGAATCAATTGAGAAGGTTTTCTTCTGTTTTGAATTTAATTCAATTTCCGATAGCAGAACAGTAATCATCGGGTGATTACTTTTACTTGAAATGCTTTGAGATTCAATTATCGATGGGTGCCGCCAATAATCGTTGCAGATTTTGTGCCACGGATAGTTTGCCGTTCCAAAACCGATCGTTTCTACTGCCTCAGTGGAGTAGGTACTGTCTTTGCCAGCCGGCATAGCGCAAGCGAAATGAACTTTATCACACAGCTGTGATCTCCATTGGAAACGTGTGCTGCGCTAAAACTCTTTGCGCTTCGAACCGATGCAAGCTCGGTGCCCAAGAGGGGAAGTTTTCTACGTGAGGATATTTATAATACAGACTACCTGAAAGAAAAGAATCTTCTCGAGTTTCTTTATAAAACAGATGTGAATAAATGGTTAACATCAGCAAATGTGAAGAGTGTTGAAATTACATTCTACAGAAACTTGAAGAGGCTATCTGAAATTGATTAATGTAATCAGTTACAATTTCAAAAAACTGAAACTAACTGAAAACAAATAATGAAAAGAAGTTAAAATTGATGATTTTTCAATATTTCATAGACAAATAACTTTGATACCTAACTTATTTTTATAGTATAGTCTGTACAATAAAAGTTGCAATAAATATTTCAATTTCTTGGTCTTATCTACTCAAATACCGTTATATTGCTCAAATTACTTAACATAAAAGAGCAATTCTGGAAATTAAATAAGATTATAAGGGGACATTAAGTTCTTACAAATTTCTGGACGGTAGCTGTTACATTTCTGCATAATGTATAATCGTGCAAACACATAAAGTCAGAATATACGATGTGTCATAAAAGTCCCAACTACGCGGAAAGTATACGAGAGAAGGTGAAACGGTCGGAAGAAGAGTCTAAAAGTGGAAGTAAAGTAAAGATCGAGATCGTTCTCGACGAATGCACCACAGACGGTTGTAGCGTTGGTGCGACTTGGAATTATCGTGGGGTCATGCACCCATCATTTCTACGCTTATCTTAGATTGACCGTTCAATCCAGAAAAAAAGCTCTGAAAAAACTTGGAAAAACTCTATAAACCAAAGCATTTTAAATCAAGATCGCTCAAGATCATTTTTATCGACTGTAACTCTTAAACGCTTCAATGTTGCATGAACAAGTCTTAAGCTGTTCTTTTTCAACCGAGAGATGAAATAAAGACTGCACAAAATCTTTCAAAGTTATCGATGCTCGAGATTAATTAAACTTGGTAAAAAAAACGAATAAGCTATTTATATCCGCCGGTTTTTAAAATTGTCAATTTTAAAAAGTATTCAATTTAAAGCCTGAACACATATATTTTAAAGAGGTCTGTAGCTTCTTTTCACTTTTTCGATATAGAGAAATCATACGATGATAATGTAGGTAATAATCAGTTTTCTCAATTGCAAATCTTTTAGTTTCAAGTGTTCTTATTTCGTATCCCGTGAAAATAGGTCAATTTCTTCTAGTAGAGTTGGACAATGGGGTCTCTCTACGACCGAAGGAAGTGAAGTAAAGAAGTTTTGGAACGACGCTCATATACCTATCGCGGAAGAGGTGCCCAGAATTCTCGTTAGATATATAAAGGAAACGGGAGCTGAAAATAGAACCTGTATAATTCACGAGTTTAAGGTAACTATGTGGTCAGATGAACGCAAGTAGCGACTATATTACTTCTAGTTTCAGTAACAGACAGTATTCTGAGTTTTGAAAGCCTCCGGGCATCTCATCTCGTCCGATTCAAATTCTCATATTCTTAGTAGTCGTATTCAAACTTTCAATGGGCAGGACAAAATTATTTTTCTCAAAAATGTGTAATTGAAATAGAAAAAAAATTAAAGATAGTGCATCATGGTCTTTTTAAGGGATAAAAATTTAACAGGATTTTTCTTCACACATTCATTCTTTAACGATCAGCTAACCAGAATACAAGATCATAAACTAGCTGTGAAGTTGTATCAACTTTTGTGCTCATTCAATGAGCACTTTGCTTCCTGTAAGCAAATATGATTTGCTTCCTCATAGAGGAAGCATTAAGTATTCTTTACACCAGCATTAAATTTTGATTATTTGAGAAGTTATATTCGAAAAATTCATTTTCGAAAATTACTATAAAGCACAACTTTCTTATTTTTCAATGAAATGCATTATTCTTATAGGTTAATCGATTCGTCTCGACGCAAGGAACCTTTATTTTTCTTACGTCAGCTTTGAATTTTGAATATTTGAGAAGTTATATTTGAAAAACAAATTTTTAAAAATTAAATAGAACCATAACTTTATTATTTTTCAATGAAATGAAATAATATTATAGACCAATCGATTCGTCTCGACATAAAGAATATTTATTTTCTTTACGTCAAGTCAAAATTTTGATTATTTGAAAAGTTATAGTCGAAAAATTAATTTTTGAAAATACAATTAACCATAACATCCTTATTTTTTAATGAAATGCATTAATTATATAGGTCAATCGATTCGTCTCGACACAATGAATCTTTATTTTCCTTACATCAGCTTTCAATTTTGAATATTTGAGAAGTTATAGTGAAAAAATGAATTTTACGAAAATTATAAAAGTACACCAAACTTGTAAAATTAAATATTTTGTTAAACCCTTATAAGAAATTCAACTAGGTATATAATGGAATAACTATGCAAAATTTCATCAATTTATCTCTACGCGTTTTCAAGAAATTGTTGGATCGTGACATACATCCGTACACACACACACACACACACACACGGACAATTTTTCAGGACATCATGTTAAATATATTGCCCTTGAAATATATCAAAAAAACCTTTTTTAGGAAACTGGATTTTGTCACCACTACAAAGCTTCCTCTATGAGGAAGCAAAAATTATTGGAAAAGATATATTTATGTATTTAAGTACAAGAATATTAAATATCGATTACGATTTGCTATAGAGTCTGTAATACAGCTTAGAATGAATATTTTTTACGAGATAAAGCAATATGCCTTAAAAAGTTATAGAGTTATTAATTTTAGAAAGGAAACATTTCTTACGAAGTATTCTGTAAAAATGGTGCCTTTTAAAAAATTAAAATATTCTTTACAGAACATGAACAATATTTTATTTCCTTTAATATTTAATGCATTACTATCCACTCTACATGTCGCGTATCAGCGAAAATGGTAATGAGGCAAAAAAAAAAAAGGAAAAAGTATTCGGAACAAGAGATGGGTCCTGTTTTATGACCTTTTCGTGGAAAGAATGCATCCACTTACGTTACCTGCAGTGCTATAGTATTCTCAACTCTGAGAATTCTTTCTCTTTGCCGAGTAGAATTATATACATATATAAACTGTTAATATGCAAAATGAGCTATTGATTTTCACAATACCGTCTTTTCTAAATTCATAAAAATGAATTATTCTATTTATTCTATTATTATTTAATCTATTTTCCCTGCTTGCTGAAGTGAATTGTTAAGGAATGAGAGAATATGAAAAACGATAAAGTCTAGCTAAATCATAAAGAGTATTTTCGATACTCGATATCAGGATATAAAGATCAAAATGACGAAATACAACATGCGATACTATTCCCGTTGAAAAGCCTTCCATCCGCAATAAATCAACTCAAAAGTAAATTTCATCGCAGACTTATCGTCATGAAAGCAAGTTATCCGCGAACAGGCGATAAGTGTTCGCGTATTTTTGTTGCCTTTCTTCCCTTCTCTTTATTTGCTTCTTCTCTTCTTCCTTGATTCTTTCTACGATGGAAAAAAAAGGATCAAAGTGCGATATCGCGCTGACACAGGAGGAAGACAATGCCGATGAAGAGGGCGGAAGAAGGGCTATGTTAGGTTGGTGAGGAAGAAGGGGACGAAGGAAGGGAAAAGGGAATCGCATATTCAATCGTGGACGAAAAGAATGTCTTTTGTCGGCAACCGCTGCAACTCCAGTAGCGAATTGGTATTCCATTTGAGTAACGGCTCCTCCTGTTCTCATCTTCTCCCGCATGGCTCTTACATACCGGGTGGTTTCGCACTTTTTACCCTTTGCTTTTCATCAGTTACACAATTTCACCTTTTCCCTGTTCACTGACCTACAAAGATAGTGGAAAGCGCTGCGATTTTTCTCTTTTGTTTTTTTCCTTTCGTTTGCTTCGCGGCTGAAGTGATTTTCAAATTCACAATTTGTATATGGAGGCTGCTCACACTTCTCTAGTCTGACTGATAAAACGATATATTAGAATTATACTTGCTGATCACTGAAAAATTATTTCTTTGCGAAAAGAATTTACTTTGAAAGTGGAATGTGCTAGGAGTAATCTCAGATTTCTCTTGAGAGGATCAAGATATTCAAATAAAACCCATTCATGCATATGGATAAATGTCTTACTTCACTCTCAGCGGCCGTAATATATTTTCTGGGTGTGGAATTTTTTCGAGAGACAAAGTCAAGTTTGTTTTTTGAAGACTAGAAAATAGCCATTATCTATTTATCCATTACCTATCTAGAATAGCTTTTTTTCTTTAATAAACGTTTCGGTATTAAAGAGCAGTTGGTATTAGTGTTTATTAGAGGTTGTAAGACAAAGGCTCACAAGTAGAGCGGTTATAATTCCACGCTTGATGTTTATCACTACATATTATCATTGTATATATCTCTAGGTGTCTATATATTCAAATTCGCATGTACAAGCTATGCCAAAGCTACTGATAATTGAACGAACCCGATCTTATAATGTATTCATAGGGTGAAACAGATGATCAATTCAAAATTAACGCACCTAATGGAACCCAATTTGTCTTTTATTCCATTCAATCTTCAACAATATTTAAACAAAGAAAATGAAATTGGAAAATTTTAATTATTTATTTATGATATGAAATGCTAATGGTAAAAGCGAATAAAGATGTTGTATTGGTATTTCTTGAATTCTTGAATTTAAGCTGATTAAATTCCGGAACTCTGGCGTGATTACAAAGTTTGAGGAAGTTTAACTGTGAGACAAAAAGTCGATGAATTTTTTATGAGTATTCATCAAGTAATGCTCTTTTTTTTAGCAGAAGAAAGATTGATCAAAGCTATCAAGAGAGAAGAATCCTAAATTTTTGCGGAACGGAACTCGAAGCTCAGGTTTTGTTTCTTCCATCGTTTCTTGTTACAGTTCTTTCATTCATCTTTCTTTCCAGGCTCACATTGTAACGGTTAGTCTTCCTTTCTTTTTAGCATTGGTCTCTTTTCGTCCATTTTACTTTCGACTATTCTCACAGCGAAGTGAAGCCGTGAGTTGAATGCCACTCATTTGTTCACGTCTACAAAACGGCATCTGGATAATTTCTAGTCACTATTTCTATATAATTTCCACTCTAGTAAATTATTATTCAGAAATAATTCTTATAATAGATCATCTCACAATATTAGGCTCACATTTACATCTTTATACATACATTTCCATCTAAATTCAAAAATTGATTAATTACTTTCTATCAGATTTGCCCAAATTGTGTAATAATTTATATTGCTGTAGAACAACCGCATAACTATTGAAACTAATATAGTTACGCGGACCAGTGGCTATGAGAATTGAGATTGGTTATTATTGTTTCAATGTACAATGAGGCAATATGTTATTACTGCAACATCTCTTGTCTTGCACAAGTAAATGAATTCAAGCAGAAATGGTTAATATACTCCCTCATGCAATTGAGCGAGCTTACTACAGGATGATGGTAATATAATCAATATGGTTGCTTTTTTTGTCTCTATACGTAATATGCATTTAATATCTATTTCCATATCTCCTTTCCAATTAGAGGATAAGGTGTGAAATAATATTTCTACATGACATGTTGCAAAGGTGCAACAAGTTACGAAGATTTTTATAATACAACTCGTGAAAAGGTTCCACACATGGCAAAAAGGAGAAATTAGTTTTGAACTCTTCTGTGAAGATTCTTCATTAACTCTTTTCTTGTTGACCTGCGCTTTCTAAACTTTTTAATCTGTTGCAAGTCGACAAGGAGCTCGAGTTGAAGTGTGTAATTTTTTAATTAAAGCCCTAGACACTGTATACAAGGATATGTATTATACTTGTTCAGAAGTAGCTCGAGGAGTTTTAGCACGTTAGACTTCAAAAGGATTGAGTTTGCTAAAGAACGAACGTGACAATTAATAGGGGAATCGCTTCAGTGAAGATTCTTCGTTAAAACATAACAATATATGTGTTCTGAACGATATTTTCCTGTAAATACAATACGTAAACAGCATTCAGTTTATTTGTTGCACAGCCAAGAAAGAATCCTCTAAACTATGCTTTTTTTGTGTAATATTGTAAAAGAATTAATTTTCTACGTAAAATTACTATCTTAAAGTTGAAAAAGTAACTTTGCGATTTGCGAATTAAATTATTGCCATCATTTTTCCCATTATTACTTCAAACAATGGAAGGCATTCAACTATGTTGGATTTCAGCAAAGCCACAGAAGTAAACCCTGGATTATTTCAAGAGAACTCCTCAGAAAACCCTTGAAATATATCTAAAAAAAAGTTCCATTCAACGCTTCACTGAATTCCGATTGATTGTAACATTGAAGCATTAAGGTCCAGGCTAATTAAACTGTCCTTTGCTTTTACAATCCATTTCGAATTCGCTTCTTATTTCAACTCGGCCGAACTTCGTTTTAACGTTACTCTTTTTTTTTCCTATAGAGCATCGTTTCCTTAATTGAAGTGTAACAGCTGGCAGGTATTTCGCTCTTATATAAAATTTCATTTAAATCTCTAACTCGAAAGTGTCTCCAACTAATAATTTTGAATTTTATAATTATTCTGATCAGCTCTATATCAATTTGATGTTTCACATGATGAAATATCAAGTTTCATCATATGAAACATTTCGTATATTTCATACTAAATTAGATACATGAGATATTGAAACTGTTGAAACTTTAACTTAAATTCACTGCTCTTTTAGAATGAAGTACATAGTACGATTCCATTTATCACGTGTTTACAGATTCATGTAGGATACCTCTGCGCGCAAATGTACACATTTGGAGGAAATTATGCATCGTAGACTGCATGCAGTGGAAATGCAAATGTAGGTACAGTCTCTATAAACAATATATTTGATGTTGTGGAGATTACTGATCAATCTGTACCGATATTAAACCACATCGTGGTTTAAATATTTCAATATAAAGGTGATTCTTGAACCGAATTCTTAGCTAATAGGATAATATTCAGGTCTTTACATGAGAAAAATGATCTATTTGAGGAAAATAACGTAAAGATCTTTCGGCTAAACTTATTTTTCATCTAGGAAGCCAAATTGCCTTGGCAAGAATCCGCAAACGGTCCGTTATGCTCGACACCGCATACGCATGAAACTAGCCTCTGCGGAAAGACAGACCGTCTCTTCGGAAAATCGGAATCTAAATGATAAAACCTTCCGATTCGGTCGCTCTTGCATCGAGAATTGACTGCATGCTTTCGGTTTACGACCGTTGCCAGAACGACGAAAAAAGTTTCTACGAGTTTCTACTGCTAAAAGAAGGGGATGAGGAACGCGAGTTAAGCCGGTGTATCCGATCAGTATTTTGCGAGGACAAGCATATTTCCCTTAAGCTCAATGATATCGCCAAAGTTTTTACGCTTGGATTCAAGAAAATTGAACTGTAGAATAAATGACGGTAGATATCATTTCATGAAAATCTATACTGCTGCGCATAACATCGAAGTGTTTTCGACTAATCGTATCATGTATCATAATTTCAATCTTGCTTACGTAAACAATATATAATGGGCTTTTCACGATGTTATCATTTATTTTTGTTTCCCTTAAATTTGTCCAAAACTTTTTTCTTTTCCTATTTCTTTGTCTAGTCTGAATGATCCCCAATGAACTCGATGAAAATATCTCGTCTTTCTGTCAATACAACTGACATTTCTCACACAATTTACTTTGCGAAGCGTCAAAGAAATTTCTTCAGATGCAACTGATCGGATGAAGTTTCCACTTTCGCGTCTCCTGTACCCTGGGATAATGTCGTCCCCAAAGTTGGAATGAGTTCGTAGAGTCTGAAAAGGAAACGAACGGAAACCACCTTTGGGAGTATCTACCTTTCAAGAGGGAAGAAAGCCCGGAACCAGCAGTCACTCGTTACCTGTGGAACTTGCGATAGGCAAGTGAAAGCTGAACTTAATCTTAGGAAAGAGTAGAACTCGTCTTTGGACGTAACAGAGTGCTGATGGCCAGTATTGCAAGATGCAATATCCGTACATGGAAACCGGAAAGTCTGGAATGGCTGGCTGCCAATTCTATCAAATATTAGCATGGAAATGGAGTGTGATTTGTGACTTTAGTTCAGTGGCGCGTGCGTATTTTCACATGCACAGATGAAAAACACGAACGTAGACAATCTCCCACTCCTTTCATGAAGGAGGACTCTACCGTTGAATTTACTAACAAAGTTTTACGGAATGGCATTGGAGAGAGATAAGGGATAGAGAAATATGTTTCTCTCGTTGTTCGCTTGTCATGCGGTTGCTGTTGCTGTTTGGTGTCTAGTTCATCCCCCCATCCCCCTATAAACTGACTTTTCACTCGCCCAATGAATCAACTTGTGTATAGGAGATTAACCGACTATTTATGAGTTCTTTTCCGCGCCGATCGCAACAATTGAACCTGTTCGCTTCAAGAAAAACGGTTCTACATCTAGATTTTGTAGTCGGATTCAATTAAAGTCCTGAGCAAAAAGTTTCGCTGGCTGAATGAAATATGCGCAGCTGTTAATTGGCGCGTCAGTCGGATTGCATTTCAGAAGAAACATTTTAGCGAAACGATACTGTTTTTTAATTCAGCAAATTGCGATTGATGAAGCAATGTTTCGAGGACGGAGAGAATTTTATTTAGTTCTTTTTTTAAAAAGGACATGCATTTCGGTAAAGTTCATATAGAGTAGTTCCATCAAATTCTGATACTCGCTAATCTTATTGGTCAATTCATTTGGATTCAGATTCAGATTCAGATTCGCGGACTCAGAAAATTTCTAACTTCACAAAAGAAAAAGGGTTTTTTTTCTAACCAGAAATATTAGCCAACAAACTAAAAGACTTTGCTTGTCTTGCCCGAAACTTCGACCATGATACTCGTAATTTGCAGTTTGTTCCTGAAAAGGACTATTCTTCTTGTAATTCTTAGACGTCTTCAGTTTTTAACTTCAAACAAAAACTTTTAAATCGTAGGAAACTCAGCTTAGAATTACGAATTATGAAGAGAATAATTAAAAACCGGAACTTCTGCAATACCTATAAGTCTCAGGATTTAATTCACATCGAGAATCTGATTGTTCGAGAGGGGCGAGAGATCTCATTCTCTAAAACTTGAGATAAAAGCTGTTGAGAACATGCAAAGTTCTTTAATTGCGAGATAGTTTTGCCGCCTCTGAATCTGAAATTAGTGAAAAATTGTCCGATATAATCGAAAATTGAACAAAAATTTTATCGGTGAAGAAGAAAATAGATTGAAGAATGTGGTCGAAAATGTTGAGTACGAATCCTATACATATATCACCTTTCCGCCTGCTAGAAAAGTCTCGTCATGTTCGAGCTTGGCGAGTAAGAAGATGGGATGTAGAGGGTAGAATGCCAACGCGTTCTCGCACTAACTCTGCTCGTTCCAAGCATTCTACTTCCTCTCTTTACTCCATCCTATTCCCTCCCTAGTCCCAGGATAGTTCACGCCGAGCAACCCTCTGGTTGGTCGTGCGGACGGTTAATATTAAAACCCTTATATGTCCTCCGTGCTGCACTGTACTGCTCGCATAGATTTGCATAATAAAGGAGGCCGTGGCCACTACAAAAGGAGAGCGAATCCTAGGAAAGCCGAGTGGTTTTTGAGACTCTTCACATACGAATATGGAAAGCCGCGCATTTCCCAACGATTTCTTAACCCGCGACTATAAAAGAGCGAATGCATTTACGTGAGATTTTGAAGCAAGTACAAATAACTTCCCATGTTCCAAAAAATTAGGGATAATTAGGGGTGTGTGAAAAAATTCCAAGTGGGTTTTTATCTCTAAAATTCATCCATTTCGGAATTGGTTAATAATTATTAATAATATAATAATTAATAATAATAATTAATAATAATGATAATTTAGTAGTTAATAATTCTCTTCTGGGTAGGTCGTAGGTATGGTAAACTGGCTTGTGTCTGCTTATAGAGCTTTGCACATTCGGCCATGATCAAGCAACGTCAAAATGACAACAGCACACGGTATTCCCGTCCAAGTACTAAACGTGTCCAACGCTGCTTAACTTCAATGATTCAACGAGTACTGGTGCTTTCAGCGTGGTTTAACCGTTGTCTAATTCTCTTCTTGTCAGCTAACTTGTTATATATGCTATTTTAACAAATGTTACAGTTCCATTAAACGAGACCTTCTAGGGACAAAAACATAGCTAGCAGGCCCATTCGTTACTGCTAGTCATGTTGAATAATTGCTTATGGAACAATGGGAAAAGAGTTGGTATTCTGATACAAGGTAGCAAATTTTTTCAGCAGACAATGCATCGGGGATATAATAAACAATAGAAGAGAGGCTAAAATAGCACTTCTCGGCAAATATTTTTTAGATATAACATCTCCGAGTTATTCGGATAACATGCCTTTTATATTCTATAGCTAAAAAACGTAAAATTTAGTAAAATATGATATTAAAAGATGTTCCATGTTTATTAAAATTTATTCCATTCCTTACACATTTCTTGTAAGTTATTGCCTCAGAAGCGGTAGTAATTTACAAATTAAGGAAGCTGCCTTGGTACTCTGTAGGCAAAAAAAGGTGATAGAAGCTCTTGCTATCAGCAGTCTCTCCTTCCCTTACATCAAATTTTACTTCACCCCATTTTACATTGTCGAAGTTTCTGCAGAATGTCTTCCTCTTACACAGAACCTCAAAGTTCAACTACTTCCACGATCTTGGCGATAATTAGATATCAACGCTGTGGGGAGCATGCTATGTCGACACAGAATCAGTTAACTTTGTAATTTAACTTGTCTGCTCTTAGCCCCTTGTGGAATACGAAAGGATGGACTCCTGCAGAGTAACCTTATGCTAGATTATGTTTATTATGCAATTAGCATATTTGTCAAATTATTACAGCCCTAAAAACTCAGGTTTCAGTACAAGTTCCGGTACAGATTTTCGCTCAGGTTCTGGTGCAGTTCCTAAGGTTCCAGTTCCACAGGTTTAGGTACATTTTCCGTACAGGTTCTGGGATTTTTCCCGTACAAAAACTTGTACACAAGTTTGAGCCAGGCTAATTGAATGATGAGTTCATATTTGTGTTGATTCAAAAAACGTGTTACGTGTTACTTTACGTGAGTGTAATGTTAAAAATGATGGATGGTTCCATCAAATTCTGAAATCGTTGGTATTCGGTGAAAATTGGAAATCAAGAGATTTAAGGTGGCAAAAAGTACGTGCAGTACCTACCTACAAAGAGCGCTCCAGGCCACGGTATTTTCCTTGGTGTGGTCGGCTATTACTGCTTGACCATTGAAAACCCCGATCACGTAACGCATCTCTCGCCTAGAAGGGTCACCATAAATCCCGGCGTAGATTACTCAGACTCCGTCTGACCGTGGTTCCTCCATTTTTTTCTCCAGAAGCACGTGCTCCTTTTAGCAGGTGCATTTCTTTTCCTTTTTTTTTTAATTTTAAGGGAGGGAAAATCTCAAGATTTTCAGGAAAATAATAGTCTCGTTTAACACTCTAACAGAGCTCCTATTGTATATCCTTTAAAATAATATGAAAACTTCTCGAATAAAAAAAAGTCCCATTAGGTATGAGACAAAGTAAAGAAAGATATAGTACTAAAGTCAAACTTTTCTTGAAACTTTTCATAAGCTCAAATCAGAACGAAAGTAATAGAAAAGTATCTTTATTTTTTTTATGAATTTTTTACAAATACTCTTATAAGAATTATCTTCCACCAAACTTCTAATTCAATATTAATGCTTCTTTAACTAAAATGAGCATTATATTAAAAACAAACCTTGCGGGATCCTTACGTATTTTTAAACAAATTCTGCACTGCTAGAAGAAGAAAATAATCGCCAATTTCAGTAAAGGCCCGCTTAAGGGCATGTAATATTTTACCATAAGAGCAATTTAGTTTACCCCATTATACATTCATAATAATAAATATTTGTAGCTAATAAGAGTCAATAAACCTTCGCCTCATATAGACAAAGGTTTATTAACTCTTATTAGCTAAAAATATTTATTATTATGCAAGTATAATTGGGTAAACTAAATTGCTCTTATGGTAAAATATTACATGCCCTTAAATACATAGTTTTAGAGCTATAACGTTCGAAAGAATAGTCTACCTCTGAAACCAGAAGCATTGAATTTATGTGAACGAGTTTCTCAGCAAGGGAAGTCCTCTAAAGGAGTGTTACATACTAAGACGTTTCATGCCTTCGAAGCCAAGCTAAAAGTCGCATTGGGAGGTAAGTGGGTTCACTGATGCTGGCGTTCGGGTCAAAGGAGTAAAATTTAAGTTTAAAGCAGCGAACAAACTTTTTGGACTTAATGGGAAACGTAAGGGTAATGACTGTGAGCAGGTAGCTGCTTAGTTGTAGCAGAGGATGAGACGAGACGATTTCACGCAAGTCGAGAGGGTACGGGCCACATTTTTTCAACTTAATTATCGAAACGAGGACGACCTGGAGGTCGTGGAAGAAGTTTAGTCTCTTTCCATCGACTTGCAGCCAAAACTTTTGGATCAGTCTTTGCCGTCGAGACCCCTCGGTTTGTTCAAGTTTCTACATTCAAGAGGCCATCCATGATGCTGCTCCTACATACTTTCATCAGAACCCTATCTGCGACTCAACTAAGAGTAAATTTTTTAGTTTTCACTTAGAACTTTCTACAAATTGGGGCTACTTGAAAAATATTGGTTTAAAGAATTTGAAACTTACTCTTAGTTTGAGATAGAAAGCGTAATACTAATTAAAAGAAACTCATTTAAAGTTACACAGTTTGGCGTGATGATACTTACTCAGCAGACTGATTGCGAGCTCTTAAAGGGTATTTAGCACAATAAAATTTGGAAATTATTCTCTTTTAATATCTTCTTTTATCAAAATCGGATTTCAAATGCAACATTTTCTACTGGGCAAATGTTGTTACTAAATACAGTTGGTTCTTATACATTATTCTATTCCAAATCGTGAACTGTTTCAATGAATTCCTCAAAATTATTCTGAATCTTTTGTCGACACTAGGTTACTACTACTGTACACTATGCAACTAGAGGTATGTGAGTTCTCCATCAGGAGAATAATCTAGTAGCCGCTGTGGGCAGTCTGCTTTAGCTGAGATTATATTTGAATTTTAATGTGGAGTCTGAACCGCTCTGGAGAAGTCCAGGACTAGGACCCGGCTCCCTCCAGGCATCTAAGAAGCGGGCAATCGGGGTTAGTTTGATGCATTTATTCATGTTTGTATTTATGGTCCGAGACAGGAACATTGCTCACATGGTCTACGCTTAGTTTTCAAATATTGAATTCCGTTTAATTTGCATATCTCGGCAATATAAACACGACTGAATGCATGTTTAAAATAAGACAGAGGAACTGTTCAGAAACAATGAAAACATTTTATCAAGTTTTTAGAAAAGCTCTACCATTTTTTACATTGATTGAAACAAATTATCCTTTCAATATGGAACTTTTCTTCCCATATATTTTGTACAATAAGAAATAAGAAATAAGAAGAATTACTTTAGAGAGTGGAATAGGAGAGGACTCATATAATACCTTTCATTTTGCGATCTCTTCTTTTTTTATTTTTTTTTTTTCTTGTAAGTTCATTTGTTGAACATTCTTTTGTTTCAATGTTGTCAGTCTATGTTATAACGTAAATTCCCATGAGAAATTGAGTACTGACCCTCATCAGAAGTTTCACGCCAGACATGGTTTCAACACACCAAAATTTGATATAAAATTATTCATTATGCTTACAATAAAAGGTTCAAATAATATTTTGAAAAATAGTACACAATTATTCAAAATGTTTTTTACTGTTGAACAATACTCTCATTGATGAGGATGAAGAAGTTTAGTTTAAATCAAGTTTAATTTCAACTCTGTGCAACATTAGCTTATTTTGATATTATAATAATATTTTAGTATAATTAATAAACCAGATATTTGCAATAATAAATGATTTTGCTCGTGGGTATTTTAGGAAACATGAAGAGCTTGTGCTAATTAATATATTGCGCCCCACCGACGTTTAGCGGCTGCTTTGACTTGGTAATTACGCTCACTGTTGTACCATTTTAGTCCCAGTTAAATAATGTTCGTGAGTGTACTCAGAAGCTGGTAGACAAATGACTTACGCTTAAAAATTATAAGATTACAAGAAAATACATGCTACAAGGCAAGTGCTTTTATTAATTAGGCGACATTGCCAGTTAATAATTTCCTTAAACAATTACAATAATATTACAACTCATGACAATCATTATATATAAAGGATATACATAACTCAAATATATACCATATACGTATATATTCTATAATCCCTTTAAACTCTTTTGTAATCTTTGTATTTTGCATAGAAACAGAATATTATGCACACAGATAATAAGTACGATATGTTTTCTAACGTACAATAGAATGTAATTGAAATCTCCTTTGAGCTAAAAACATGGCCTCTGGACATAATGATAAACGTCATTGTCTATCCCAGTTTCTATATTTCATCATGAAAGCGCCTTTCGTAAATTTCTCTTCGATCAATATCAAAAACGTTTCAGCGAAGGATTATCATCTAACGCATGAGCACATCAACAATAAGGCCATTAATCCGATAATTCTCAAAGGTAAGCTCGTTGTAGTACCGTAGCTCAGGCAACGGTCCATCGCACTGAATCCAATTCGAAACAGCAACATCCCTCTTTTCCTCCTAGTGCAGATGTAATTTTTCAACGAAACGAGAAAAACGGCCAGATCGTATATATACTCGACACGATCCCTTTCTCGTTTCAATAAACGATAATGTTGTATGTACATATACAACAAATAAACAAGCGTACCAAATTAATTAATATTTTTTGCTCCAATTATGGGTGACCCTTAGAATGAAATTGTTTTGTGATCGGAAATTCGGCATGTAAATTCCTTAACCGATTTATAAAGAACAAAATCACTAGTGATGTGTAAATAGATTCATTAATACTTTTAACGTCTTCATGGTAAATACTTGAATACTAAATAAAATGAATAAAATTTTTTAATAATTTCTTTTGAATATTATCTTCTCTAGGTACATTATACAAAAGGCATAAGACTAAGCCATTGAATTATCGAATTCAGATAGATCAGAGTGACTTATTACTTTATGATTGTCGCCACGTGCACAAAAGATTTAACTATCGAAAACGCATCAAGAAATTTCGCCGTCTCTGAAAAATAAACCATATTGACAACTCAGTAATCTGCAGGATCAGTTTAATTCTCAAGATTTTCCAATATCCGATAATCCCCTGTCAATTTTGGATTCACGACAGACTTTCCTTCTTTGCTCAAGTCGGGGCATTAAAAATGCTCTGAAAGTCATTTAAAAATTCAGATTTCTTTCGTTAACTATAGATGTGGGTCGCAAACTTTGCCGTAGATAAAGTGTTCGGTCGAGATTTAAATTATCTTCGCGACTTTGCGAATTAATGTCTTACTCTGGAGCCTCCAATTTTTTTGAAACTCTATATACTTACGTATTTTAAATGTAAAATAATAGTTCTTCAGGAAAAATGTTTAAACCATAAAAAATGTACTTTTTCACGAGCTACAATTTTTATCTGAAGCATTTGTCTCTCAAATCAATACCTGTCGAGATAATCTCTGACCGGTCACATTGCCTCATCTCTTATTTTGAAAAATGTTAATTCAAAATGAAAAAGGAAAAAATAAAAGATGTATTTTTTCAACTTCTATGATTTTCTTCTTCTTTTCTTCAGATTATTTTCTAAATAATATCAAAACTTTTTTTTGTTAAAACCAGTTTTTTTGGATTTTGACTAAATATATACGGAATTAAAAAAAATCGGAGGTTCTCATAAAATTATAGGCTGTTTAATTATAAACCAATCTTATTTTAGATTCATTCTTGCATATTTATAAAAATCAGGATTCCTATTATAAAACATTCCTGATCATCTTGTAATATTTTATGATGTCAAGAAGCATTTTTTTAGCATTTCGTAGAATAAGGACCCTGAGATTTGCAGCTATAATAAATCATGAGCATAGTGGAAATCAAATGTGCATCTTTATTCTACAGATACGAAAGCTTGAATTTAAAACTAGAATTTCATGTGACGGATAGTAATATACAAAGAAAAGCTATGTTTTAGATATCTCAAAGCAACTTGTCAGGGGAAAGTAAATGTAAATGCGACGATTTCGTATTCCAAATTTATGAGTACGAAGAGGGAAAAACTGTAAGTGACATCCTGTAGTTCATTCGCATTCTCTTAGATCTGTTTCACAAAAGTTGTAAATTCTACCTACATTCGAGCAAATCTACAAGGATTTTTTTATCATTATAAATATTAATATGGTACCTGCGTGCGCAACCCCTTGATATTTTTTAATACTTTCTTTAAAATTAACCTTTTATCTATCTATTAAAAAGGCATGGTAAAAGGGTAAATGGGTGTGGCCACGGAAAAATCGTGGTGAAAGGGTAAATGCGGGCGTGTCCATTCAAAAAAAGCGTGGTCAAGGGGTATATTCAAAGGAAAAATGCTTGGTAAAGGGATAAATTCAAGGTAAAAAGGCGTGATCAATGAGTACAGTCCAGCGAAAAAATACTTAGTAAGAGGTTGTAACTTGTCAACTTTTGTCAACTAAAAAAGTCGTGATCAAGGGGTACAGTTATAATAAAAATTTCGGTAGTGAAGGTAACTGCAGGGCTGTCGTTATGGGGTTTTACTATGTGAAGGGTTTAATGCCGCGACTAGAAGATCGCTGTAAAAACATAACTAAAAGATAAAATATATTTACTATCAATATCAAGATCAGTGTACACTGTACAAGTCATGCATGGCGCTCTAGATAGTCGGAACCTATTTCCCAGTTAATGGTAGAGTTATGTTCTTACGAATCATAAATTTTGCAATGGAATGCCTCATCCCCATCGACTCGTTGTCCGATCGGGTACGCGAACTCCGACGTTTCGTGTAAACCGTTCTGTCTGACTTTGACAATTCGGAAGTTTCAACTGCAGTAAAATGCATACTTTGAGCTATAATGGAATCATAATGTTGACATATATCTTTTCTAAGTATTAGAAGAGAATTTTATTTAACGAAATGACCTAATGGAAGTTTTATCATCTATTTTTTAAAGTTTTTTAAAAATAAATTTAATTCTATTTTTTACATTCGAGCGGGTTTAAAGTCCTGTTGAATCCTGTCAGATGCTTCCCGAAAGAAGACAACCCAATCCGAATCCATACTTCTCCGAGATCCTTCTTTGATAACCTTTTTCTTTAGTTCTGGGCTCTTTATATTCTCTTTCATCTCGAATCCTTTGCCTTTCAAATAATATTCTATGGACCTTTTCCTTTCCATTTTTCAGAATCTAAGTGTACTTTTTGTAACTTTTTGTGACACAAAATAGTGTTCGCAGAAAGGAATGATGTTAGCTGCAAAAAAAATTAAAACACACTTTTTGGACATATTATTATAATACTTCTGGTTATCGTGTAATAGCTATGAGTTTCAATAAAACTAGATCATTTATCTCTGTCTCTTCGAAACGGAGGTAAATATCTTAGTTTTAGCTTCTAAAATATAATTATTATTTAAATTCTGATGAGTTATAACTCCAGAATGGAAGGTGCTGAATAGATTGAAAAGGGTGATGGGAAAAGTGTTTTTGAATATTTTATGTTTCATTTTCAATCCCAATTAAAAATAAATCAAGCTTGAAATAAGATTAAAAATGGTCTTTCTTGCAGAAGAATCAAGCGATAAAGAGTCGTGGCTATTAATGAAGGCGAAGTTAACTTCGAGAGTAAAGGTCGGTAAAGTTCGGTTTATAAAAACTGCGCCCAGATCACTGGGCGATTACGCTCAGCTTTAGGTTTAAAGGCCATTTGCGCCAGTAGCAGTGCCATGAACTTCCATGAAACATGATAAATTAATTGTTGCACGTACGTACTGAAGCTAAAAGAGAAATACCGATAATGGCAGGTGGTTTATAAGTATGAAGTCATCAAATATACTGTTATAAAAAATGTCAACGTGTCGAGGTGACTTTCGATGCATAAACCCGTGATTGAAAAACTTGTTTTATAGCACTCAATAAAATATTAACTGCAAGAAATCAGCTCTAATAAAATATTTGACTAAATGATTTAATTAAAAAATATAATTAAGAAGTAATAAATATTTTGAATACACCATTTTTGCCTAAGAACGATATTTTTAAATACTATATTTGCATTTCTGTATTATGAAAGTTTTTCTAGCGATTTTTTCTAATGTTTTTATAGTATTACCATGAGGTAACTAAAATCTTGGCTTTCAGAATACTATTACTGCAAAAGATTTTCTCAGTGCCGTTTTTCGTAAGGGAATCGTAAATTCTTTCTTCATTTCTCGAGTGTGCTATTTACTTTTGTGTTGAGTGATATTTATGTGCAACTCTGTATAATTTTAAAAGCATTGCTCTTAAAAACGCCACGAGGAAAAATGCATTGAAAGCAAAAGTTCTGATTAACTTTTTATTTTTAGAGATGACGAAAAAAATTGACCGATGTGTGTGTGCAATGCGAGGATTTCATTCCAGATTACATTTTTTTTTTTCTAAAAATAGGTCACTTTTCCTTGTAGCTAGTTGCACGAGTTGCAAAAGACTATTATTCCAAAATAATATGAAATAAAAAATGCTATTTCAATTTCAGGACTCCTTTAAGTGACTTCAATTATTATGTACTACTATAAAATCATCGTTAGGTAACTCAGATGACAGAAAATGGGACAACATAGAAGATTTGTGAAAACGGAATGTGGCTTCGTTAGCGAGGACAAAGTGATGGCTTTCTGTGGACGCTGTTAACAAGTTGAGTCAGAGTGAGGAAACAATGTTATCAGCCAATCAGAGAACGACCACAATTGCACCTTGATCTTGCCTCTAGAAGACTTATTTTATCAAGTTCTCTCAAGATGAAGTCCAAAGAGAAAACAAATAAGAAAACTGGATGCTATATTACACTTTAGTCTCTTCTAAAAGAGTGAATGATGTTGAACAAATACTTGAGGTCTTAGACGGAATATTTTTTTAAATGTTCTCTGATTTGATTTTCGAATTGTTGAATTAGATATAATTTTTTTTTTATTTCGAAGTAATCTTTGCAAGAATGAAATCTTGACTTCGCTTCTGAAGATTATATATATTGTATAGTGTATATTGTATATCCAGAGAATGGTTTTCAAACTCACACTCTTGCTGGTGTTATTTTGTTGTTCACTCGAGAGATATGAAAGAGCAGGAGATTTGTTAGCTATATGACGGAGACAAAAGACCTTTCATCGCATCCAGACATCTACTCGAGATGCGACCCAGTTTCCGCATCAGGATCCATCCTGTGACATGTACCACTCGTCAGCTCTCAGAGTCAGTACGTGGCAGGACTTCACAGCTTCTGTCGAGTGTATTCTAACCCAAATCGAAACTAATCTACTCTTGCCACCAGTCTTATCGACAATCCACTCAAATGATCATTTATTAATTTATTTTATTGAGTATAATTGTTCAGCGTCATATGACATAAATCCTCAGATATACGTGTGACAGATAACGAAGTGAAGGATAATGCTAGCTTAACTTTAGGGTCCGTACATATACCACTTGTTTATCCTCGTGGATTTACTTCAGATTTTTTAAAAAACTGAAAACTCCTCCTCTGCCTCCATAAAATTGTCCACATGTCCATAAAATATATATATATGAACGACCCTTTAAGATAAACTTGATGCGGTAGTTGACTGAGGGTGAAAATGTAGGAGGATGAAAACCCTTAGCTGACTTCATTTACCTCGGGTTTATTGGATTTTTTCTATAGAGCTGACATTTCTTTAAAAATTTGTTTTCTTCTTTAGATTTACATATATTAAAGTTATTCTACATTTTGTACCTGCATATTTTTTATACTTTTTAGTACTGATTTCTCTCCAAGATTAAGTTTATTCATAAGTAAAGAGATTTTATCCTCAGCATGTTTTAATGTTTTTGCTTGGTCTCAGAAATTGTGTTTATTTTAAAGAAAGATCGGACGATTAAGGGACGTGAGGGGGAGGGAGTCGTTGGACACAATGTTTGTTTTTGCAACCACTCCAACGGGACCACGGAATTTCCGGTATAAATCATGAAAAAGTTCTAGTTCACCGCAGGCCGCGCTCCAATGCATTCGTGGCGCGAACTCGTCTGTGATATCGCTTTTTTCACAGCGACAATAGAAGAAGTTTGTATCATAGATATAAACATTTAATCGGTTACGTTTCACCTGGTGAACTGAAAACATACTTTATAAGGGCAAAATGAGAAATAGTGGTACCATAATCAGATTCCTTAAGCTGAATTGTCTATATTTTTTCCATTGGGAAAAAAATATACATAATGTGTAGAATCCATTATTTATCTTTGATGTGATGACAAAAAATCAAAGCTGTTTACAACCCTTGGAATATAAACGAGACTTCATACAACAAAACCAACAACTATCTACCTTCATTTCTCTTCGTAAAGTTGGGTTAAGCAAGGGCTCCTACAGAAACTTTATCACCGTTTTACAAATTTGATGTTTTGTTTGTACAATATTAATATATATCTTCTGCGAACTATAGATTCTATAGAATTATTCCTATTTCTATTATAACTATATATTTAAAGGATACTGACTTGTTTTTCATAACCTTTTAAAAACTTTGAATTCATTGTCATGGAAATTGGAATCTTTATTCTGTTGGAAAATGTTTCAATCTGGTGGAATCTTCTTGTTGTTATATGAACTCGGAACATTCAGTTTACTGAATGTTCCTACGAAGAAACGTCGTTGGTGGTCGCCTCAGGTTAGCCGTTCTGTCACGAGACAGGAATTCCCACGAGACATGTAGGGCAGTGGTTGTAGGTGTAGCTTTATAGTTCATGCGGAATATAGATTACTTTCTACCTTCCTTGAAATTACGGTACTTCGAGTTAAATTACATTTAGAAAATCGTTTCTCTTAAAAAAAGAGCGTACTGGCAATTTTATCAGGAAATTGCAACTGTATCTTTGTAAACATTCTGCTTGCTGAGAGCTACAACTTGAAACAGTAAATTTAATATAGTTATCAACTCTTGAAAAATATTTCCAAAAAATATATTCTCGAGTGGCATAAATTGAGACTGGCAGTAAAATTGAAATCCGTAAATTGTTTGAAAAATTCGATACTGAATTCTTTCAACAATTGAAAATGTCATTAGCAGTGAAAGTAAAACACCACAATAATTCCATCCGGCAGATAGAGTGCGCTAATTTACGTCTTTTTCATTGCGACTGTCGATCGTTACCGCAATAAAAGAGTAGGCGGTGCCGGTGGTCAATTATCGACACATTCTAGTTGAAAGGAATGCAGTCCTGAACGATTACTGAGTTGGTTCATTGTTGGCTCTTTTAAGAGCGTTATTGGCTGTTATCGAACTTTAGCTCAAAATCACTCCCTTTTACGCTCGACAAATTTCTCATTTTTCCTTTCTGAAATCAGCAGTATCTCGAGCATGCTGTTCAAGGTACAAAAGGGGGATCTCATTACAGGCGTTTTCCCTGAAAAATGATAGGTAGTCCTTAACGATGTTGGAACCCTATTCCTTTTTTTATCTGAGAAGACAAGTAACGTTTTCCAATTACCCGAGAAGATACCTCATTATAATGCGATAAGCACTCTCTCGAAACTCGTCGATTTCCAATGGTGCCAAGAAGGTTGGGGAAAACAAAGAACAAGATAGCGGTGAAGAGGATAGAAGGGTGGGAAAGGGATAAACGAATCGAAGCGATCAGGAGCACATTTAAGTCATTAGCCACCCCTAAGCTGTCTGCTCGAAGTCGTTCATGCTCGTGCACCGGAAGATCATATTTTAGGGAATTACAGAAAACCATTTAGTGAAACTTGAAACGATATTATGTCAGTAAAATGGATGATCCTCCTTTATTCTATTGGGAATAATGCGCAAAGACAAATTTTTGAATTTATAGTATATCTGAACTTATAGTTGAATTATAAACCGATTTTAAAAAAAGTCCTAATGAGATCTTAATGGGATTCCTAATAAAGTCCCACTAATCTAATTAAAAAGGACGTTTAGAAAAGATAGTGAGAAAAGTTGAGGAAAAGAATTCGGAAATGGGTTTAAAAAGTAAAGAAAATGGAAAAAGGGGTTGAGAATGGAGATTGAAAACGGTGTTTAGAAAGAGGATGTCATTTTTTGAGTTTGGTAGCTTGTATAGTTAAAAATTATTTGAAATACGAGAGCATATTATTTTTCAAAGTAATTTTCTAAGAATGCATCAATTGAAAGTAAATAATGATTTTTGAAAAGATTGCGTATTTCTAACGTATTATTACAGAGTAGAGAATAGAAAATGAGTCTGTGGCTGTTGGTGCTCAATGTTACTTTGGTAAATTAGCTTGACAGCAATGTGGTTTTTGTAATTACGAATCATCAACACGCACAGTGGTCGTAACTAGAGCTCAAACTAGGACCTATGTGGAATTAACGTATTGGTTAATTTTCAAAATCTCATCTTCAATATCTCTACTTTTCAAAATGAAAAACCTTTGAATATAATATATTTATAACTAGAACATCACAGCGCGCTTCGCGCGCCTATATCATTACTTCAGGTTACGCACTTGTGACGATCCCACGTGACCATTTCTCTACCAATCAGATCACGAATAAACTGCGGACACTCGACAGGTCATCTATTTTTTAAGAAAGGTTTCTTGAATAAAGTATTTCTAAATCATAAAATTTTGGAATTCTTTTTACATTCAAATGTTAAACCATCTCTATCTAAGCGTAAATCGATTACAGTTTGAGACGTTTTCGAATCGTGATGGGTCTTCGGCTTTTGCATATTTCTCGTTTCCAGTCCTTCTGCATTCTAATGAAATGTCCTTTCTCTTCACGATTCGAGCTGCCGATTCTGTTTGAAACTATAAGGCTTGACTTAACTTACAGACGAGAATGGACTAGCTCTTAGCAACATCATATCAATGTGCCTTTTCGATACGGGTCAAGTGCAACTTGCAGGAAACTTGCGCTGAACCGCTACTATCCTGGGTATGCAGCTTCATGAATGCAAATATCCCTTAGTTCCGACCTGGTACCACGTTAATGTAGTCTAATGTCGGAAACTCTGAGCACACAATTATAATGTGGGTTGTGGTTCACGTATACATGAATGTACCCTCGTATCCTGACTAACTGTTTGTATTCGTTCAAACCAACCAAGTAATGAGTTAAACCCTTATAACCGCAAGTTCAGTTTATGTTAGAAGAACTAACATAGTAGCTTTCAATCTGAGAATTTTTCTGCAGTTATAATACATATTTTTGATGCGGCACCTTGTTTTAATGAGTAAACATTGTCCAAAGCTCATCTTTCTTTTGCCTAACCGTCGAGTTTGCTCTCTCGTTTTTAAAATCTCAGCTCTCTTCCTCTTCCTGGTTTTGCAGTTATATAATTTCTGCATCACAATGCAGGCCTATTTTGAATTTGAAAATGAAAAAACCTTGCGTCTAATTAGAACCGGTGTGTGATAAAATATTTTTAAGTTTTAGGGTCGATTTTATGGCAAAAAATATTTGTTGACACTTTCATTCCTAACATGCAAAGAGTAAGGGTTGTGGTCAAATGTTTTGAAGTTTTAGATTTATAAAGGTCAGTGTATGCGTCACGCACATTTCTAGTAGAATAGTAAATATTAGCAATTATGTTCACATAAATGTCTATCAAAGCCTCAGATAATTTGATTTTAATTAAGGGGTAGTAACATATCAAAATAGGATATAGGTGTAAAATCTGTGGTCTAATTAATTCTTTATAAAGAAAATGGAGTTCTACGAACGTATAATTATAATCATAATGAAGCATAACAGAAATTTTCCGCTTATTGGTTGTCAGGGAAACTCAATTTCAATATTATTCGGAGGTATTAGGGTGGTTTCAAATATAAAGTGTGTAATAGTGCAGCTGACAGGTATATTTACCGCAACCGGTTATTGATTTACTCAGAAACTGAAATTAATCTCACACAAGGTAATCTTATCTAAACAAAACAATTTTCCTCATTTATGGGTATCGTGTTATTAGCAAACTCTATTGAAAATAGAGTTTTAAATACAAAGAACATGCAGACTTGAATGAGGTCGTTTGCAGTTCTTCCTATAAGTAATTAATTAATAATAATCGATATACTTGTATCAATAACTTATCTGAATAAACTAACAAATAGAACTTTTAATCCAGTCTAAAAGTTCTCGCTTGCTTCTAGAAATGCTACAATGTTACAAATAATATGTTATATCATTTGATTGACAGCATCACGAACACCAAAGTGATTGATTGAACTTCACGGTAGACAGTCGTTGCCTTGTTGTCACCAAGAAAAGACGTTGAAAAGACCGAGTTTCATTGAATAAACTCTTTGAAGTTGCGAGACTTTTTAGCGTCCTTTATCAAACATTTTATACGATTTACTACGACACAATGGATCATAACTAGCTAGCCAATTAAATTCACAATGATGGTCTACATTATTAAAGAAAAGCATGAACAAAAAATTTTAAAAAGAATAGTCAATTTATTAAATGAAATTATACTCGAAGGCACAATTATTAGAGAAGATGAGAGTTGTATAATTTTCAGTAAATTAATATACCTGCAATCGATCCGCTAAAGCCTTCCAGACAATTCGACTGTGCCATGTATCGTCGTATCATTGCAATTGGATTTACATCGGTTGTTAAAAGCAGCTTACATGCGATAGGCGGTTCATCGATAATAGATTCTTAGTACTTACCCCTTCACTTAATCAGCTGACCTATTCATGCCTTTTGTTAGATCTTTTTTTATTCCTAGTCTCTGGGATGGCAAAACTAACACCTCACTAGATTTTAAATTTAATTATCATATGGATAGAAATCCGGCCGTAAATTTGTCAAGTTAATTTGTACAGTTACTGAATGAATGCAAATAAGTATTGCTCAATCAGAATTTTGAATTGACATTTGATTTCTGAATAAAAACACATATAGTTTGAGAAACAATTATTACATGAGTAGAATAAAATTATTAATGACAGACATTTCAAAAGCACGAACAACAGTCGACTTTGATAATTACTAGGTGAAGGGCCTCTCACTTCGTCACCTTTTCCTGGCGGCAAACTTCCTAAAACAGAAGTAATTGGGTTTTGGAAGTAGTTTGCCAAGGACTTTAGGTAGCCTACTTGAGAGCTACTCTAAATCTCTCACCCTCCGACTCACTAGCTGAAATGCTCAACCTCACCCTCTGCATCTTATTCTTGATCTCTCTTAGCTTCTTGAGTTAGTTTGATCTCCCATTAATGTATGCCTTACTACTCGTTGGCGATGTAGATCAACCGCAGTATCGACCCAAGTGGTTGGGAGATATGCTGACAAAACAGAAGTCGCGGTCGTTTTGCACTGTTTCGCATGTCCGATGATGCAGATCCGCTCACCCTAAAACATAGAGAAATAGAGCTATTTTTTATGTTAATTATTTTCAAAATTGATTTTTGACTAATATGAACTTTTATGTGGAATATATCAGATATATATATATATCCTTATTTTATATATCCATTGAAATTCTAGGCCAAAAATCGACGCGTTTTACATTCTTGATCTTACGAGTTAGGAGAAAAATTTCAACTCTTAACGAAACCGGCAACATTTCATCCATGTCGTATACCTAATTCCTAGAATTTCGTTGTGTGTACTAATTTTACCAAGCCTTACAAAGTTCTTACAAATTCGGTTACATTTAGACACTTGCTCTTGCAGAGCGTACTTGTCATTCCGAAGGAATCGTCAGTGAAATTAAAGGAGGGAGTATAAAGTAGTTTCACGAATCCAATAAAGCTATGTTGAAAAGCTAAGTAACGAGTAGTCTGCAAACTAACTCTAACGTTTTTGAAATTCAAGTTGTGGAATTCTGTGCGCTAAGAGAATATGCCAGGTTAGTGGAACGATACCTAAATATGATGAAAAACCTTTTGACTTCGCACTACTGAACCTACTGTCATAGAAATCCATAAAAGTTTAAACGATTTCTGAAAAATGTTAAGGACTTGTTTCAAGAATACGAGCTTTGATCTATTTAAATCTTGTTTTCCTGAAAACTCAAGGTGAGAAACCCATACGCCATGATCAGAAAGTTCGTGTATTTCCACTTACAACATCCATGGAAAGACCCTTTTGCTGTTAAATCCGTTGCCGCTGCTTTAGACGTGGAATAGATGGAAAGGGCAAAGCGATCCGAAATCTCGGAATACCGAGCGATCCTCAGAATCATCAGAGTGAAATTTTCGGATCACTTCAGCGAAGGCTTACAAATTACACTCATACCGAAGTGTCCGAGTTTGTTGGGCCTTTAGATAAACTGAAGAGTAACTTCCTATACAGGTACCGTCCATGAAACTGCAGGGTAGATCGTTCCAACTTCCGGGACACTTATAATTGGTTTCCCTAAATCGGGAAAGTGAGGTCAGCGGCTCTTCAAGGTTTGTAAATGTCAGTAATGGTGGTCAGCTCGCACAACTTTGTAGAAATGTTACAACATGTTCTGAAACAGATCCAGATATCGGCAATGTTCGAATGATATAATATTTGTCTATTGTTTCGAACTCGTAGATTGGATATTTCAAGTGATCATCAATATTACATAATTTATAACAATCATTTTTACAAAATACATATTAATTCATTTCAAACAAATCGGGGTGACCAAGAGCTTAGTTTAATGGCAGAGAAGTTTATCGCCGACAATAACTTCATTGGCAATAAGCAGCAATCAATGAATTTTGTGATCGGTAGTTGAATAAATCGTACAATATACGTTTATTTCATCGTAAATAACGAAAATTCATGGGAACTCGACTCATCATCACAGCTGTCATAAACATATGCCATTCGAAATAAATGTATGATCCTAAAAAGCGAAAACTTTGCGACTCTCGTCAGTTCTCCTTCTATTAAATATATCACTATAAATCTGTGCATTCAATGCAAACACAGAATCGAGGAGAAATATTAAAATTTATGATTATCTCTGATCGAGTGAATTGCATTCAAGCGGCTGAAAGGAAAAAGTGGATAAAAATATATCGCTTGTAAAAGTGGGATAAAAATTTTTCAACGTAGAAATTGAGTAAAATGAATTCTTGGAGCAAAACCGGAACAAGAAGAACCAATCAGAGGTCGTACTGGAGTTCCGTTTTTGCTCTAAGAATTCAGAATTGCATTATTTTTATCCACTTTGTACTTTCAGTCGCTCATGTAATATATGAGAAAAAAGGATCAGTTTGTCTGACTCGAAACAGATATTACTACTGAAAATAGAACCGAGCCGGTCTTTTAATAAACAAATCTTTTTTCAATAAAAATAGATTTTCGCTGAATGAAAAAATAACTTTAGAGCATTAATAAAACCATAATATTATATAATTTTGACTAAACAGACGAAAAAGCACTTCATTAGAAAATTCGGATAAACACAGGATCCGTCTTTCAGAGGAAAGACACGTTGCAAAGATACTAAACCCTAAGGGAACCATAAATCTCACGACCTTTGACTTAGAGCCTGCACAGCGATTACTGCTTCGGGATTTGAAAAAGTTGAGTAAGGTCACTCACTAAATCTTGCAGAACTTGAAACTGTGAAGTAAATATGCATTAAATGTTATATTTATTGGTAATATGTATTGAACTACTAGTAGTTATTTCAAGTTAATGTGTCCAGACAATAGAAATGTATTTCATTGAATTTCCGCTCATTCGGTTTCCGACGGAGTGTTTCCTTGGGCGTTAATTCGTTTCACTCAGTTTCCTTTGAATTCAGCAGTTATAAACCACCGTTACTGCGGACAATTACACTAATGAGGGAATTAGGGACGGTCGCAGTGCCCCTTCCTTCCTTCCTTTTGAATCCTTTTCTCTCTCCCGAATTACGGAGTTTTAATGAATTACAAAACAAAGTTGGTGATATTGGAAAGTTGCTCTTGGGCTTGGCTTGTTCCTTCTAACGCGACATTTCACCCACATTAGATGTTGAATTCTCTTTTAGAAAATTCAAGTAGAATCAGTCGAGAATCAGTAGAATCAGAATCGATGTTATACAGATATGGAACGCAAATTGATAACAGTTATATTTGTATTAGATTGTTGCATAATGAAGTACTTTTCGTTTAAGAGTTTGGACAAAGGATGAAAAGTTATCTTCCAATTACACGGATGTGAATTTTTGCTTACGATTATTAATGGAGGATATTTAATAATAATTGGTAATTAAGCAGGGACATTTGGCACAAAGTCTCGAAGGACGATGCCACTGTTCACGTTTAATTAAACACAGCTGTTTTGACACCGAAACAGATAGTTCCTGTGGTATCCAATTCGAAGGCAGTTGATTTAACTGAAACATCTGCCGCCTGTGCATAATAAACTGCAGTACGTATGTCGTCGCCGGCATGTATTCACATTTAATGCACATCTAGATTTTTAAATTTGATATGTTTGCGATAAAATGTACAAAATGTTTTATTACTCACTCTAGCTTCGATTCCATTTCTATTCTTTCATTACGTTTTTTTTTAGCAGAGCTTCAATAAATTTTCAAGGACTGGGAAATGATATCAAAGTATCACAATTTGTCAGACTGAAGTAGCCTAACTGAAATTGAAAGGAGTGCGCAAAGTACCGAGAAAAAGAGAGCCAGTTCGTTAGAGTGAAGAGTATGTTTTAAATCTTCAAGCAAATTCTCTTAAGTCTGCCTCCCGTTTTAACCCTCGGGACTCGAGTGCGTCTGAAGTACCGCCTGATTAAAAACCTGGAGCCAAATTAAATACAGAAATTTCAGCTTAAGATACTTGATCAGGAGAAAAGTGGGGAAAAAGATTCTTGGAAGGATTAGCCGCTCGGATGCTGTGAAACCAAAATGGGAAAAAGGTTGTTAAATATCCTTTTCAAAACTTATTTCCCTTTCCCCCCTTTCTGACCCCTTTTTAAAATAAACAAATTTCACAAGATTTCTATAATTTAATAATAATTTGAATAGATACAGCTACGCTAAGTAAAAATCTACCAATTTTTACTATCTGTGGGATTAGTGATAAAAAAAGAAACTACGTGTGCAATGTGCACTGAACTCTGGAAAATTGCTTCATGGTCAATTCGTCGTAGAATTTCCTAATGCAGACCTGAATACGTAATGTCAAGAAATATGTCGTAGTTAGGCCGCTATTCCTATGACAAAGAACGTCACGTTTTATTCAAATTCGTACAATTTCTGGAGAAACATGTGTTCATTGGATAATAGCGGGTACTTAATTTAAAAAGAAAAAATAAAGAAAAAATATATTTAAAAGGTAATATGAAACAACTTTTTGAGACAATTGAAAAATCGAGAAAGCTTCTAAATCCTCAAGAAAATATAATTTTTTTTCTTTTACTTGGACTCCTCCTTCTTACGTGATTCTTTATCTTTATCACATAATATCCTAAATAAATAAAATAAAATTGTGAACTATATAAAGCAACTTCTTTCTGTTTGGATCATTGATCCCAGTTCATGTTTTGTTGTTGCTAATCCAGTTATGGATGAAAGGTACTGTGCAGGTTTAGCTTCGTCAACGATATTCGACGAATTCGTTATAGATACTGGCGATCGGCCATCGATCGATCGATGGTCTTGATCTTTACGAGGAGCAACTCGGCCGTCCGATTTTATCAACGTTGGGCGTCGAATTTACTACTCGAGCAGATAAACTACCGTGCCTGAGTGGCTCTGGGGGTATTCCAGTTGAGAAGAGGGATGCTGATCACGCAGCTTCCGAAGCAGCCCGGGATGGCCTATAAACGTTGGCCAAGGTTCGTGCTCAAAATTAGGGGAATATTTTATCGCGAGATCTTCTTGCACGGTTGGCATCCGGAACAACGTACCATTCGCTCCTCGTCTTGGGCGTTATTTACAGAGAAGAGCACTCTGGTCGATTCGCAAATATCTGCCGCGTAAAAACACTTGTTACTTTGCCTTTTGGCTTTTGCATTGACAGATCATAGGTTTTATAAAGGTATTCAAGAGGCAAAAAACATTTTTGACATTTCCATCAGAGAAGATATTAGATTTGTGTAAAATTTAACCTGATTGTAGATTTTTAGTCTGTTAGCACGAGGACATTCGAAAAAATTGACAGATTGGATTGACCTTTTCAACATTTTTGAGATCACTTTTTTTTAAGATTTAAAAAAATTTATATACGGCTATTCGTAGCCAAATAACGCGAGATACAGAGAAAATGTTAATAAGAATAATAGAATAATAGAACAGAATAAAGTTTGTGTTATGATTCTTCCTTAAGATCACGAAAACCGGAATTAATTCTTATCGTATCATAGTATTTTCCGACGGTCTGAACTGTTTCAAGAACTCATACAGAGCTAACAGCCGAAGGGATTTTGTTATCCTTTCAAACACTGCATATATTTTCCAAGTATTTCTCTCAAAGAAAAGTATCAAGTGTTTGAAACACTTGATACTTAGGTTGAAGTCAATTTCGAGTTTCTACTTTAGCATTATGTACAAAAATACGTTTTAAAAAAGGAACAGAGAAGGTAGAACAGGTTCTACTGAATTATTATTATTACTATTATTATTATTATTATTATTATCATTATTATTATAATTAACTCTTTTATTATCTCGATGTAGCAAATCTTCTTCTGATTATTATTTTCAAAGCCTCGGTTAACAAAAATTCCGTTGATATATTGTGCTGACGAGTTGGCTCAATAATTTAGAGGAGAAAAAAGAGGGAATTTGGGCTTCACTGACTTCGTAAGACCCTCCGTTATTTCGGCGTTAATTACACACGATCATTTCCCCTGGAGAAGTAACTTCAAGTCTGTAGGTTCTAGACAGCTCAGCAGTGCTCTTTAGCGCGATTCGAGGCTGATGTAATCTGGATCCGTAAATCGGGATTAAACTTGGCGCCACTTCCGGAACCGGTACACCTTTGGAGGAATGGGGTAGAGTGTAAATGCTTGTGTTGTTCAGCTTCTAGACAGAATGTGTGAGTCTCTAACACCCCATAACTTGTTACAAAAACAAATAACATGGTTACAGTATTTTTCCAAACGAAACATTACTTTTGCCGAGATGTTTATACAAGAGTAGAAAACACGAACTAAATGTAGGTGCTTTTTATTTTATATGAGAGAAAGTCAAACTATTATTTTAGATCTATTCAGAGTAAAATATCTTAGCGAATTACTAAACCGGTAGTCGAAACTTCGCCAGGCTGCATTTACTGTAGAATATATCTCTGGTTCCATAATTTCATCCTCCAGAGAAGAGTGGAATGTACAAATTCAGTGAATTGTTCGCGTTCCGCTTTTTCGCTTGCATGAATCGGGAATAAATTAAACATAAATTGCACATCAGGTGTCACGTCATTTCTATTACCAAGGTCTTAGAATTTCACTCCTTTTGCTTTTAGTGTATTACAGGTTCTTAGTGTATACATCATTCAAGATCGTTTGGCATTCTACATTTCTCAGGAAACTAAACGAGGTCGACAATTTGATACCAGGGGTTGAGTTCTCTCAATACGTCGAAATAATTGCAAGCTTGAGACGTTAATAGTCGATTCCGGTGTACCCATAAAACATGCTTAATGCCAGTTATTTGCGAAACGAAGCACATGCTAACATTGTATCGGATGTGCGTGGATAGAGATTATTTGTATCACAAATCATGCAATTATTGATTTGTCCTCTGCTCACGAACCGAACTTTGGCCTCTTCACTGATTTACAACTTCTCCATTCCCAATCAAATCCAAAAATCCTGGTCCAGTTGTAAAGGCGGATAAAGTTCAAACTGCCTCAATTTGCGATAGTGCGCGATGCCTCGTACAAAAAACTCGTTTGGCAAGTGCAGAAATAGCGAGATGCATTGAAAAACGAGAATCAATCAGATGAAACACTATTCATCCTTCAATAACTTCACAACTCGTCTCGCGCCTGACTTTTTGTTCGAAAACAAACATACTACACATTTGCTTGTCTGAAATTGAAATTGTGACTGTCTGCGTTCAAATTATTACATTTTTAAGCGTTTTATTCTGAAACGCTTAAACCATGAACAAATTGAGCGTAAAATGGTTAAAACCACGACGAAGAAATACAAGGTCTATAAAAATTCTTATTCTACGCGAAGATTTTAAAGTAGCTAATTATTTTTCATAGTAGCGCGTTCAAAAATTAGATTCGGGAAATATTGTGCTGCTGGAAAAAATTTATACGCTTTTCAATATTCATAGCGTGGAAGTTAGAAGTTAAGAAAAGAGAAATAAGACACGTGTCCATTAGCATCGAGTAATTAATCTCTAGAAAGTAATTAAAGTTTTCTCTAGCAAATTTTCCGTCCTGGTTTCGTTTCAGCCTTGAGGTGCAACGCGTTTTTCATCGCGTCAACCCACTCATCTTCCCCACCTTGTCTTAAAGCTTACGGTTTAGTCGATCCTGCGACGGTTCATTTGAAGCGTGGATTTTTTTTAACCAAAAGCATTAATATTCTTTATGCCTGACTCAAATTACTTATACTACTTCAAATTCATTGTCTGACATTTATTTATACTACTCGAAGAATTCCATGACAGACCTAACGTGATTTGTACTACATACTTGAAATTCCTTATGGCTGAAAAGTGTTATGGTTAGCCTCTTGGTTTAAAATTATTTACACTACTTGACAATTCTGACAATTTGCCATGATAACCTCGATTGCAAGTACCTGACAAGTTTCGGAAAAGTCGACGGATAGAAAAGCGAGGGGCATTGCTTTTACCAGATACTCGTGACTTTTTTTGCTCTTTTTTTTATTTCCTGTTTTCTCGTCTGTCCAAAAAGTGCACTCAGGCGGAAGGCGGCGCGTGATATCGAATGCCGGTAGATCAAAGCCCGCATCCGCCAGTATCCTCTGCAGAAAGACACGAAGGGAGAAAATGTGAGAAGGAGGGCCTTAACTTCTAGCAGAAAGACGAGGTGGGAAGTGGAAAACTCCAACGGTCAGGAATGTGCTTTGCTGCCATACACACGGGAGACAGGAAACTTGCGGTTCTGGTGTCTCTAAAGCAGCCAAGTAGTTTCTAGCTCCATGCTTCGGTTTAATTTACGTGTCTGAAAAGGTGGAAGTAACTACGATCTAATAGAATACATTTTCACATGTGTTACTTTCCTAAATCACAAAGTAACGTTAATTAAAGCTTTTAGGTAGATATTTTAAATTTTTAAGAGGATACGTGGATAAAATCTGCAAAAAACATGTTCAAAGTAAGGAGGGAGGTTTCGCGTTTCCTGTGAAATTTACTTACCTTATTTTTCTAGGGTCAATTAAATTTCGTGTAAATTCGCAATGGGATCGAAAGTTTCTTATTTGGTCAATCAGAAATAGGTCCTTGGTTGAACTTGAAGTTAGAGTAAGCGAGCAAAGTTGAAATAGACGGGTAGTTATTCCTAGTTTCAAGTGGTATATAGAAGCAACGATGTGATGTGCCAACTGTAGTTCGGATAATGGCAGTCCATGTTCATTAGCATGAACTGGACTTCTCTGCAGGTAGAAACTAACGAACTTTTAACTATATATTGTTTCGAAAGGCTTTACCTTCAATGCCGTAATGAAGGAAGGTTTATAATCTTTTAGTTCACAAATTGAGTCAAAAATGATATTAAACTTTTATGTGTTACGGCATTAATAATCCATTTATTTGTCGTACGAGTTTCGTCTTAAATTCCCGGCTTACTGGCACTAATCCCTTGGTAATCTTGGTAGCAACCTGAATACGTATAATATTCGTTTACTGTCAAATGAAAGATTTCGTCCTAGCTCGAACAATGCTTTAAATTTCTCTTCTGTTCAATGAGTAAGAAGATCACTTAAATATAATTAGAAATATTAGCATAGATTAAATAATTGTATTCTGCTCTTTGTGTGCCTGATAACTTCAAAACTTTAGAGATTTAAATTAAACAGTCTTTTTATACTTTTTTAAATTATGGCCTTTTTTGAACTATGTGTTAAATTCTTTATATGTGTTTTAAATGAAATCAGGTAAACGTTTGAGGTCTTAGTAGATTCTATCAGTGAAGCAAACTTCCTGCAATTTTCGCATTTACTACTTAAAGTGCAAGACACTTTTAATCTTACTACTTTGCAAGAGCCATAACTTGTATCACTTAAAACTTTCGGACGTGGAACGAATCTTTTAACTCTAGGAAAGTGGCTACTCGAAGACTTGACGAAGTTAACGGGTTTGAGTTTAAGTCACTCGACCGTTGGCAATCTTCCTTTTTTTTCACGACTCGCTTTCATTCGTCTAGTAAATTAATTTTTGTCGTATTTTATGAGTACCTTTCAACCCTCAAAGAAGCAATAAAGCCAAGTGACGAGAAGTGACTCTGGTATCGTTTTCATGAAGCATTTAATTTCCAGAAGAAACTGTTTCCTTTTTTCACGAGCTCTAGTACTATACGTATATATAATATTTCTTTGCCTGGAAAGTAATAAAAAATAAAATTGTACCGAAAGGAATTAAATTGGACATATTTTCAATATTTTTCACATCTCTGTATACTTTTTTAAATCGTCGAGTAATATTAAAAGAAATACTAAAATACTTTTCTATTATTTTCATTTAATTTAATGAAAAGTTATTCAATTGAAGAAGAGCTTTGAATTTCACAGGCGGCATTCATAAATTCGTAATTTCAGATTTCAAAACATTTTTTAATTTTCTAAAGGTTAATAACAACCTCACATCATAGGTCTTTCGAACTTTAGCATCAAAACCACTTAGCTTGTCATGTAATACGCGGTTTTAAACTTCAAAGGACATCCTGAAAGGATTATTAAAGTATGAAAATTATATTGCGAAAGTTTGTCTCGGTACTAAGGATAACTCTTTCACAATTCGCCACCGGATGCAACTTGAATAAATAACTGCGCATATTTTCATTTGTCAACTCGAAGTTTGTTTATCTAATGATAGATTTATCATTTACACTCAGAAGTGATTGCAATTTGAAGCATTGGTAAAAATTGAAAATGATTAGTCAAAGAATTTTAGAGGCATTCTTCAAAATAAAAAAATTATCAATTTTGTTCCACTTAACTCAGAATGTATTATTATAGTCTTCCAAATGGAATATAGCATCTTTGTAGATTATCCACTTTCTATGTCGACCCCGCTCTATAATACAAATATAATACATATAGCTTTGGGAAGTATTAAGAGGAAAGCACTCTGAGTAAGCCGAGGATATGCGCGATGGCGCATACAGATGTGATGCAAATTAGCGTTTACTATAAGCTTCCCTAGCCTCACTACTGTCGTCTATATCGTGTGTCTTACGTAATTTCTAAGCCAGTATCCAGCACTTTCATGTATTTATTGATGCTTTGACCTTACAAACCTCATGCAGGCATTAAAAATTCCAATCATTTTTTTAGATTCCCTTTCCATTCCACTTCCTATTTCTCTTTTTCCAAAATTAACAAACAGCAGTCAAATATTCAGTTCTTCTTTGCCAAAGAGTTTAACAATTGAAAATCTTTTGTAATAAATACAGTTTAAAATATAGGAAATTGAAAACACTGCGTTTCGGGACAAAAAGCTTAAAAAGCATTTGTAATTTAATTTATTTAAAATTATTTATTAAATCGAACTTAGCTCGTATAAACCTTCAACTTCTTTTTCTTGGATAGAAGTTTACTCAAGTTTTGAAATGTTTCATTGTCAGCAGGGGAAATTGTGTTTGTGCAAGACGACCAGATAGCAAGGTCGTTATTTGGAAAGGTAATATAATACAATCTGCTTGGCTTGGGGATGGGATTGCAAAGGTCTCGCGATACAAATGAGGCAATTCCGTCGCGGCATGCCGAGTGTAGACGTTCTGTGAGTCGATTTCCTTCCGGTTTGTGTTCAATGTGGTAAGAGTTGCATGTATGGTATGTAAACGTGTGCAATCATGTGGAAAATCCCTTTCAGAAATATTTGAAAAATGAAAGCATACATCAAGTGTTGATCTTCTAGCCAAAAAAAATAAATAAATAAATAAACATTAAATTTGCACGAAGAAAATTAGATAACTAACTTACTTAATTCTATTTTTAATAGAATTATATAATGAAATAAGGAATTAATCATGAAGTCGTTTATAAGTCAAGATTTTAATTTTTTAATTAATAAGTTTCGGGAATTGATCTATTACAATAATAAGAAAATTTTGTCTATTATTTTAGGCTACAAATTTCATTTAGAAGCAGTAAATTGTCGTAATCATTTCCAATATCGCTTGCCCTGGATTAAACAAATGACGAGACGAATGATGACTTTCCAGATGGCTCAGCCGATGAAACGAAGGCAGCAGGTGCAGCACGACGAGCTCGCTGAAATTAATTAATAATAATAATCTTAATATAATAATGTGTATCCGGTAATATATGATATTAGCAAAAATATTGCTAAATATTGAGGATTAAAAATAATTTTTCTAATATAATCTTAGATACATTTTCATGATGCATTAATTCCCTATTTTTATTGACAATTTTATATTTGGCCAATATAGATATAAAAATGTGTGTAACTCAAAAAGTATAGAAAATTATTAATCGAAAAAATTTATATGTAGTTTGATCAAATCAAAATCAACTTACGACAAACTCTTGTGCTGGTTCGGATGCTCCCATTACGAAGTAAGGAAGAACGAAAACGAAGATGAGGAAGACAAAGGGAATCACGAATTTTGCCATTTTTAGTTCTGAAATGAATAAAATTTTCATGATCGAGAACGAATGCAAGCAAATAATTAAAAATAATTCAATTTTTTAGTTTTCAGTCCGAAGCAAAATAATAAAAGAAGATATGAAATATTATTCATCTATACAAAAAATACTAATTTTATACTCACTGTGTGTTTCGACGGTTAGAAAGAAACTGTGGTCTACCAATTTCTGGTGCACTTTTATAGTCAAGAGCTGAAGCTTATTTTAATAAGAAATACATTCCTAATCCGGTTAAGCGTGATTTTTCAGATCAATATGCATACGTTTAGATGAATGAATAAAATAAATTCCTGTTACTGGTTTTTCAATATGTACATTGTACATTATAAAATACCGTTTAATAAATGTCACAAGAGATACGCATAATCTACGTATAATTCTACCTATAAAAGCGCATCTGAATATAATAGAGCACAGTTTCCTTCGAGTTGTTGGAAGTTTCACAGTGAGTAAATATATACATAATATATGTATTTTTTTAATAGAAAAGAATGAAAATCAAGAATTGTTTCATTCTTTTATAGTTTTGAAGTTTTTTCTGAAGCCTTTTTACCAATTTTAAATATTAACTTTTATTTTAGTGACTTATTTAAAAATGTTCTTATAATATATATTTAATTATTATTTTCTTTCAGAATCAAAAATGGCAAAATTCGTGATTCCCTTTGTTTTCCTTATCTTCGTCTTTGTTCTTCCTTACTTCGTCATGGCTGAACCCGAACCAGCAGCACCAGGACAAGAGTTTGTCGTTAGTATATTATAATTTGATATTCTACTCAATTACTACGTCACAATTACTTTATATACTTCGAAATTAAATTATTTCACGAGTCTTTTGGCTTATTATTACTAAAAAATTGACAATTTTTAACTCATCTTATACTTATGAAATATGGCTTGCAAGCCCTTTTGCTTTTAAATTCTTTTATATAGATATGGCTGGATGAAAAATTTATTTTACAAACAAAAAAATTTTTTAACATGATTAGAAAGAATCAAATAAGTTAAAGTTTACAGCCTTCATATGTTATATAACGTAATTTTATTTTTTCATTAGCGAGCTCGTCGTGCTGCAGGTGCCTTTGTTTCTTCCGCTGACGAACCATCTGGAAAATCGTTTGTTTAATCTTGGATGAACGATGTTGTCAATATTGCTAGGACGAAAATATTGTATTTCATCAAAATTTCTGTTTTTAACCGTAAATCGATGATTTTTATATAATTTTCACATTGTGTGAATTATATTGACCAATAAAAACATTATGAAGAACAAAAAATATGGTTATTTGAATTTAATCTTTATTTCTATAATTTTTTTCCGCAACTACATATATATATATATATATATATATATATATATATATATTTCTTAACTAGGTATATTCGCTTTAAATAAGGCATACATAGTTTCAAACATGAATTTATTTTTACTGGAATTACTTCTTACATTCCTTGCCCATTACTGTGTGTCTAACTGTGAAATACAACCTTATTGAAAATCGATATTTACAATTTTTGATATTTGCATAAATAATTTGCGTTTTATTAAATTCAAATTCTAAAGGCAGCTGAATATAAGGATATAAACGCCATTTTGAAAATTATCAGGTGATATGAACAACATTTTCAATCTAGACAAGAAATAAAAATATTCTCTCTAGATATATCAGTATTGAATTAAAGCCTGAAAAGTTTTATTGATAAGTGTCATTAAGTTCCGAAAAAATGTATCAGAGGGTATTTTTCTTCCATTCAAGCTTATGTTTTATCAATTTGGGGCGGTGAATAAAGATTTACTATTCAATTGCCTTTTAAAATTTAAAGCAGGTTCCTAAGATTTTTTTTCAGAACATCTGATATACCTTTTCATGGGTGAATTGCGTTAAAAATTGCAGAAATTAATATTTATATCAGAAAAAGGTTTTAATTTATTTTAAACACGATACAGCAGATAATAAAATTATCAAAAAATTGTTCTTGTATTGCAGCGAAATAACGACATAGAAAAGCATTAATGTTTTTCGATAAGATTTATTCAATTAAATAGGATCTATCAGACGATCTATCAGTAACGAATTGTCGCGAAAATTTCGCATGTATTGTTATTGCAAACCTGATTATGGTTTTTTAATGACTTAAGTTTTGTAATGAGGAAAACAAAATGATGGAGTTTTAAAATATTATTGGCAAAAATCATAAAAACTATTAGGTGCACAACTTTGCTTCCGCCGATTTTTTCGAAAATTTGAGGCTTTATTCTGAAAAAGTGATTCCCTGTTTATGATTCAAAGTACTGTCCGTCACTAGCCACTACTTTTTTCCATCTTTTGGGCAATTGTCGGATACCATCTCGAAAAAACTTTGCGTCTTTTGAGGCGATCCACGAATCGATCCATTCTTTAACTTTTTCATAAGAATGGAAATGCGGCTCAGCTAAGCCATGTGCCATCGATCGGAATAAATGGTCGTCGGAAGGAGCAATGTCTGGAGAGTACGGCGGGTGGGGTAAGACTTCCTATTTTAGGGTTTCCAAGTATCTCTTGACGGGTTTTGCGACATGTGGCCGAGAATTGTCATGTTGCAGGATAACTTTATCGTGTCTCTCTTGATACTGTGGCCGTTTCTCCTTCAATGCTCGACTCAAACGCATCAATTGCGTTCGATACCGATCCCCTGTGATAGTTTCACTCGGTTTCAACAGCTCATAATACACCACACCGAGCTGGTCCCACCAAATGCAGAGCATAACCTTGGCACCGTGAATATTCGGTCTTTGCGTAGATGTGGAGGCATGCCCGGGCATTCTCCATGATTTTCTGCGTTTGGGATTATCGTAGTGGACCCATTTTTCGTTGCCGGTTACAATGCGATATAAAAAACCCTTCCGATTCTGTCTTTGAAGCAGCTGTTCACAAGCAAAGAAACGGCGTTCAACGTCTCTTGGCGTCAATTCATAAGGAACCCAATTTACTTGCTTCTGAATCATTCCCATGGCTTTGAGGCGTTTCAAAATTACTTGTTGAGTGACTCCCAATGATTCTGCTAATTCTTCTTGCGTTTGACACGAGTCTTCAGCAAGTAATGCCTCCAGTTCGGAATCTTCGAAAATTTTTTCTCTTCCGCCGCCATGCTGGTCCTCGATATCAAAGTCACCGCTTTTAAAGCGTTGAAACCACTCACGACACGTTCTTTCACTAAGAGCAGCGTCACCGTAAGCGCTTGAGAGCATTCGATGAGCCTCAGCCGCAGTTTTCTTCAAATGAAAGCAGAAAATCAACACTTCCCGCAAATGACGAGAATTTGACTCGAAAACTGACATCTTCGATCGAGAATACACTTCTGATGCAAACACTAATTCACTAATGTGGTGCTATCGTTATATTGACAGATGTCCAAGCTTACTGTATGAAATTTTTGACCTGCCTATTTCAACCGACAGTTACCGCTGCAGTCATCTATCGAAAAACGGCGGAAGCAAAGTTTTACACCTAATATATAATTCAGTTCGTTCTTATGTTTTAAATCATATGTGAACGAAGCCAGATATGTTTCTGTGACAAAGGATTTAAAAAATATTTTTTTAGCTTTCAAGACATTTCTAAAAACTTCGTAATTTTCATGCTTTTTTAAAAAGTCACGTCACTTAAAATTCAATGTAAATTTTACTGGATTTTTGAAAGCTCGCATAATTAAAGTTGATTTAGCTTTATGATCCCAAAAAAATCTAAAAAGTTACTTAGTTATCAGAAGAAATCATTGACTTTGCCCTATTTTAGAATGTGCAATATATTTTATACTAGTTTATAGTAAATATCAGATTATATAAAAAATAAGCGATATCATTATTTCATGAAGTTATTTATTAATTAACATATTTTTGAGAAGAATAGCCAATTTGTTACATAATACACAAATTTTGCAAAAATTACTGCGTTTGTCATAAAAACTGATAGAACTATAAGATTGATCATAATCGTTTCCAGTATCACTCGCCTTGGATTAAACAAATGATGAAACGAATGATTTTCCAGATGGCTCAGCTGAAGACACAAAGGGAGCTGGAGCAGCACGACGAGCTCGCTGAAATATATATACATATGCATAAGTACAATATATTCGTATAATATTCGTATTCAAGAATGGCTTTTAAAATTGATAAACAATTAGGTAATATTGTTTGTCTAATTTTTGATAAAATTCTGATTAAATTAAACCTACGACAAACTCTTGTGCTGATTCTACTGGTTCAGGTGCTCCCATTACGAAGTAAGGAAGAACGAAAACGAAGATGAGGAAGACAAAGGGAATCACGAATTTTGCCATTTTTAGTTCTGAAAAAGATTAAGTTATTAATTCCCAAAAGAATCCGTGGGTTTATTTCAAAGTATTTCAATTTTTTAATCTATTGAATGAATATCCCAGAGTTAGATTAATGTATTTCATGGATGAGTATAAAATACAACCTTATGAATAATATTAGTTATATATTTCATATTATTTTACAAAAAAATATTAACTACTTGTATACTCACTGTGTGTTTCAACGGTTAGAAAGAAACTGTGGTCTACCAATTTCTGGTGCACTTTTATACTCAAAAGCTGAAGCTTATTTTAATCAGAAATATATTACTAATCCGGTTAAACGTGATTTTTTCAGGTAAACATGCATACGTTTAGAAGAATGAATAAAATAAACTCTGATCACTCGTTTTTTATATTTGCAATGTGCATTATAAAATACCTCATAATAAATTTTACATAAGATGCGCATAAGATACGTATTATTTTGATTTATCAAATACATATTAGCTTATAAAGGTTTTGAGAAAATCGCGCGTATAAAAGCGGATCTGAAAATAATAGAGCACAGTTTCCTTCGAGTTGTTGAAAGTTACACAGTGAGTATATATATAAACTTTTGCACTTGCTAGAGAAAAAATTATTCTTTTTAATATGTTGACAAAAATGAAAATCAAGAATTGTTTCAATTTTTTTATTATAGTTTTGAATTTTTTCTGTATTTAATTACAATATTTTTTTTTCAGAGCAAAAAATGGCAAAATTCGTAATTCCCTTTGTTTTCCTTATCTTTGTCTTTGTCCTGCCTTACTTCGTAATGGCTGAACCCGAACCAGCAGCACTAGGACAAGAGTTTGTCGTTAGTATAATTTGATCTACTTCGAAATTACTAGTTCATAATTTCTCTGAATAAAGGGTTTCACTAAAACGATCCTTTGAAACTATTCACTGCATTTTCGTATTAATTGAACTAAAATTGTATTGAAAATCAGTTTCATTCATTTATTAATTTAGATGTTCAGTTAATTATCATTTTTTTTGTTTTAATTAAATGCGTAAAAGCTACATCCTTTAAATAATAACATGTAATCAAACTTTTCCAGCGAGCTCGTCGTGCTGCTACTTTTGTTTCTTCTGCCGAGCAATCTGGAAAATCGTTTGTTTAATCATGAATAAATGATCATATCGTTATGAATATATCAGCAATGAAGATATTATGTTTTTTGAAAGTAATTCGTTTTTAACCATAAAGCGATATTTTTTAACCGAAATTATAGCTTCATGCATTTGATTAGTAAAGTATATGAAAATTGTAACGATTGTTCAACATTAAACATTATTCAACAGAAACTTTATCAAAAAGATTACTCGTTGTCTCTTCCTTATCAATGATTATTTATTAAACGACATGTGCAAATTAAATAGATCTGCTTCATTAATCGTGAATTATCATTGCCATTAAAGTAATTGATTATAATTAAAAGCAATTTTTATACTAGAATTCAAGATGACATTAAATATACCATATTCCATATTTTATGACTCGCATTATTATAACTTACTGCAAAAATATTCCAGACACACCTCCAGGTAAAAAATTATTCAATCAATTTATTTCCGCATCTAACAGTTATGTATTCTTCTACCTATATTAATTTCCATAAAATTTTACTTTGCATAATAAACATATCGTATAAAGTTGATAGGTCTACTTATATCCATCTACATAATCATAAATGATGCGCATGCAGTAATAATTAATGTGTGTATGCAAACAAGGCTACTTTCTAAACTTTACTTTACTATAATAAACTAAAGTTAAATATTAATTTAATTATTTATCTTTTATGAGTGAAATTGCAATGCTATTCTGTCGTAAAAATTACGATACACAAAAAGGATGCGCAAAAAGTAGAGATCAATGTATAGTTAGACAGGAAAAGTTAAATTACAAGTAGTGCATATCAATATTTAGTCAGACAAAGGTTTTAAAAGAAAGGACACAGTCTAGATCAAAATTATTGTTTAATTAAAGGCTACCTAGTGATATTTCTTAAGTCAAAACTGTCTGAACATCACGAGAAGACGAATTTCTACCTGTGTATCAATTTGAAAGGTTCAAATTGAATAGAACTCAAGACTATGGTGTGACATTTTCTCTTAGCATATTATTTCACAAGTAAGACGAAACATAGTGAAAGTTTCACGAAAACTCAACTAACGTATCATTGTCGAATTAAAACAAAGCCTCTCGAGGAGAAAGGCAGAGAGCAATTGTAGTAAAGTTTAGTAGTGGCGGCATATAATATACACCTTTGCTTTTAATGTTTGAAAGATGAGTGCTTGGCGGTTGTAGGAAATACCGCGTGCAAAGTTTACTATCTCTCGATTAATCTGAAGCACGTCGCCAAACAAGTATCGTCTATCAAACGGCAACGACATTGAGCTTAAAAGGGCCAGAGTCAAAGAAAATGGAAGCTCACTACTTAAATGGTGGTTTTTGCAGCCTTTGCAAAATTATAAGAATGCAAGAAAATCGTTTTAAACATGAAAAATCTGATAACTGTCCTTTTGATCCTTTGTCTTAAATTGTCCTATGATACTTATTATTGAATAAAGGGCTTACATTCGACCTACTCTCTAAATGCCGCGGAATGTAACGTTGCGGACTTTGAAGTGTCAAGTTGAACACTACAAAGGATATTTCATGTATGCAAAAGCACTCATTAGCTCTACCAGAACCGCAATAGACCGCAAAGCTCTGCTAAAGCGTTGCTATTTCAACGACAGAGAGGGACCAAAATGAGACGCTGACCATGGTTTGCTTAAACTGGGTACATAGTTACTTTACATAGATAATAATTCGAAAGAGCAAGAAGCAAATTAAACTATATTGCATTATTTGCATATCATCACCTTTATCATTTTGAAAAAAATTTTTAACCTAGATGTACCTGTAAGTAAGCGAAATATCGTATTGAATCTTCTATCTTTTGTTTTTAAGTGTACACATGAGAGATTCCTGCTCGTGGTTTAGTAGGGGCGTTCAATATGCATGTCTAATAGTTAAATCAAGTTTCAGGTGTCCATTACAGCTATGTTGTTCCTCCCAACCGACATAACTTTCCTTGAACAATCCACGTACAATCAACGTATGAAATATTTGCTTACTCCTTGATATAGGTGAAGTACGCATTATTATTGTCGGATTTATTATCTTAATAGAGCAATTATGTGAGCTTACCTCTTAACAACCAAGACGAAAATGATGTACAATGGGCACAGCTTTCGACTTTGGACGATGCAGGTAGAGTTGTTTTATGCAATCAAATACATAACTACAGCTATGAATTTCGAAAAAACGAAAAGTGAACTGAAAATTAAAAGAGAACTGACTCCGTGAAACTGGAATATTCAGATCGTTCAGGTAAAAACTTGCGATTGGTCGAAGAATATAATGAAGCCTATGCTGACGAGAAAGACGTCGACACTGAGAACCTAAGTCGTAAATCAGTCCAGCAAATTGATTGGGAGAAATAAGAGATCGGAAAGCTGGGTAATCGAGTCGTAAACCGATCGTCGTCGGAAACTTCGCTTCCGCCACCTCGCTTTATCATGCTTACTCAGGAAACTATTAGGACACCATTAGAAATCGTCCATGCCGCAGGTAAGACAATTTACAGTCTCGTTTCGGCAAGAAACTCTCATAAATTCCAAAGCTATAAATTTCCATGAGATTTTTTTTCCCTCCTTAAAATTCTTCACGCATTTGCATTATAAAAAGTGGAAATTTAAAAGTTTGTGTTGTAGAGAAGACTTGAAAGAAAGCAAGTGCAAAAGATATTGTTCAACCCAATAATCTCGATTTTTCATCTGTTAGAGATTCTTATTGACCTCAGAGGACCTAAGAGTTACGAGAGAATCTCTTCCCTCTTCATGAGACTTGAGACTTGAGAGAAAAACGAGCTACCTGGACAAAGGTTCTTGATGAATGATTCTGTTTCGTCAAAGTGATGGAAGTAATACTTCTTTCTCTACTTTCTAGGCGTAGGAAAGAAAAGGGAAAAATTGAACTGTTTTTCAAATCAAAATTAAAAATTAAAAAATCTTTTTACTGTAAAAATTTTTCTGCTGTAAAAATTTGTCTACTGTATTCTATTTCAGGTTGTTAAGTCTTGTACGAAACTGTTTTTCGTTTTATTTAAATTAAAAAATGTTTCTACCATATTTTATTAATATTTTTGACAGTTGTTTTACACTTCAATCAATTCTTTTTTAAAATTTTTAATATTGAAGAAGATAATAAACTCAGAAGGCTATTTTTATAAAAGGCTAACCCTGTGGCTATTTTTATAAAAAAAGGGCTTATTAAAATATTATAATCTGCTGGATCTTAATGAGATAGGGATGATTTTAGCTTTAAGAAAGTTTGCCGTAAGCAGAAGCTATTTTCCTCTCAAGAAGAAAGCTTTTCCTTCACCTTCTCTCTACAAATTTAATACCCTATGAAATAGTGCGTATACCCTTAAGAAGTAATTGAGAGTTATGAGTAAAATTGTGCTTTACTCACTTACAAGGAAGTTAATTTTAAGTCTGGGTGTATTATTTTTAATGCATATTAATAAATTGCTGACCCTTTAGGAAATTTATGAAAATTGGTTTTAAATATATAGTCAATTTTTTGCCCTAGGAAATATTTATTAAGATGATGAAAAAAATGTACATAAAATAGAATTCAAGGAACTTAATGTCTTTCTATATTGTGAAAAGATATTGCCGCCGCTTCAGGATTTTTGGCCTACTAAACGTGGACCTTTACTACTTGCCGGCTATTTCTCTGCATTTTGATGATTGGCACAAATGTTTCCAAGTCAAACTGAAATCGAGGCAGCTACGAGAAGTTCTATCCGTTCTCGATTACTTGCTCGATGGTGTGCTTTGTTACAACTATTTCCAAAGATCTGGAGGGGTTATACCGAAACCGCTCGTCGTTGTTACAGCTTCGGGCAAGCAAGATTAGTCGACACAGGAAGCTGGCTTATATTACATCTCTTACCAACTGTGGTTAAGTACTTTATTTTCCAGTAAGGACTCTTAACTTACCAGCGACCCTGGAAACAAGAATTATATACTCATTATAGTACAGTGCATTAACTCTATATTTAGCATTTTCACTTCTTCAGATGAAATTGATTCAAAATCTTGTTGTTCTTATGAAAAAATTATGTATGCACGAAGAATAACCAGAGAATTGTAAATCAAAAACTATAAAGGGATTACGTTCTACAGGAAGAGAGGAGCTGCTGCGAAATCAGCGAAGAAGATTGGCCAAGCAACCATAAAAAATGAGTAGGTTGTTTGTACCTTCTGATTTATCTCACAGAACGATATAAAATACCTTATGAAACGTTGCAGTTTTCTGAATAAATTTTTGAGGTCATTGAGCTATTATTATTTTTTTTTTAATTTTCTTGATCGTGTCCTAGGACATGTGTGGATTTCATCAGATGGTGCTGCATTATTTGTGGAATTCGACACACATTGATAGAACCACATCTCGATTGCCAAACCGCTGACTGCAATGCAGTCCGTTGCATTTCATCGAATCGAACATTACCGTATCTGTTGCATTTCATCACAGCAACGCCATGGGAAATTTAATTTTGCACTCTGAGCAAAATAATACCGTATGGGCCAATTCGACATGCAGCAGAGTACAACTGTAGCCACAGGCAACTACGATTTATCTGTGCAAATTCATTGGTTTAATATTTTTTTTTCAAAAAGTAAAATTGCGAACAAAATCGAATTCAAATTTTAAATTGAGAACGAGTTTCAAATGAGTCGGCTACAAAAAAGAACAACCTCTGTCAAATCAAAAATTAATTTTCTATCTTTATGATATGAAAGAGAGTTCACAGGAAATACAAAGTCTTAATTTTGGTCCAAAATTGAATGAAAGATGAAATTTAATGAGGAATCTTTTAGAAATACGGAGAAAAGGACACAGCTTTTAATCTGTAAATAACACTTTAAGACTTTGTTTTAATTGTGTTGCTAAGACAGATAGAAACCGTGTTTAAAAAATAATATTATGAATGCGAGAGAGGGAGATTAAAAAATTTGATTATTTTGATGCTAAAATGAACGAACTCAGAAGAACAGTCAATGAAATAGTTATTTTAATTAATAAATAAAATATTCGGTATCTTATAAAGAGACTGCAGCGCTCCTTAGCTGGAATTTCGTGAAGCCATGAAATTCTGGACTAAATTTTCCGATGGTGAAAGACCGAGTTATCGATTGTACGGATAAGGCAGTCTGCGCAACGACTTTTCACTACCCCTCGGTAGAGGGTAGCATACGTATATGATATAAACAAGGAAGTTAAACATTTTTTGAAGTTCCTGCCGACAAAACTTCTCTAAACAAATTTAAGAGTAACTTGGTTTAAACTATTTTAAAGTGAAGAATAAATCATAAAAAAGTAATACCTACTAAAAGAGAAATTAAAAAAGAAGAGAATAAACTGAAGTTTATTCTTTTTCAAGATTATTTTTTTCGGATTAATAATGAGCCAGCCTCCAATCAGCTTAACTAGAATTTATTTTTGTGTTTAAATTAACTAAGAAGACTATTTTCAAGCGAAACGTTCTTATATCGTGTAATAAAGCATACTTGTAAACTTTAATAAGCTAGTTATGTATATATTGTATATATAAGTATAAGAAGACTTTCATAAAGCCCTTTTTATTTCTGCGAGTAATTTTTTAGAACTTAATTTCTGAACAGTCTTCTTAAGTTTTAGTCTCGTTAAGCAACGTACCTTTTTATACTTTCCAACAATCGAGTTCTGGAATGTGTCGCCCCGTAAATATAATTTCTTTGCGAGCTAATGTCTCGTGAAGTGGAAGCAATGGCCTTTAAGAAAAGCGTTATTAAGCAGGCGACCCAGCAAAATTTAATTCGATAAACGATGAAAGAAGGCATGGTTCAAGATTAACGCGTTCACGGAAGGAAATTTCTGAGTGATTTTGATAATTTATATTTCCACCATAAAGTCGTAGAATTTATAATGACTCACTACACTCTCCTGTCATCTGTAATAATTAAATTTCATGTGCAAACGTTATATACTAGATAAAAATTTATGGAAATTGACATTATTAAAAAGTGTACATTGTCTCTCATCAATGGAAATTATGAATAACTATGAGAACAAGTTTAACTTTTTTTTTGGAATGTCATAACTTGGGTCCTGGAAAACCAATTTAACTTTTTGAAAAGAGAAATAATTTGTCTTCAAAGTTATAAATGAAATTATATTAAATTAAAGTCATTCAGTACTTTCAAATGCCAAGTCGCTTGATTCTATAATTATAAATGTCAGCGGAGTGAATAAAGTAGAACAGATATAACCAGATGTAATACAGATATAACTTATACAAAATTTTATGAAAAGAGTTATAAATAAAACTCTAAGGAATGCATATCACTGATGAATAATTTCGGCATGAAAATCATTTCACATAATTCATTACCTAAGGATTTTCTCGTAATTTTAAAGCAAAGTTGAGGTACGAATTTCAAAGTTCGGTACAGTATTTCAGAATAACAGTGCCAGGAGAATAATAAATAACAGTTTCCAGGAATTACAGTAGCGTGAGAACTTTCGATTGCCATGATCAATCACGGATTCGGAACCGTGGATTTGGATTTCAGCACAATAAGCCGATAAATATTCGGTAGAGACCGGTAACTAATACGAAGAGAAACCCAGGAACTTGGAACTCGCGTGAAGTTACCGCAAGAGATGATTCAGATTCATTCAAATTGCATTGCCATGTTTTCGAGGCACACAGGAAGTACGCTAGGAGCAGCAGGCACGTTACCAAAAATATTCTACACAAAATCAATCATGACAAATCCGGAAATTATATGGAGAAAATAATATTTTCTGGACAATTATAATTAAAATGAATATAAATATGATATATCTATTTGTAATATTTGTCTAAAAAAATTAAATAAAAGAACTAAGTAGAAATACGTGCGACTTATATTCATAAACTCTAAAAATCAGAAATGCATTCAGATTCTAGATATTCGTCGATTTAGTCTGTTCTGAAAACGACGGGCCAATCACATATCAAAACATAATTCGATGTCATCGCACAATGCGCTGCTTATAATACCAGGAAAAATATTTCATCTCCAATTTTATCTTCCTTTTGACAAGCAGAATAAGTAGATTATATATTGCATATATATATACTTTTCACATATAAGTTTTCAGTGTCGGAGATTAATTTTCTCGTGTACTTCACTTGAGTAAATAAGCATATTTCCAGCTCTTTGAGAAATGTGACTAGAGCATGCTAATATGTATTTAGGTATGTCAAGTTTCACCATAGAAAATATTATGTATCTCATCAAAGACTGCTCTCGCAAGCATGTAATTACACGTGTAACCTTAATCTGTAATTCAGTTTCTTGAGAATAGTAAATTCTAAAGTAAATTACCTTCTGTGTTTACATACATCTGTATATAAAATTATACGTTAAATCATCTTAATTATTATATTGCCAAAATAAATTATTGTATCGTATTTTTATTTTTTAAATAGATTTTATTTATTTTATTTAATATGTTGGATAATACAAAATTTTTCGGTTGTTTAAGGGCTGAATTGGCCTATAGTTAGATCTATCGCCATGTGCTAACTTATCTTTCCTGAATAATCTTATCTGAAATTAAAGATAATCGGAATTAAAAGGTGAATACCTTTTGTGTTAATTATACATAATTAATTATGTATAATTATAAAATTTTTGGGTTTCTGATTTTAGGAATGCGAACCTCAGGATTGGTTATAGTGAGAACATGAGTACTTAATAACCAGATAACATTCTCAGAGCAAGGTGGCGTTGTGAGTGAGCCCGAATAAATAATATATCCAGTTCTTGGGCGCAAGTTGAAGTCAGAGAGTTTAAAAGGTTCCACCTCTTGTTCATCATTCGAACCGTTTATTAAGGAAAGACTTTTTGCCATCGGTGAAAAATTTGACGATTCAGTATTACTTATCTTCAAGAATTTATTGATAACATTTTAATAGAATAATTCTTTCATTGAAATTTTTGTAAAACATACAAAAATCTTACTTCGAATACCATACCAATGACTACTAAACCATGCCTCTGCTTTGTAGCTTCTTCCGCACTGCGGTATATGTTCTTGTAATGGACCATGTGCATCTCCATAGGAAAACTATTAACAGTAAAATTGATATAATTGATATTACTTTATAATAAATATTTTCACTAAAATACATTTTTAAGGCGTGAAATTGAAATGTTATCATTTTAAACTAATGAAACATCTCACACACTTGGAAAGCATTTTTATTTTACCTTATACGTGAGAATCTGTGTTCACTACCGCTTTTACTATTTACACCCCAATGAAAATGAAGACTATCGAATACATATTTTGACTTTAAATGGCCACCAGTTACAAATGGACGTGAACCCTTCCATTCAACATAAAGCTTGACTGAAAATAATTTTATTCTTAAACTTGAAAATATTTTGTCATACCCTCCATACTTACCAGTATGTCCATTAGTTTTTAAATTAATTTTTTCAGGTAATTCATTATAACCTGTAAATTTTAACTGACTAGGTTTTTGAACGATTTTAATTTTCGACGGTCTAATGTTAATGGGGGATTGCATTTGACCGTTACATGATGGGAATTGTGTACCCCACAATTGAGCATTCTTGTAAGAGAAAGAATGTGAAGAACGATTTGAGCCTGTAATAAATAATTACCAATAGTCTTATACCTAGTTTAAAAGAAAATATTATTTCAGAAAAAATGTATAAAGACAATATAAATGTGATTCATTGTTTCTATAATTAAGATATGTTTTGTATTTACGATTATTTTTATTTTTATTACTTACATGAGTTAAGCGATGATTCCAAATTTGCCATTTGTAGTATGAACGTAAAAAAGAAGTTTTTCAAGGATTGTTGCATTGTGTCTAAATGTGTTTTAAATATTATTTAATCCACGTATTTCATGTTATAAAACTTGCCACCGGGGCGAAAAAAGATTACGACATATAAGCAATCGTCGAAGGTAGAATTATGACAGATGTCATGATGGAATAATATTAAATCTAAAATACCTATAAGAATACCTTTTTATTTTTGTAGCGCTAGTGTCGCGTTGTTGGATCACAATTCAGCGTTTGAGGACGTGGTTCTCAAATATCAAAATGATTTCAAAGGAAATCAAATAATAAAATCATTTCACGAGGCACATTAACAACTTCATGACAATAAACATAATAAAAATTAAATTAAAAATTACTTAGGCAGAGAAAAATCAAACTGAATTAAGCAGAAACGAGTGCGACTAACATCGATCGCAATGTGTTATTTCTGGCTTATCGAATTGTGAATTGATCGGTCACAAAATATTGGCTCAGGCTCTTCAATCATCATAAAGTGATATGGCAGACTATTACTTTTCCGGTATATGCGAGAGACATATAATGTGTAATACATCATGCGAAAAGCTCGATAAAAATAAAAGGTATTATAGTGCGCGAAGCGTAAAATATGTAAATACACTCGACATTCCCAATAGTAAAAAAATTCCTTTTCTCTATAGTCACATCAATTGCGCATGCGTATTGCATATCAAATACTATTTTTAGTATTTTAAACTGCGCGCGAATAGCAGCCAATCAGATTCCGAACGCAACGCATGAGCAGTGATATCAAGAGCTTTTTGCGAATGCGCTCTTTACTATTGAGAACGGAACTCCTTTACTATTGGGAACATGTTACTATTGGGAACTTTACTATTGGGAACATCGAGTGTAAAAGGTTTAAAGATTCGTACGTTTATTAATTTATATAAAATTCACTTTGAATAAACTATATAAAGCGAATCCACATAATATATTTTCATTATCGAAAATTCAGAACAGGAAATCATATCAGTTTTTTTTTAACGGGAATGATTTGATGAACAATTATTTAGTATACAGGAATATAGAAAATTTTACGCCCATTTAAAGGCTGTGTTGGTCTGAAGTTTGATTTATAGCCACGAGCTAATTCGACTCCTCTAAAGAACTCCATCTGGAAGAAAAAAATCCCAAATTAATAAGTATGTACCGTAGAATCACCTAACGTTGGACACTGGCCCAAAATTCGGACACCCATTTTTTTTTTATAATAAGAGTGTTTTTTATAATCAGTTTTATTGGAATACCTACCTCTTTTTGAGTTACAGTTAAGACATCAGTACTTAATAACCAGTTAATATTTATAGTGCACGGTGGCGTTGTTAATGATCCCAAATAATTAATGAAACCATTTCTTGGCTCAGGATTGAAATTTGATAGTTTAAAAGGTTTCACTTTCGCGATGCTGTTCTCGTTTTTCATTACCGAAATGCCTTCTGCCAAAGGCGAAATATTTGATACTTTTTCTTTAGTTATCTGCAATAATAATTTAAAAAATATAATTTCAATGGAATTTTCGATTCTATATGATATTTATTACCTTGAATACCACACCAATCACTAAGAAACCATCCTTATCTTGTTCATCCTCCTCTGCAGTTTCAAATTTTTGTTTATAATGCACCATGTGCATTTCTAGGGGAAAACTTTTGAAAGTAAAATTTTTAAGAAAAATATCTCCATTAAAATCAACTTTTAAAGCCTGGAACTAAATATAATCATTTTAAACTGATTGAAAGTGACAAATTTACCTTTTATTCATGAACGTGTGTTCACTACCCTCATAGTTATTTCTTCCCCAATGGAAATGAAGATTATTGAATATATATTTTTTTCGATTATGAATTACAAACGGTGCAAAATCAAACCACTCGAAAATAACTTTTACTGTAACATGTTTTATTCAATTTATTACACGTTTTATTTTTGTGTTGATTTAGATGAACTTATTGATGCTAAATAACTTACCAGTGTGTCCGTTATTTTTCAAGGTTACGCATTTTGGAGATTTTTGGTAGTCTTTAAATCTAAACTTACAAGACTTATTGCCGATTTCAATTTTCTCAAGATCAATATCTATAGGAGATTGCATTGATCCATCACATACTGGATAGTTATTACCCCAATTCATAACATTATGATAATCGTAAGTAACATCATTATATGATTCTGCAAAAACTATTAATTATTCGGAAGTAAATGAAAATGTAATGAACCAGATGAATAGATAATTACGTATACTTAGATTTCTATTTCTTACCTGTTCTATTTGCCCATATGGAAACAAATTGATGCTTTATAATCAATAATTGAACTAGAAAAGCGATCAAAATTCTTTTTGATGTTAATTGCATCGTATACGAATTGTTTTATAAAATAATTCGTATTTCTTGCGTTAAATATTGAGGAAATTTCAACTAATTTCCAGCTGTTGACTAGTTTGTCAAACACTGACTAAAATCAATGAGTTGAGATAACATAAAGCAACCCATACGTTTCTTTATTGTGTCTTAAAAAAATACACCATTTATAAAAGAATTTGCGACAAAGCATGCGTATGAATAATTTGTATAGACATAATAATTTGTATACACATGTTGAATGAGAGTATTATTTTTAAAAAGTATTTTACAGAATTTTAAATCAAATTAAATTGAAAATGAGATCAGATCATTGATGTAACATAATATAATGTTATTGAACTTCCAATAGACTTTTTCATGTTACAAGTTCGTGCTCTAACTGTGGTTTCAGTACGTGCGTGTTCAACCATTCGTCGCCAGTCACGTACTAAAATTGGAAAGAATTTAAGCTAGGCACTGAATGTGTACCCAATCTAGACAAAAGAACGATTTCATATCGCTTGAATACAATCAGTGGATAATAGATCCTGCATATTCTTCAAAAATAATCGTCAGCTAACCCAGAAATAAACTCTTATAGAAATATCCATTGTTATGAAGTGGATGAAGTTATATATTGATTGGTTGAAATTTCAATTCATTCTATGAAATTTTTAAATGTTTAAATTTTAAAAGTGTGCCGCGCATGTGTTTCACTATCGTTGAAAGCATTATGAGTTAAATGTCTACAGGAGCCTTCGTTCCATTGTGTATAATGCAAAATTTTACGACACACTCCCTAATTGCTTTAATGTGATAAGGGATGCAAATTTGCATACCAGAAGTGACCTCGTCACTTAAGGTACCCTTTACAATAGAAATTTATTTTACGTAGCAAGTGACTATGTATTATTTAACCCTATAAGCAATGATTAATTTTTGAATTACTGCGATATTCAAATTCGATATGGTATATGTAACTATAATTTCTGGAATCAATTAGTTTGACATCGATATGAACAAGAAGATACTACTTCCAAGTTAAATTGGTGGCTAACATTTGCTGGAGGTTCTCGATTGAAACCTACGTGTAATAAACTGTAATTGTCTTAGGCGTAATCGATTCTCGCGACTGTTATCTCCTTCCTAGGCTGTACCAAGAAGGAAGTCATTCGGAAACTGGGACTAGCCCACTAGCATTAAGGACATCGATATTCAAAGTTTCTCGAGGCGGCAGCAGCCGTTACAAAACTTATTGCCCCGCTTAATTTCACACGTGCGCGAAACTCGGGCTTATCGCGAATTTGCTCCCTGCTTTAAATTATTGCCCGATTGATACGAACACGTAACAAAGTTTCCCAACATGAATTTTCTAACTTGTATGGAATATACAATTTTGCAATTTGCGCGCTTCAGAAGGTCGTACAGGTGAAATTAACGAAATTTAATTTAGCCCTCATCAGTCCCTCATTTTGCCACCTTAATCAGTTCCTTGAGTGTCAAATAATTGACACTCTGAGGTAAACTAAAGATAGTTTAAATTATTTTCAAATAGAATCAATGAGGAAATATTAATTCAAGATTGAAGAACATTTTCATGTTGAACTGAAATTGTTCATGTTGTACTGAAATTTTGATACGCGAAGTTACGGCCAGTAATTAATATAGCAGTCTGTAATATTGGAAAATGAAGATCATAAAGGAGCTTTAATATTTACTATTAATTCATTAGTGTAATAAATGTACAAGTACATAGTAAAAAAAAAACATAGTAAAAAATTTTTGGATAGATTAGTTGGATTTCCTAGTTCATTTCTAAAGCACGCAATGAAACCGTGAGCGTGCGTACGTACTCCAGAAATTATTGTCAACATCCGTAATTCTTTTTTTCGAATATTTTATCATGGATAAACATCGACATAAAACTTATGAACGAAGGGACTGACATAATCAACAGTGCGTGACACAGACTTATATAATACAAGACTTTTTTTATTCCTCCTGACATTATTTTCAGCTGACATCCTCTTCCCGGCGAATGAAATAGGCTAATTGAAAATAGTGATAATCTATTCGTGATAACAGTAGTTAACTTAGAAGAAGTATAACATCAATTTTAGATAATATATTTTTAAAAAACGTCTTTGAAAATGAATATACGTCTCTCTAACTGTCTATAATATGTCCTAAGTTCTTACCTTGGTGTATTCGTAAAATAATTCATAACTTGTCACTGACCCACTTCAAATAAAAGTTTACAATTTTCTCGCTACAAGAGAAGAAAAGAATATTTAGAATTGTAAAATTTTCAGTACTAATTTTGAGGTAAAAATGAGCTTTTGTTAAAAAGATTTAGAACCAAGGCCAGTGGATTGAAATTAGGAGAACGCGTATAAAGACAGCTTCAAACTCTTGCTACCCTACAGTATTGAGAAGTCTAATTAACATCAGCAAGTTGCATTTTCTTCTATTCTTTATTAACTTATTCGATTAGTTGTCGAGATGAAATTCGGTAATTAATATGAACTTCACTTTCTAAATGTATATGTTACTTTCTAAAACGAATCTACATACATTATTTTTTCGAAATTGATTAAATTTAAATATAAATTAATATTTTATTAACTTTCTATCCACTCAGCTTCTATATTAATAATTATCACCGCTCTGGTTTACGTGAATGCAAACCAAGGACTTTATGTCAATGCTACTGAAGATAAAATTTTGGCTGAATTAACTTTGGGTATACGCCAATTTTCCAAAATTTTCATGAAGGTACTATAAGACACAATAAAATATTTCCTTTAGTTGCTTTTCCAACACTCAACTTCGAGGAGAAATTGGACTAATAATTTTTTTTATAAATTATGAAATTTTAATTCACATTCTATTTTCAATTTGCAGCATTTCAGAGAATCTCAAGATGGGAATTATGTTATCTCTCCTTTAAGCTTGAACTTAGCTTTAAGTATGATAACTTTTGGTGCTGGTGGTTCCACTTCTTTCGAACTTCATGAGGCCCTTGGCACAGATCAGATTAAAGATGGCTTACTGGAAGTTTATGAAGTACTTTCTGAGACATTATCGGTGAGCAAAAAAACGTAATTTAAGCTCTTATTGTTTTACATTTCGCACTGAAGATTTTCCTGCTCCTTGTAGACCATTTATTCGAACCTTCAACTGGATCAAAGAATTTGGTTACCCAACAATTTTACTCCAAAACCTGGTTTTATATCAACGCTAAAAAAAGGGTTTAAGAATGCGGTAATTGATGGTCTCAATTTTGTCAATGCACAAACTGTTATGGAGATTCCAAACTTATGGTCGCAAACTTTTTCTGGAGGAAACTTTCCCAACTTAACACAACTGGGTTGGTTTCTATTTTTTGCTAAGATTGTATTCGAAACGATTATTTTATCGAAGATCTGCAGTAAACTTTCTATTATCTTTCAGGAGAAATTTACAGAAAAAACTTACTGACAATAAGCAGTACGCTGAACTTCAAGGGAGTATTGGGAGACAGATTGAAAGTAAAATATGTATTATCTCATAGATTTTATATTAATGAAAATGTATTCAAAGATGTGCCAATGGTACACGCCAATGGTCCAGTTATTTATGGCCTCCTTCCTGAAATAGAATCATCCTTCATAAAATACAACTTTCTGGTACGACTAAACTCATAAAAAATTAATTTTATTAGAAAACAAGTTTAATATCTCTAATTATATAACTTTATATTTTTACACAATAATTGCAACTTGAGGCGAATGAATTAAGCATGATCATTATTCGATCCGACGAAATCAAGAATTTTATGAGATTGGAGCAGCAATTGGAGGATATAAATATTTCAATGATCCTCGATCGTGGAAATCTCGTCAATATGTCTTTATTTCTGCCCAAATTTAAACTGGAAAATACACTTGATTTGAAGAAAATTGTGCAAAAGGCAAGTATACTACTGTTGCTCTAATTATCTACATATTATATTTTAATAATGTTTTTCCATTGTTTTAGATGGGCATATTTCACATATTTGAGGCTAGTGCTAATTTCAGTGGAATTTCTGATCAAGAATTAAAAGTAGATCAGATAATGCAGAAAATTTCAGTTAATATTAATGAAGTTGGAGTTGCGGCTACCAGCCCATCCAATATTCGTCAGTATATCAATATTATTATATGATTATACAAAATATGTGTTCACATATAATTCATATTTTTCATCTGAACAATAATAATTATTAATTAATTATTTAAAGTATTGAGTTCTTTAAAATATCGGTTTAATTTTGTTATAGGACTCTTGAAGAGAATCTACGGAAGAGACGCAGGAAGTTTTAACGTAAATATTCCATTTTATTTTGTAGTGCTTCACGAGCAAACAAACTTACCCTTAATTCGAGGCCGCATTATAAATCCTTTATCAACCTAAATTAACTCTTAGGCATACAGTAAACAAAAGACACATCTTTATAAAAAATAAGAATTTTTCGAATGAGTATAGCCAGCCAAATGTGAAACGTATATGGGCATATCCACGAAAAGTGTCATTTTTCTGTCACCGTGGCATTATAGGCAAATCTGAACTTAAAATACAAGTTAAACCGCACAAAAATTTACATACAAACTCCCTGAAGTAGAAACAAAAGCTTACAGTCATTACAGAAACCCTCATAAAAAGATATAACACATAATCGGTGAATAAAATCCCAAAAATATACCTATGTAATATTTGTCACCACCTACGAATTGAGTGTTTTGCATGCTCACAGGTTATATCTAGTATCTATGATTTAATATAATTAAATACAATTTTCAGAATATTGTGTGATATAATAATTTATAACTTAATTAATAACTTACTACCGGTTTCAATTTAAAACCTATGCCTAATACGATGCAAACGCGACAATTATTTTGGCATCAGAAAGAGCCAACCACACTTCGACCACGCTTCTTGTCATGTATAAAATGTTTAAAAAAAGCTACATGTATTCATTTTTCTTTAAAAGCATCTACGTATTTCACTGTACTTGAACACAAAAACTAAGATTAGGCAGATTAGGCGAAAGAAACATACTAAAAATTAGCTTTCACTTTTCTGTGATATTTTGCTATACATTGAAAAATAATAAATAACATAATATATTTTCTGTTAACTGTTGAATTTTCGTTCCCTTATATTCCAAATGGTCAGGATATACACTTCAGTATTGGAAAAATAACTGACTTCGATTTAAAATATAAGATAGAGTATTATAACTAAAAATTTAGGAATAAAATTACGAATTTTTTAAGAAAAGTCCGCATTATTTAGTTTCAGATACTCTTTATATATTTGTAATCAAGAATAGAGTAATTTACACACTACTGAAAAGTATCCTGAACATTTAAGAAGGAAAAACAATCCTATTTCACCTTCAATTTCAACAATATTATTAATTCAATTAAATTGATGGACTTATTTGTTTCAATATTTTGTGCAAACTGCGCACATGCGCAAAGTTAATTACCACCCTAAAAAATGAGTTTCTATATGTATGTAGAATCTAGGAAAAAAGTTTGAAAAGTGTGCTTTAAGATTTATTTTTTAACTTTTTTTTGAGAGAAAATGACACTTTTCGTGGATATGCCCATATATATATTGGAAATGGGTTATATTAATAAAATTTTCAAAAAAGTTGTAGAATAACTTAGAAAATTCCTATATCAGGAAAAGCACAACCGTTGGGCAACGATCTCTTAAATTTGAATCTCGGAAAATCCAATATTGTTTCTCCACAAGTTACAAACATAAACCGGAAATGAATGGCGCAACAAGAAACACTTTGGGGTAGTTTGGCGAACCTCTGGAGTTGTACATGAGCAGTATGGTTCCTGTAGGATGTAGCTTGTGTATTTCATCCAAACATTGCGAGACCTCGTGTTCAGTAGTTAAAGTAAATTAGGTAAAATTCTTGTAACACTCAACAGTGCTAATTAAAATCAATTTCCAACTTTAAAGACGGCTTGAAAAAAAAAATACAAAATATTTCATTGTGGGATTTTCCTAAAATCCTAATTAGAAATTTCCAACTTACTTTTCAATGCTAGCGCACTACTGCATTTGTTTTAAATTTCTTATTGGGATACTATTTCTGCATTTTGCAATTAATTATTTTACATCGGAGGGAGTGGGGGTAAGCGGGAATCTAGTTCTCGTGCAAAATTCATTCTTATAGCGTGAGTAAGCTCGGGAAGAACTTTCGAAAATTACCTTCAACTTTAATCAGAACTCGGTTGGAGTTTCTACATTCTACCTGATTTTCGCGATTCTAAGCAGGATCCTTTTCTTCCGCTTTAGCTTTCATCCCCTTTGTAGGCAAGCTAGATCACTCGTGGCATTTGGAAAAGAGCTCTTTCGTCTCCATAATTTCACAGGAAGTGAAAATCGAAGGAAAAAGAGGCTAGATGGCTGCTTGAGCCGTAAGAAAAGATAAAGACTTCAGGTCACGTAGCAAATGTGAAGAGGGCGTCGAGGGCGCACAAGATATCCTGTCTGACAGGAAAAGCAGAGTCGCAAGCGCCTTCCGATGAGACTGGATGACACGTGTCTGGTTCTCGATATTTTAACCAATCGAAACGAGCATCATGTGACAAGCTTGTGCATCCAGTAAGGCAAATGGAAATCCGTCAAATTCAATGACGTGGATCACGACACCAAACGTGTTCTTCGACTCGCGATTTCTCCGCTACTTTCGCAAAGTGTATAGGATACGGAGATGCACTTGTCGATGTCATCCACTATAATGTCATAAAAAGTATAGGAAAGAATCTAGCACACTGCATTTCTAAAGAAAAACTTTATTGCGCCAAACTGATTTTATAAATACAACATTTTATGTATGTAATCATTAAAGAAATGTAAATTGAAAATGAAAGAAAATTAATTAAGACCCGCAATTATCGCAATTCTATTTATAATCTTGTTTGATACATCTTCCATCTCGTTTTCCATTAATAATTACTGCAGTAAGTACCTATAGATATTTTCATTAAAGGTGAAGAAGGAAGATGACGAGAAAAAGGATGAATGCATATAGCGAGAATTTTATTTGCATATGTTCAATATCTAATTCTTATTTTCTTAATTGAAAAATGTTATATATCTCGGGAGAAATCTAAAAAGCTTTATTTTTAATAAGGTTGGGCGTATAAATATATAAATATTTCTGAAACTTCTCTAACTGTTCTCAATCATTGAGAACATATGAGCTCTTTAGCTATATTAACTTTCTCTTAAGTAAATATGAGAAGTTTCAAACTTTAACGTAATACCCGTAGACGATGCCATTTACTATATTAAACCTTCATCCTTCAATTATTCATGTAATGTTCACGTATTTCTTTTTTTCTATTTATTTTATTTTTTATACGAAACTACTACTTCAATCATACAATATCTCTAAAAATTGAATATTTGCACAATTTTCTTTGACCATTAGATAGAAAAGCGCATCAGGTATTTTGATGATTTGAATTTACCTTCTGCAACATTAAAGAGATTGAAATATAGAAAGGCCATTATTGATTATTGAAAACTGAATTAACCGTGATTATTTACAAAGGCTTGTTCTTTCCACAACGATGAATTTTCGGCAAGATACCGTCGTTCAAGAGTCATGGACTTTTTTTTATTTTCAAAGCTGTCAGCATTCGGCGAACAAAAGAACCAGTTTCCAGACGAGAGACTTTCGCTGGGATTTATTTCTTTCTTAGAGACAACCTGGAAAAAGTTAGACACAGAGATATCTGTGCAAGAATTATATTCGTCTTGTTTGACGCTGTTTCTTCTGTAATTCAGAGACAATTGTTTGATATTTTTCACCTTAACATAACACTTTATTTAGTTCATAAATATTTAATATTCAATTATCCAGATTACAACTGAACTGGGCCGATTATAGAAACCGCATAAAATTATCATTCTTCGAATTTTCAATTATAATGTGCAATTAACTTAGAATTTCAATTAAATTATGTAGGTTTGTGCACTTTTGACGCGAAAAATAATATAATAAGAGAAAAGCATATCTTTCATATTTTTAGTCATTTCCGTTTTGAAAAGTTTCAATAAATTTCCTCTTATGGTGCATTTCATGTGATTCCAATTTTCCAGTTAGAATAATATGATTAAGACTAAGTATACAGTGTTGAAATTAAATGCCCCAGGATTCTGCCACTGAAATTATTTCAGCGCTCTCAGGATTTTAGGGTGATATCTTCTTGGGTATTACTCCTGCAAATTTCCAACGGTCGGTTGTAATTGAGGTCAATTCGTAGAACGCGGTAGTTTTGCGGTAAACCCGGTTTGTGATAATGCCACAAAATTCGAGGAGTTTCCGCGAACCTTGAGCTTAATTAAAGAAATAAAATTGTATCCGGACAAACATTTCAAGAGTTCAATCTCCCTAAATGCCTTCTTCCCAATCGTAACAAATTTGATTAAAATTGATATTCGTCAACAGAATTCACATTACTTTTTTATTTAGATTATTAGATTATTTTCCTTTTTAGCAATTTGGAAATATTCTATATTAACATAAAAGTCAAAAAATCATTGATAATCAAAATTCTCTCATCATAATTTTAACATATTTCAATCTAGCCATAAAACGCACGTTTTACTAACTTGCAAAGGAAATTTTGATATAAAGTGATATCATATTAATACCGAATTTTTATCCCATCAGAGGTTCGCCTTTAGACATTATGTAATATTGAACAGAAAATAACGGCTTTTTTCAAACTCTGTGTAATTAATACACATGTGGAAAAATTTTTACATTTTCATTCAAATAACCCGCAACTTTTACTAAAATTTTCTATGATAACAGATATGTAAATTGAATTTGTCAGTTACAACGAAAATAATTGGTTAATTAGATTAGTCAAATTATTTGAGAGTACAGTGCAAGGCTCTTAATTCTCTTTATTGGAATTCCTTTTGCATATTTTTCCCCATTCGCTTTTACTATCCACTTTTTCCAACCCCCTTTTCCAAAACCTAATTTTCAAACTCCCTTTCCCATCTCTATTCCATAAATTTACTTATTCATTATATTTTAGCGAAAGTGCAATACCATGTGTACCCTTTTAAGTCCCTTATACAATAAATTGGACATAATTAGGAGGATTTTATATTTTAGATACCAGTAATCAATTACACCTTTGAATATATTGTAGCTTTGAGCCACAAGGCTCAAAGCCCTGTAACAGATGTTAATTGACAAGCTTGTATCTGACCTTATTATTGACTGCAGCAGAGTACATACAAAGGCGGCTATACGTACAAATTAACTCACATATGTAACAAAGGCCATTAGACTCGTGTACGATAATCCTTGTCTCTTTGATCATCATAGATCAGATGCATAAACACTCTTAATACCAGTATAATTTATTGAATTGACCTTCTTAATACTCTTGATAATGTTCTGATGGGCATATATTTTAGCAGATGATTTATGAAAATGGCATTTAGACCACATTCAATACTAATACGTAAAGCATCAACATTTAAGTTCTTTTTTTTTATTTTCTTACCAAACATCTCTGAAATTCGAGGCTTTGAAAATAAATGAAATAATCTGTTGAATTTTTCAACTCGTAACTATGTAAGCGGTGACCATACTGGCCACTCATGCGGGTAGTGTTTACATAGCTTGCGTGTTGGTGAAAAGATGCCTCGAAGCTCATACTGTATATGTCTGCATCATACACCCTGTATGTTCTCTCGCAGACTTTTCCTCTCCTCTTCAGCCCCACCAAGCGGAAGGTTCACACGAACGGTAACGGGCTTAGTCTCAGTAATATTTGATGTACGGGTCCGGGGGTATATGGTTGCCATATTTCTGCCGACTTTGCGAACCGTTTTAGTTTTTCGTGCTAGTTGGAAGGCTTCCAGTAACCAGACTACGCGCGAGCTAGCGACCCCTTGTACGGCTAAAATATACTTCTCTCAATATGTGTGAAAACATATGACGGGGCCGTAAGTTCACGGTGTAGATGTAACCAAGCGAGACCATGGTTCGCACAACATGTAACAATAAGTTTCACATAAAGCGATTCTCTACTTATTTATTGTCTTATCAACAAATAAGAGAGGAACAGACACCGTGTGTGTATCTAGAAAGCTATTGGTAAGAAAGCTTGAAAAAGCGTATGACTTTTACTGATAGACACGAAAAATGTAAGGATTATTTTTAATACAACAAGCACACAATTCTTTTGTTCAGATTTTTTCTAATAATTAGTATAAACCTTGATCGAATACATTTTTCGGAACATCCAAACCAATTTCTCAAAAAGCTCAGAAAAAAAGTTTCTTTTGTATTTTTGAAATGACTTTGCATTCCAACAGAGTATGTTCAACCAAAGTGAGAGATTTCTTTATTTCTGTTCGTAAAATAGTTTCTGCTTTTAAGAATGCATCGTTGCCGTTTATTTTTCAAGCTCTTGCAACTCGAAGTAGATATTTCTAGGCACAGAAATGTAAACACGTTCCACTTCTTACTACGTGCAAACGTGTATGAACGCAATGCCAATTTCCTTTTCGGAACTCACACCCTCTACTTTTCCAACATCTAAGCAGGTTTCTCCTTAGCTTTTGCTGTTATTGGCGCGGCCAACTTTTCTTGCTCAATTCTAGTTTACGAAGAATTTTATTTTAAGAAAACTGCTAATTATATTTGTATGTTTCAATCTTGTTAATTTATTATTTCTTGCTCAAAGGTATTTTTTAGTGATAAAGAACGTTATTAGTCAGACATCAGATTCAGGAATCAGGTCTGAATCAGATTAAATTCAATTCTTATTTCAATTTAACTCAATTTTGAATTGGATTAGTATTAATAAACAAAATGTAGTTTTCACTTTAATAAAATAAGATGCAACATAAGCACTAAAAAAAAATTTTAGGACTGCGTGAGATGCTCTAATTAAAAAGTTTCGAATGTATAAGAAATCGAAGAGTTTCGAAAACCATTAGAAAAGTCTTGGGGAGGAAAGAAGGTCGACTACGATCGATTACTGCAAACCGCGAAAAATGAGCAGACCAAGACGATTACTCTCAGCACCAGTACGGAAGTAAGCCACCGGTAACTGCTCTCTAACACGAGAAAACCACAGGAAACTCGGTTATAAAGCCGACTGACTGGCAACTCGCGAGTTTCTAATTATACGGGTAGTCAACTTATTGTGGGACAATGTATGCGCGTCTTATTCAAATATCAATCAAAAGTTGGACAATGTAAATTGTACAATCAACGCCGACACACTCACTCAATTTGATTTAGTAAGAAGTTACTAATCAAATAGTGCCAGTTCGTTTACTAATTCACTTTAGTATGCATTTTACTGTCAATTCTTTTTATCTATACGGAAAAATTCTATGGTTGTGAAAACCATTGAAATAGTAAAATATGGTACAATTACTAATTTATGGTTGCTACAACCACGATTTTTATTAACAGAACCATATGTGATTGTGGAAATTATTGTGAAATAGTTGTAGCAACTATTTAACAATAAATGTCACATAGCTGTGGTTTTTGCTATGTAATAGTTGTGGTTGTGGAAACCACAAATTGTAGTAGTACCATATTTTACTGTTTCTATGGTTATCACAACTATAGCAGTTTCTTCCATGTAATTGATATTAAAAATGCTTACTAAAGTAAATTAATCAATAGTAGCAAGTATTTATTTATCTTCTCAAGACTCTTCTTGTGAAAATTCTAGAATCAAGACAAAATGTCGTTTCGAGATTATGAAAATATTGCACTGCATAGCATTAAAATGTTCGATTTCGATATTTTCTTCTTCGATATTAAAAATCTCTTACTTGAACGAAAAAGAATCAGCCACCAGAGTTCGATAGAAATAAAGAAATTGTTTCCGGTCGATTAGACAACTCCTTTGGCTTTCGTTGCTGGCATGCCAAGGTACATGCCATGCACGCTACATCGATTATCGAACTAGATGCACGGTTACGGGTACATGCGACCTCCCAGATACTGCTAAATTTCCCTTAAGGGCATGTGACACAACTGATTTTATCCACATGTATTCCATATTTATATCCATACTCATAAATAAATAAATAAATTACATTTTATGCAGAAGAGAGCAGTGGATGCTGATTTTTGAAACATTACTTACAATTTTTCATATTTTCGAAACTAATATTAAGAATAAATTAAAATTTTCTTAGTTCATTTCATGACTTCGTCATGTTTCATAAAAATGTTGGTTTTATTTACTCGTGAGGGAAAGTTAAACATAAAAGAAGTGATAACGTTTTATAGTCCGACGGATAAAGGCCATTTTATTCATGAATTGTGCAAATCCTGTGACCAGTAATTTGAATTTTTTCTTAGCTCCACGAGCTCTTAAAGTAAATTTTTAAAACGGGAGGCATCAGCATTGTTCTTTTACTCAATTAAAGTACAGAATCAGAGGTAGTGAAGAGAATTAGCAGAAAATAATGTTTCCAATTCGAATAATTTGGTAAAATTGCTTTTCATAAAACACTTGTTGTATTGTGGAAAATTTGATTCTGAAAATGAAATTATAGAATAAACTTATTTTCAACATACACTTTATAAAATATACATGTATACTCGAATTTGCTGTTCAACAAAGCGTGCTTCAGCGAATCGCTCGAAAACAAAGACTAATCGACGTCCGGTTGCAGGAACATCACCGTACAAAGCGTCTCATCCTATTGCTTCGGAGCAGAATAGGTTACTTGTCTGTATAAAGGTCTGAAGCGAAAGTATTCGGTTCACGTAGGGCGCGAGGCAATACTTTACTGCCGATAAAACGAGGAATTTCGTCGACTTGAGGAGGCGTCCATTGAAAGATGCTTTTCTTCTTTCTTTTGTGAAATAGTGGAAAAACGCTTTGCTTTACAAACCCGCTAATTAGAAAAGCTCAAAAACGCTTTAAAATAGCTTTCAGGCGTTGAAGAAATTCACTTGATTCGAATTCGACAAATAGCATAGATTTCGAGAAAAATTGAATAGTGCCAGGTGATGTAAATAGTGATGGTATTTTCTGAGCAGAGTATATTCCAGTATGTGTTAGTATGTACAGAAGGCAATTTGTAGGTGAAAGAGCAGCTTTTATTTCCGCGACTCGTATCTTCCATCAAAGCCCAACTCTATCTTCCTCTTTTACGCAACTATTCTTTTACTTCCTTCCTTGTTGCTGCTATCAAAATGACGGTTGCAACACAGGGTATGGTAAGCGAATTTCTTATTCCTTGCAGCCTGAAGGTTCGCTCGACCGAAATAAACACAGACAGAGGAGGTAAGAGAAAATGGAGAAAGACGCAAGCTCTCGTTTTGCAAGATATCGGGGCAATCGCGCAGAATAAGACGCAGCTCATGGTGGTGCAGAAAAGTCTTCTCTTCTTATCGCTGAGAATCCTTTTGGGCACTCTCCTTTACTAAAGAAGAAAGCTATCATGATTCTCATTGAAGACTCCAGACGGCGATTCAACTATGCAATTATTGCAGCACTTTTGCTCTCTCTGGAACCTTTACTACTGTTAGCACAAAGACCCGTATTTCTCAATCTAATATCTTCAATCCACATTGTCTTTTTTTATTAGTACATCGGAGAAGGGGTTTCAAATTATAGATTCCTGGACCGAAATGTATCGGCATCTTCATTCGATTTATTAATATCCAAGAATAAGCTTCTAGAATAAAGGATAATGAAATTTGAGTGTGATGGATTAATAAAAAATGTAGAAATAGAAGTAAATTGAAATTTTAAGATTCAGGATAAAATCGAAACTGGAGAGAACAATTTATGTTATTAATGGAGAAAGCAATTGCGAGATAGCATATGAATTAATATGCATGCTATATAACATTACCTTGCCGAAAGCATTTCTTGGTATGCTCATATAATACCCAGATTGGAAGCAGGTATCTTTATTAGGCAACCGCTACTGGAATTCAATATATATTTTAAAGATAATTATATTCATCATTAGCTACGCTTCCAGAACCTTTCTACTTTAATTACACGACAGTAATTCAATTTTGCAATTACTTCTCATCAACCAAGTGAATTAGTACAATTATTGGTGCATCCTCCCCAAAAGGCCGAATATACTTGGATTCTATTTGTGTATGCGCAAACCTAGAAGAGAAACAATACCAATAATTGTGTAATCCACGATTATAGTGCCGAGATTCTGACTATATGTGAAATAGAATTTCAATAACTAGTTACTAAAATTCCACTATGGTTAACTATGGTATGCCGAAGTTAATAATTATACAAAAGCTTAGTCGAAAGGAACTCCCTTGTGACGACGGATGATCTAATCATAACCCAATTAACGCTTCATAAAGGCGTCATAATACTCTTTGAGTGTGTGTGTGTGTGTGTGTGAATATAGTTATACACTATCACTTGAGTCAGTATAATCTATATCAAATCCTACTAGCAGATAACGCTTCATAATACTGCCAATTACCCTTGTCGAGGGCCATCGATCACCTAGGAACTTGCTTCGGGTTCAGTCTATTGTAGGTGAGATAGACTTTAATGGTGGTGCAAATCATACTGCGAAAGATACGCGTTCAGCTCGTAAAGCATTCGTTAACACAAACTTGGATTAAAAACATATTTTCTGCGGTAACGAGAATGGCGTGAGAGCAGAGAGTTTTTTTCGTGAAAGGTTTATAACGGTTCTATGTACAATGTACATTGCAAGTGATGGTCAGCTAACGAAAACACGGAAGCGAAAGCAGAGCTATTGAAAAAATTTCAGGCATCATAACATTGAAAAAGAATACTCTAAATATTACGTGAATTATAAATGATGAGGTCTTTTGTTTAGAGATTACTGAAATGTTAAATCCTCCACACGCCCTGAACAATGTTGTTTTTGTAGTCAAATTTTTCAAGTCTCCACAAAGTAGAAAATTGAAATGTGCACCAAAATTAATCTTTCGGGAAGAGAAGAGGCAAGTTATTTGTTGCAGCAGGTGTCTCGAAAACATCCTCATCGTGTGAATAAATTTTGGTGGCACGTGTGAGCAACTGGGAAAATACGATACTCCATTAAATCCTTAATATTATTTTATACCACACGAATTGAAGATCTAGTTTCTTTTCTCCGGTTTTTTAATATACTATAGAAGGAAAGAAACTTTAATAGTATTTTGAAGTTAGTATATAGCTTTACTATTATACATATATTATCCCCGAGAGTTCAAATCTCCTTTGAAGGTCTCTCATTCCTTGACGTGGGTGGCTTTACATCCATACGACAAAGGATTTCAGTAGCAGTCAGTGGCATGCCGACTGAGAGTTTAGGCGTGACAGAACATGACAGTCCAATGGAAAGCTGAGGAACTCACACCTCAGACGGGCTTTAAATGGGCCTCCGGTAGAAAGGAAGGGGGCATCAATGCCAACTTCGAGTTTCAAACCTCTTCGAATTCTGAATAATTTGACTAATTTCAAGTTCGAATTGCTTTCAGTAATAATCAACAATATAAGCGCGTGGAATTTCTTTGACAAGAATGTTAAGAATTTTAAGAAGTAATGTATAATATTACAGATACAATATTATCCTTATTATTTTACTTCCTTAAAGAAGAATTAAGCTTTCTAGTCGTCACATTTTTCAATATTTAAAAAATATTTTAATTAAACTTTGCTTCGTATATATCAAATAATCAAAATTCAAAGCTAATGTAAGAAAGTCAAACATGTAATACGGTTATAGAAATCTTTCAATGTACTCAAACTTTCTGAGGGAGTTTATAGCTCGGTTTATAGTGTCTCTTATTGATACACTTTCTGCAATTACATGAAATAAACATTGCTTATACGAGGCCATAAACATATAACAAGAGAATGCTCGTTAATGCCACTCAAAATTACATGTGAAGCTCTTAGGGTAGAAGCTTAGGGTTGAAGAGTTGAACGATTTCAATTGGCCGATAGCTTCTGCGATCTTCCGGCATTCGACGTTTAAATTGAATTGCAAAGAAGAAGCAGTACTTCTTCGTTCTTCGTCTTGCTGGTACTCGCCCCATGGACTTGATAGTACGAACGCGATCGGTATCAGAGAATTACATGGGCTCTATTCCGCCGTCCGTAAACACCTCGTCGACTCTTTTATTTTCATCGAAGCGGGCCATTGCTCTCTATCCAAGATCCAGATTCAATCTCAACCATTCTCACGCCTCACTGGCTAAACATTTTCACAAAACATGGGTGGAGTGTTATTACTATCCTATTTCATACTAGACTTTGGCATTTAATGGAGAGATAAGGCAAGATATTTTTTATTAGAGTTAGATATTTTTAGTATTGGGATGTCAACTACTAATAAAAACTAATACATTTTAAATTAAAAGTGAGAGTAAAGGTTTTAAATGAAAAATCCTCCACTTTCTGATTTATTCTCTTGAATACAAAAACGTTTACACAAGAGATGCAGTTTCATCATTTATATTCTTCGAGAAGGCGGAGTTTCCGCATAATAAAACAGGCTAAAGAATGGCCGTGATACAATGGGCGGCTAGTTCCGTGTAGGAACGGAAGAATGAACTGCGTTTGCGACGTCTCTAACTTCCGTAAGGCATTTCGTTTTCTTCCGGTTCCGGTATTATAACAAACTATATGAGTTTTGCGCATGTATTTGCATTGAAAAGAGTCTGTATTCCATCTGTTTTACTCGATTAATTTTCATTATACGGCAAATCCCATGTATATTTTTCACAACACGAGAAATTTAAAGTCGTGTTTTAATTCACACTTTCGGATAAAAAATATCTTTGTGTAAAAAAAAGATTAATGACTAATAATTAAAGCCTATGAAATAGTTTACACTGCCGTACATTTTATTATGTAGTAATAATTAATAGCTTTTTTTTAGGAAAAATAAGGAAAAAAATTTTCATGAAATTTGCACGCAATTAGAAATCAGAGAAACCTTAGTGAATATTCATAAATGCTACCACTAGTTTTAAACTAAGTCTATAAAAAAATTGGAAAACCTTAAAAGAAGCAAATCCTTATCTCATTGTGAAAAGTTTTCTCCATGTTTACGAACTGAGTTTAAGTACTTTTTTTTTAGTTACTTCTTTACGAGTGAATGTCCAGTCGTAAATATTCACGAAGTGGTTAAATTATCGAAGTCTTCTATTTCGATGTGCTAAAAATTTATCGACACTAGTGAAAAATATGAATATATCTAAACCTATAAATATATTTTTCTGAGAAATTCGTTTTACCAGTTTATTTGCCGATCTCTCGATTATTTTAGTAACTGGCGTGTCTGACTAAAACGACTTGTTTCACTGACGCATTAATTCTACTCTGATAATTATAATTATAATAAAATGAATATTTATGCTATGAATTATTATGTAACATCTTATACTTTATTGAACATATTCATATTATGTCCATAATATATTTTAAAAGATTGCTTAAAGGTTAAGAAATAATTAATCATTAATTTTCATTAATTTTCATTTGTTAGCTTCCAAGAGAGAAGCAAACGAACTTCTGTCTCCAGAGTCAAAGCATGATTATGATTTCTCTTTAGAGATTTAACATATCCCATGCACGTTTGATATTCTCATTCATATCATAATGTATCTTTCAATTTAATTAAATTATTATATAATTTAAATAATAATTCATATTTAAATATGGCCATAAATCACAATCAAATTGTTATGGGTGAAATACGGGTTGAAATACGAGACTTTAAGATCGAATTGTTATGAAAGCGCAGTAAGCAACCTTCAATCTCTGAAAATTACATAGCCCTAAATGTGGGTTACACTTGGCGTGCAGCGAATTGAAAAAAAGTTCCATAAAAGTACCGCTATTTCTATCATTACATTTATTTGCCATCGAAATTGAAAATTAGCATGATTATCGATTATTTGACTTTATATAGATTATCTTCATTTTCTCACATCAATATATTTACGCTCCAATCGTAGGTATATAATTTTAGTCATAAAAATTTAGGTCACTAATAATTAAGCAGCAATTTAACTTCGTTTAACTTCCTTTAACTTTAAATAAATTTACCAAGAAAGAGGGAAAAATGTTTCTACCTAGAAAATCCGGTCCGTGTAAGAGGAAACCGGGAAAAAATACAACAAGCACGTAAAATATTTCTGAGTAATATTCCACAGCGGTAGACTTCCGGAGGAAAACTGAAAGCTGAAAGTATTGTGACAGTTTCCTCGCATGACGCTTTAAAATAAAAATCAGAAAAATTTTGCTGAAGATACGAAAACAGCGATAATCTTTTAATGATTAACAATTTTTCAATAGAACAAATATTAATTTTTTAATTATTTCTGCAGGTGTTCATAACTAAAAGAACCGAGTGATTTTCATGTTATTCTCTTTAGAGAATATTCTTTTATAGTGTTGATGTAATCATTTCAAGTTTAAGAGGATAATTCTATTTACCTCACAGAGTGAATTCTTTGAATCTGAGGTAAATCTCCTAATCCTATTACATATATCACGTTGTGTGTTTGAACATTATTCCTATAGGATCTCCTACATAGGTGAGGATATTTTCCCCGTTTCGTAGACTTTTCTGCAGCCTGACATATATGCAGATTTATCGACAACACTGGCGATATATACCATAGATCGGGGCTTGAGTTGTGGTGCTAGTATGAGAGAAATTTATGAAGAAATCCGTGGGCCCGATTTATAGAATCGGTGTAAAGAAAGTCTGATCGTTGAAGCTTTCGGTATAGTACGTGTGATTCAATAACTTCAATGCTTCGATGGGATTCATTTATGTGCATATAGACTGTATTTCTTGAACGTGATTTCTTAAAATCAAGAGACTTTAAACTAGTCGTTACTCTGTGAAGATCGAATAGTTTTATAGGTACATTTCTTTATTGATCTCAAAACGCGTATGTGGACGACGTGAGTGGATTTTATTGGAAGTTTCAACATAAAAAAACATGAGCTTCCCACTTTTAGATCGTAGCAGGGCAAGTGAATTTATAATAGAAACGAGCGAATTCTTTTTGCGTTGTTAAGAAAAATTACTCAGAAAAAAGGTTTATTCAATCAGTTATCAAAAAGTTGTATTTTGGTTAATTTCGTGGAGCAGATTTTCTTCAATTCTCTCTTAGAAAGTGCGAGACTTTAGTAATTGGATATAAAAAAATACCTTTTTTTTTGCTGCTGAGCTCCTATCATTATAAAAATGCAAGGTTATTAACAGAATATTAAATTTTAATGTTCTTGTTTTATGTCATTTCCTGCTCCAGTGAGGGTAATTGAAAAGTCAGGGTGTCTATTATATACAAGAATCCTGTAAGTTACATTACATCTAGAAATACTTCGATAGTAATAGGAAAAATCTTTCAGTTTTCAGTGATAAATTTTTTTTTTTAATAAGTTCTTGACCACAGTTCGAAATTCTCTGTGATTTTTGGGGCATTAGATGATATTCCGTTTAGTTGTCCATCAGGTTTTGAAATTCAGAGAAAAACCGAGGCAATCCGGAAGCAAGAACAAACACATATGGACCGAATAGGTCGTATTTCCGGTTCGGCTGCTGAGGTAATGGTACACCACGGAAATGGGAAAACTTTTCAAACGGCCTCATACAAAACACTCATGTGTACAAGAGCTTGAAGGATGTACATGAGCATTCTGATATAAATATCATTCGACCTATATTCCTCCCGCCAAGAGATTAACACAGAAATCATAATTTGATTCTGAGTAACTAATTAAACTACTTAGGTCAGATCAGCGAATATTTTTTAGAGTCGAAAATTCCAAAACTCAATTAAAACTTTATTATTATTATTATTATTATTATTATTATTATTATTTATTTCGAGAGTGAAAGTAACAGTTTAAAAACTGATAAACACACTCCTCAACATGTGACGTGATTTTTGAATGTTTGTGTATATGTAATTCATCTCATAGCACACTGTAAACTTATAACTAAAATATTTATTACGTTCTACATTATGCAGATTGTGTTTTTGGAATTGTGGCTCTTTGTGGATTAAAGTTCTTACATATTGTATACACTTAGTAACTAATGAAAGCAGCGTTAAAGCCTTTGTCGAGGGGAGTTATTTCGTTAAAATACATTCGCTATAATGCTTTTACGACTGGCGGGATTCGCATGGGTACGTTATGTAGAGGCTACTGTGGTTTAAGGTAATGAAGCCTGTATTCCGTAAAGCGCAGTTTACACTCAGCAAGCCCTCTGTTTTCCTCTGTATTTATTGTTAGTAGTTCTTGAAAAACAGTGCATAACAGTATACAAAATTCACTCATAAACTATCCCAAAGTACTCCGAAAGCCAGATACCAGTATCCTACTCATGTGATGGTTAATAGAATGCTTATGGATTTAAAATCACACTATATGAACATATTTTATTTATACTATACAAATAACGTGGGAACAAATAATTTATTACTATTGACACCATTTTTCAATTACTCCTTATGCCATTTCCATGACTGAAGAAAAAGAAGAATTATTGAAGAAGCGCAAGAATTCAGTTTATATTCTTTACAGGAAAGAAGTAAATTAAAATTTTATTAAAACTGCAATTCAGTGTCTAATTCAAGATCTTTGTGTTCTTATCATATGCATTTCTCCTTCACTTACATTTCTCGTTTTAAAAACATTGAAAGTATATTTTTCAGTACAAATTTTCAATCAGAAAATACAACATTTCTGAAATAAGCAGATCTTTCTTTTTATCCTTTAAAATAATCGATTAGAAGCTAATAACAGAGCGATGTTCGTGAAGGTGTTATGAATTATGCACATTCAGTTATCCCAGCATTAAATTAAAGCTAGACCTGTATCACACTCCCGTATAATTGACTATGATGGATTGAATTAATGACATGTCCAGCCGATGATCGACGGCTCATTTCATCCCCGTATTCAGTTTCATCGTATAAATTAAAGCTAACGACAAGGAATTCTAATGTTACTCGTCGAATAGGCAGTATGGTCTCTAAATTGGTATTAAAGTCATACAAAATAGTCATTTTAATTTCAGGTTATTCTAGACAAATTCCCTAGCTATATTAATATTATATAAAAATTTAAAACTTGTTTAATGAAAACAACACCACTCCTAATTTTTTATACATAACATTATGTATTGTTTATTACTGGAAAAGAAAAAAGCATTTTTTAGAGTTGTACTGAATAAGTCTTTAAACAGTTTTGAGAAGAAAATTGCGGGCGGTACAGTAACACGCATTTTAACGAAAGTGCTCTGCATCAAGTGGCACTTTATCGGTCTGAAAGATACACGAGAGGACACTCTTCATCGCGGGTCCTTTAGGAGAGGAAAATTGAGGAAGTTCAAAAATACTTCGCAGTGAATTTACGTGCACCCATTTCTCTCATTCCTATCTTTCCTAATTCACTCTTTCGTTCTGAAGACATCAGTAACGTGAACATTATATAAAAGTCTTATAATAAAGTTTACAAAGACGAGTCCAGTTTCTGAATCAATATCTCTATCCTATACCTTCATAAAACTTGGCCGACTCTCTCATGACCAGTAATTTCCTATTTGAAATTTGTGCTAAAGTGTAATTTCGATTGAGCTTTCTCAGCTGTTGCGGATCGACCAACGACACCATCACTATGATGAGCCGGATGAAAATGGTCTTAACTCAGAATGTGCAGTAATGAGCTCGTTGCCTCGAATATCTGAAGTAATGCATTTTTTAATCAAATTCATACTTTTTGCATTTTATTATACTTATAAAAATGATACAGATAAAATGTACAGATAAAATGAGCACAAGAGTGATCAAGAAAATTTAAGTATAGAATTTTTTTAAAAAAGGTGTTTGGAAAATTGAATTAGGAAATGTAAAGAGAACTTCCTCAATTTGAACTGAGAATTCGGTGAAATTGAAGATTGTAATACACATAAAAAGTATGAAAGGAATAAATTTCAAAGCGTAATAAAAGATCGGATGCAATAGTGGAATTATATATAATAAATTTTGTCGATATTTACGCACTTTTTGTTAGCCACAATCAAATTGGCCCCTAAAAGTCGTATCAGTTGATGGTTTATCGATCTATGTAAATTTCGATAAAATTCAAAATGAAAGCAATCGCGTGGAAGTGTGGCCAGCTTTATCATCCAATTTCATCAAAGCGCGTAATAGCACGATGATTTTTCAAATAGCAACGGATCCCAGATCTGTCCCGATAATAATAGCATTCGATGTGAAGGCAATTCTCCTGTAACTTTTTGATTTAATTCCAGTTGAACAGCCTCAATTGTATTGCAGGTGTATAGACTGAATTTAAATAAACACGAGCGGTAAAACGTATTCAGAGCAAATCGAATAAACATGATAATCAATTTTAATTAAAACAATAATTTATTGTTAATTTTTATCAACTTTATAATAATTTATTACTTGCATAATCTGTATTACTTATAAATACTTAGTTTCTTGCTTTTAATTAAAGTTGCATACGTACCTATATACGTATAATGAAATAAAAACATTTTGCTTCCATCAGATTGACTTTGCAGTTAACAAAGTCCGGACTGCCAATAAGAAGAGAGAAAGAAAATAAGGTAAAAGAATCACTCTTCACCTTTAAGTTCTTGAACAGAGAAAAGAAAAATAAGAAAAGAACTCACGTATCCTAACTTTTCAACTTGAAGACATTTCCTCTCTTTTAGAAAGAATTTTTAATTATAAAAACTTTTTTTTTTATTTAATGTTTGTATAAGGAAGCATCCGTTATTTTTGGTAGCAACTGAAACCGATATTTATATTTGAGATCATATTTCCTATTATTTATTTATTTTAAATTTGAAAATTTTCGTTTCCAAAAATATAATAGGAATCAACAGCATAATTGTATACGTTCGCTCTTCATGCATTGTAATATAATATATAACTTTGAGCTTCTCATCATATACAGTAAGGTTTAATCCCAGTCTATCAATGAAATATTGAAGTTGCCTATTCAACGCGAAGCGAAAATGTTGCTTGATTAATAGGGATTAGAGCTGATAATGTAGACATAGCTTATTATTATCAATGTAAATGACGTTCTTAATATTATAATATTCCTGAATAATCGCGGAAAATGTAAAACAAAACAAGCTCTAATCAATAAATGTTGTGCAATTTTATGAAACAGTGCAGATTAAAACGATTTATCACCTGAAAGTCAAACTTTCAAGATATATGAGGTTAGTTTGAAAAGTTCTCGACCTAACAGAAATATCATCAGGAGTGTCAAGTAACTATGATTTTTCTAAAGTTTGATCCCTCAGAGGACCTACCGTGGACGTTTTAGAATTTAGATAGATACATTCAGTGATTTGATTGTTGTGTGCTTTAGAAAAACAAAGAAGTTTTGTTTTTGTTTTTTTCAAAAAACATAGACTTTTGTTATAATTCATGTTTTTTTCTGTTTTAAGCTGAGAAACTTTCAAACATCGGTGCAATGGGCAAAAAGCGCTTCCGCAGTAGTTTCGTTGAACTCTGAAAAGTGGTAAGTCAAACGGCTTTGAAATTTACGCATGTAGGTTTCAAGATTCCGTTTATAACACTCTACAGTTGAATGTGAAGAGATGGTTGGACTGGGTCGCTTCTAACTTTCCCTTAAGTACAATTTAAGCGAGGAGTTACCACAAATAATGAACCTTTGAAAGAATCAGCATTTAGATGGGATATTAAGTCTCAACGAGAAAGAAAGTCGTTCAGTAAGATTATGCCCTTTGAAAGAAGCCCCTTTAACACTATTTTAAAAGGAGAAACTACCACTATGAAAATCAAGTTGTCAACCAGTTACCTCAACTATGATTAAACTATACTGAATACGATACGCCTATTGCCAACTTGTTGCAACATTTTTTTTTAGAATTCTTCTCTGATCTAGAAGACCAATTATAAAAGTGGTAACATTTTACCTACAGTAATAACGATTACGTGTTACTTTCGTTACTTTTTAGTGGTAAAGTGCCAACCATCGCAAAAATTAGTATTCCATAATTGAAAATTCTGTAGAAAGTTTTTGTATAGTGCATCTCAAACATATTAAATATAAATTACTGGGTCAAATTGAAGTAGCTATTGATAAATTCATTAATTTAAAGTGATTCTCAATTGCAGTTTTCGAGGAGAGAAAGGTCGTTGAGAATTTGCTAAAGTTCAAAATATTCAGTCCCATCAGGGACGTTTTACGTAGACAGGTGTTAGGAAGGCGAAGAGAGCACGCGAAAAGTACTCAAAAATTCATTGCCCCTAGAACCACGCAGTTAAGAATTCATTAGCTTCGCGCAAGGCACGCCTGATGCTACATTTCCCTGACGAAGGTCCGCCAGGTAACGAGCGCATATGCATTCCTACATGGAATCTCAAATATTTACATCTCCTTATCCTCCTCCTGCCAGTTTCTGACACCTCTTCCTACTCCCAATATTCTTTTACCTTTATGTAATATAGCTGAGACCTGCAGCTTTCGAATTCGGAATGTATCTAAACGACATGGGCTGTATTTTTGTTAATAAAAAATCAATTCGCATCAAAGAAATGATATGTCCTTGACAAGTAGATTCAGACTATGAAAGTGATTTTCGAGGAAGGTGGTTATTATTATATAAATATTTAATAATTTTAAAACTATAGAAATTTATATTCCTCTGCGACTAGTTGTTATTTATGTACATATTATAAGCTAAAATTTCTATATTCTTCGCGTTTGCAAGTTTCTTGAAATTTTTATTAAAAACCTGGCTGTATACCGCTGGAAATAAGCGGGATATTTTTAAGGTTCATGTAAACATCCTCTGAGAAAAACGATTTCACCCCTTATAACGCATAAAAGTATATGGCTCGAGGGAAGTAGTGGTATATCTTTAAAACTCATTCATAGTACACCAAAATTTTGAGTTACCTCAAGAAGTTCAATCTCTTTGGAATTTTATTCATTATTTTACTTTAATATTAAGAAAATTAAGCCAATTATGGAAACAAGTTATATTGGAAGTTGAGCTCGCAGTTGGGGATTTTTGTACACTTTACTTTGATGCAAGTACTGCTATCATAGCACTCAGAGTAAGCCAGGCTACGCCTATTATCATGCTTTGGTGCCTGCTTCCGCATAACATTAACTGCACGATTCTTAACGATTTACATTCTGCAGTTATGAGAAAATTGCATTACTTAAGACGGCGATGGGGCTTTAGGATTGATTGCTAATGAAATTTCTATGAAATAAGCATGTTTGTGGTAAAAAAAAAAGATAACTTGTCTTTCATTCATAAGGTGTAAGGAAAGAATATGGAAAGAGTATTATTTTCTGTTAAAGACCTATTATTTTCTACTCAAGTGACTTTTAAGTCGTATTATTTAATTCTATTTCAATTGATGGTAGCTTTTTTTAATTGAACAGTTGAATTCTATTACATATTGAATACATTGTGCAAGAAGTGAAGGAATAAATATTTTTAAAATTCCCCCAGTGAAATGAACGCAGAGTACAAGAAACTAAGCTTTTCATCGTTTCAACAGTAAAGTGTACCTCTGTTGCTTGTTGAGTATCTCTCGTGTCAGAACTGACAGATAACATTGTGAAGCTGCTCTTCCGGTATTGTCCGAAGTAACGACTACCACCTCGTCTAATGACGCCCTTTAGATCGTCGATTATTGCCAAGTGCTTCCTTCATTTCGACTCGAATGCTCCCATTTTCCAAGTATCCAGTGTAAGTTTTTAAAACTTATTATTTGAAAACTTCTCCAAGAGAACCACCAATAAACTAATATTCTAGAAAAATGATTCACACGCTAAAAAATCACAAGATTATAGCTACTAGGAGTTGGTAGCCTTAATTAATCATTTATTTTCTAATTTTTATTGTAATAACATAAGATAAAATAATCAAAATAGGGGAGAAAATATAATACAGAATTGGTTTCTGGTTCATTGAACATCATCAGCATTTTCTATGGAATATTATCTTTCACAAGAGATACAAGAAATCCTCTTTACTCTCTTTAGAAGTCGGTAGAAGGATACCATTTCGGTATGTGATAACCAGACAAGATATTGTTACTCTCTATAAAGGACAGAGGTAAATGCAGGGGTGACATCATTTCTCACGATATCCTAGTGAAATTTGAAATCAATCCCGAAGCTTATCTGCCTTTCTCAAAAGCGAAACATCGCCGAAGGCATCAGTGAGTCTTCAGCGCACCGATTGAGAGTCTGAAGATAAGGTTTATAGCATCTCACGTTAGATGTATATATCTATTTTGTATATCCCCTTGAAAAGTCAATAGTTTCTTCACTGACCTCATCAATGACCAAAAGACTTGCTTTATGCAAAACGAAAATGCGAAAAATGAAAAATTTATGAGAAAAATGGATATTCCAACTCCGCATGATATATATATATATATATATATATATATATATATATATATATATATATATATATATATGTCAAAACCATAATTCGATTTGGAATCTGGTCATTAGTGCAAGGCAACTTTCAATCAAAGCTAGATTGATTCCTTCCTCTGCGATAATGAACATGATAATTGGCTCTTCAAAGGATAAATTCGCTTTACTGCTTTTCGCCCACAGTTTCCAGTCAGTAGCAGATTTTGGATCTGCAAGTCGTACTTAGTGCGGTATATAGAGAAATTACGTGGCGGGAAATTCAAAAAGCTAGGACGTGCAACATGTTCAAATGTCCCTATCAGGCTAAGACCAGCGCGGGCGACTAAAGCCCGCGTGCATCAGTGCCCGATACAAAAGCACGTAACGAGAACGTGTGCGACCAACTTGGTGAAATTAGCCACCTGCCTGCCTCCGATGTCTGTGCGACCACTTGGTCTCACAACACGTCGGAATTCCAATTTCCCGTGTACGTCTACATACATAGAGGGGTTGCACGTGACCCACGGCTACGCGATGTCGGTTTGTGTATGTATAATAATGATCGATAGTGATCGGCACCGTCCATCAAATATAGAGTGCGATAGGGTTCGAGCATTGAAGCACTTTAATAGAACCAGCTAGCTTGCGATGCTTCCACGTAAATATACAAGGAAATTCAGGGGGGTGGAAATGGTCCGTATTTCTTCGTATGTATACTATACACGTTCTCTCTATGATTGATGACAGTGTCCATCCATCGATTGAGATTAGTAGAACATATAGTCTCTACTTGTGAATATTGTTACACTCGTTCTATGCCTCGGGGCATTGCTGCACGTGTCGAAAATGCGCATCTCGGGAAATTACGGGAGGATCATATAATACTCGAAATAATTTAAACTGATATTGTGCAGATAGAGGGGCTGACCCATTTTGCACTACCCCAATTTATGCAAACAGCCGCAAGCAAACTGTCACAGCTTCATACCGCTGAACATACTGCGATGACAACAATTTCTATTTCGGAGATTCATGTTTATAATTTGTGCAATTTTTACCCCGAATTTAAATGTAACAGAAAATGGGTCGTTAGTGTAAAGCCCAGAGTTCACTTTTAGAAACTAGACTTGTGAAGAAATGATGATGGTTTGATCAATTATTTATTAATAATTCGCGTTTTTCGATGAAACGATATTATCCGAGGAATAATGAAGTAAATCCTCTCGTTACGACCTACAATTGATTACGACACTAGGCAAACATAAACGGTAGACCGATATTTATGAATTGCAAACTGACTATCATGGGGTTAGCGTCACTTGATATGCATATACACTGCTGCAATATTCATAGTACATTCCTACAACGGCTCAATTGAAATCTGTGAACATGTAGGAGTTTGACCGTGAACGAAAGGAGCCTGTGTAGGTGTTACTCGCGAAGCTTCACACATTTGATTGAATTGAATCGCGCCAAAATTTGACGCGACACTCTAACTCGTTGACACACAAATACTACGAAATCTCGAGAGTGTTTCTGAGTGCCATTTTCAATTTGAATCTCCCCGCTTCCCTTCCGGTAAAATAGAAAACGTGTTGTAGCACGGCCATTTTAATCGCGGACGAATTGTCTAAATTCCGGCGTTGTTCGTGAAGCTTTGTCACACTTTGAAGAGTCGAAATCGCTACGACGAGCAATGATTGACGAGTTGGGTGGCTAAATTGGTTTGACGACTTCATGGTACGAAATGGATGAGAGGGTTCAGAGAAGTAATGCTTGTAACAATTTCGTGGTTGAATGATTGAGCTTTGAGCGGCTCTTGTTAATTGCACTAATACGTCCAGGATTCTGACATTCGACAAGGAAAGCTTAATTCTTTTAAATGGAGTTTTTAAACCCTGCTTACTTTGGAAAAAAGTAAATGAGGAGAAGAATGTCGGGCAGGGGAACCAATTGCATGAATGCTGACTCAATTTAAGAAGTAAGCAAGAAAAGAGAATCCCGCATCCATATAATAAAAATTGTTTTGTAGAATTCTGAAGAACTACTTTCGAACTACCTATTTACATTATTTACTACCTAAATTTTTCTTTTTAATCGTATATGATTTCATTAAAAGCTAATTAATTAAGTGTCTAAAATACTCAGTAGTGTATTAATATTATTCCAGCTCAGTGAACTAAAACAGACAGAACTGAAAATGAATTCTAGTTTCGTGCACCTTTTTGCTTACACGCTGTCAAACACAAAATTGATTAACGCTACCCCACACGATTGTGTAAATAGGGGATGTCGAAAGGTGTAAAGAAGAAAAGGGGGTTCTCGCACATCCGAGTGTTTTGACCAGGATGGTGTTCACTGGCATTCAGAGACTCAGCGAGCAAGATTAAAGGACTTGAATCGCAGTCGGATTACTTGTTATGCAAATTAAACCTGCCTCAGCCGTTCCGACCTATCCATCCTCTCTCCATCTCGGTTGTCCTGCAGATACAGCACGTGTAGATATAGACTTTTACTAAAAGGCGAGTGACTCGTTATATTAGTTCGTCGTTCTCATCTCTCTTGTCATAGAAACTTTCTTTAGAACTTTGCAATTTTCGCGGATGATAAAAGCTAAAAATGATCCTCTTTACTTAAGAAAGAAGTGAAAAAAGATGAATTCTTCCACCTTTCAGGATGAATTCAGAGAGAGAATTGTATTCACAAAACTATTAAAAGTTCACTTCTTATCATTTATGTGCACATAATTATAATTCGGTGTAAGGAATTTATAGACATTCGCCCATGGAAGTAAATTCCCCTGAGATTAAGTCTAGGCCAACTTCAGACCATGCCCAGAAGGGGACTTACTTCCAAGGTCGAGTGTATTGAACTTTAGACCCTTTCAATATAAATTTGGTATTAATGGAAATTTTCATTGATGCTAAATATGAAGACTATCTTCAGTCTGTATAATATTTGCAAAAGGAATAATATAGGGTATATACTACTGTTAATTAAAGAAAGCATACATTTTTAAAAGAAAGATTAATCGGGAATATATTCTGAATTATTCTCGCTTTCGAAAGAATATATTTTATCTTTTTAAATATTTTATCTTTTTATATAACTATCTGTCACCACAAATCCCTTATTCCATCATAGATGAAATATTAATCGTATAAGTGTAAAAATAATGTTCAGGTTTTCTAAGTAGAAATCTAGTTCAATAGTCAGACATCGATTGCACGCTCCAGTAATCCATAAAACTTAATTTAATTTTATTAAAACATTCATTTTTTCCCAACCATCATTTTGAGAACCTCTTTTTCCAAGATCTTTTTCTAATGTTGGAATGAAAAGGATACACGTCTAAAGTGGTAAAATTAGAATGGCTTTTTTTAAGAGCGAAGGTTTCATGTATAGCTTAACCTTATTTCAAGAATTTGTTTTAAATTAGCCTAGAACGAAGCAATATGGAAAGAGGTTGCAATGCTAATCGATAAACCACAGGAAGGTACTTATACATTCTTGTAGGATAGCCTGCGTAAACATTTTAAGTACGCTTTAAAAAGCTTAAGACAACCACCAAGATCCTGGCTGACATTGTCGGGAATCACTTTGACTAAAGTGAGTTTAGAACAAGTTCGTAAAAGTAGGTGTCTTTAAAGAGTTGGTTGAAGTGTGTTACCAGGCTGTGAATATGAATTTTCTGTCAGGACAAGAATACTCTCAGAGGAAAATCTGAACGTGGTAAAACTGTGCTTGAAAATCTAGCTCATGCTTATGGAGTACGTAAAGTTTATGGAAGGAAAATGAGTAGATAAATTATATAATAAATAAATAAATAAATAAATCTTTATTTTTTGCATAAAACAATTTCTCTGGTGTACTTTTAATGTCATGGAAAAGCAATATTAGAAAATTTTAGCGCGTCGCGCATTTATTCTTAGGATAAATTTTTGTCATGAAAGTACTCAAAGGTACTTTTAGCTACTTTTCTGGATACGACGCAGTTTTCTACCTTTTGCTACCAATCCTTTTTACCCGTAACGGGTCACGTTCAAAGTTACCTCAGACTCAACAAGCATCGCATTTCTACACTGAATCAGCTTACGTGGTCCAACTTAAAAGCATGCCTTTCCTATAGCTCTGAAGTAAAGTCGGAATTATCGTGGCAACGTGACAATTTTGATTCACTTTCGCCTTTTATAACGAATAAGTGAAGGACTGGCTTTTCTATCAATTTCTGCATTCTTATAAAGTATTCTTTCTTATCAATTAAAAGGTATTTCAAGGGTAAAATCCAAAAATCCAGAGACTTTCATGTTTTAAATGCAAATTGCACTTGCTAATGAATTTATATCTTATCCGGCTTATAATATCTAATTTTCATGTGCACAATATGTATAAGAAGTTCACAGTTGCAAAATTATACGTAATTTTGATTAGCATTACATGAGCCAGTCTACATGTAAATTTTCACCCTACCTTTCGCGCTTACTGAAACAAGTGTGAACCTAAATTGGAATTCATCAAAGATAATCGGAATTGTATAATTCTATAATGAAATATTTTACATATTTTCCCGTTTTCTCAATCAAATGTTTTCAAAACTCGAGTTTTTATCATGTATTATATTATATTGACTCATAAAAGATATTTCTGACAAAAATACTCGGATTTAACCGATTGCGACTAAAATGACAATCGTAAATACTGAATAGATAAGAATCTTTCATCGCAGTGATTGGCAGAAGTCAGTACAGCGGAATATTGAGTTTTCCAATAAGTTACCTCGTTCTGTGCGACAAAAGCTTCAATCCCAATGCGCCGTTGTTGATAGAAATCTATTACAGTTTCTCACATCTTTTTTCATTGATCTCTTCAACAAGTACGCGAAAAATATTCTTCTTATTTGTATACGAACTTCTTCCTGACATACAATATAATAATATTTATATTATACAAAAAATCTGCCCACTTAGCGGGCACATTCTCATCACGCGCCTATATGTTTTTTTTTAAATTACTCCAGCTTTGAATGCAAAAGAAAACATTCTCTGATGAAAATGTAATTAAATGAAGTTTAGAAATACTATCTCACTTCATGCAGGGCGAAAAATATTCGGTATTGGTGGCTCGCCCAAATCATGAATGTTTCCATCCAAGTTTCAAAAGGTAAATTTCTTTGATTTAGTAAGGGTTGAAAATTAAAAATTAACTCTTGTAGATTTGATGAGTTTCCCTGAATTACCGAGAATGAGAAGCATTGCACGATTCGGAAAATCGTGTTACGAAAAGCGCGGAGTTGTGTACACGGAGAAACTTTTCATTGTAGAATGTATTATTATAATATTCATTTTTACTAAAGTCAATAGGAAAGTGAAGACATAGTAAGAAAAATGGTTTTATTTGCCATAGCAATGGGAGGAAATACTGTTTATGTACTAGTTTTAAATATAGTAAGACTTTAAAAATTACCATTGAGAGTTGCAAAGGTTAATATCTTTAATAGCAAATTGACTTTAGAAATAAGTGATACTTATATAAATAAAAATTAAAACTATAATTACAAAGATTGGTAGCTTAAATAATATAAATTGAAAAATAGTTTAGAGAAATTACCATTGTCTCTAGGAATGAGCAATGAAAAGAGAAAAACTTGAAAATTTTGCTGTCGGCGACTTTATATATTGCAATAGTATGTAGCAGAAATTCCCATTGGAAATAGTAAATTAAAGGCCGAGTGACGTCAGATACGCCGAACGCGTGGTCCGTGGAACAAGAGTGTTTGTTTTTAGTGCGTTTACAAAAATTTACAGGTTTTCATTACGTATGTAATGAATTAATTATTAATTAGTACATTACATTATTCGTATGTAATTTACAGGCTTTCATAACGTATCAACGTTACATGGTGAAATTTTAGGTTTTTTAATATTTGAATGTGGCGCATCTTTAACTTTTTTAACTTAGGATTTTTGCTAACAGAGGGACAACCGAGCCTCATCTCGCAAGTCGTAAAAGTTCTGACAGTTTAGTATATAAACATGATGAAATTGATATATTTCAAGTGTCATGTTACTGCGATGCGTTTATGAATGTGTGCGTTTTTAGGTTAAGTTGCGTTAGTATAGTATTTAAGCGTGAATTGACTATTTATATGTACTTAACTAATGTGTATATAATTTGTATGTGTATGTACGTACGTAACTATACGTACAAAATGTAATATCAACTATGGTAGAATTTACGAATGACTGTGATTTTTTTCATTATGAAGGTAGAATTATTTCCTATTTTCGATAGGAAAAATTGTAAATATGGTTGCACTATCTCCTAAAGACTATGGTAACTCCGGTTGGACAAGGAGATGTGACTTTACTATAGTCTTTTGTAAATTTAACCTACTTTTCTAGGAATAAATGAAATGTTCACCATTACTTTCTCCAATATTATTAGTATCTTCACAGTTTACTATTCAAAATAGTAATTTCTAAAAAACTGACATTATATCCTCACTTTCCTAGCGACTTTAGTAAAAACTAATATTATAATACTACATTCTACAATGAAAAGTTTCTCCGTGTAAGCATCTAAAGCAACAAATTAAATTAGAAGCTGTACTGATCATTAACCACCTCTGATTAACACCTGCAGATTTAAAAATATAAAAAGTAAATTTGATGCCCTTTTTTCAAATGAAAAGCGGTGCGACATTTCAGAATAATTAATTTGACATTCAGAGCAGATTTATAATTATAGAAAAATAAATTTTATCGAGAATATATAAAAAAATTATTTTCGGTATTATTTCGCGAATATGAATAAAATATTTGAATAATTCAAGAAATTTATAAATATTGAAAATTGATTCAAAGGGCATGCTTTAGCTTTAACTCAGTTTATATTTTATCGGGTTTCACTAATAGTTTTACAATAAATTTGACAGTTAACATGCTTTGAGGAAATAAATTAAACTTTATTCTTCTTAGGAAAATATTTTCAAAAGAAGAATGATTTTCTCTGCTGGGATAAAAATGTCGTCCAATGATCCTTTTTGAAGGTAGAAATTTATATGGTATAAAATTATTGATTAGCCAGGTGTACCAAGTAGAATATGCATCCCTACACAGAATCTCAAATATTTACATTAAATTTAGTATAGATGTTTATATGTAAATTTAGTACGTTATACAGGTATTGAGGGTGTTTATGCATCTGGTCTGTGATGTTTCAAGAGACAAGGATTATTGTACGCGAGTCTAAATGGCCTTTGTATCACATTTGAGTTAATTTGTACCTTTGTGTGCTAAGGTGCATACTATAATAATTATTATAATTATCTATTATTATTATAATCTATAATTTTATAATTGTCTAAAACGCATCACATCTGGGTATTTTTTAATTATATAAATGAACAGGCAAAGTATTTGTTTTGGTAGTGAGAAATATTTTTCTCGTCTGTTATATTGACGAGATTGTATTTTTAAAATCAGGTGAAGACTTACATTCATTTAAACGAAAAGAGCCATGACAAGGTGCTTCGAGGAAACTTCATTCTAGAGCCATCGTGAGTAACAATACGTCGATTTTCCTGTGAGTCTACCAGCATTTCCGAGAAGTAAATTAAACCAATTCTAGTTCTCTATAGCTGGACTCTATGGCTCTTCCAGGTTTTCAGATTCCCTTGTCGATGTCGATGAAGTCGTCAATGATATTCGAGTATGTCATTAGGTCCTGTTCGTTCCACATTTTCTTCGGAAATATTGAAAATGAACACTTTAAACTGAAAATAACTCGGCTAAAGCAATATATACTATTCTGGAGATACTGATGAGAACTGTAATCAAGATAATTGCAATAACTCTTGAAATTGTTTTTCATATTCTGAGTTCTTGAAGTTTCCTCCTTTACTAGGGACACAAATCCTTTTTAACATTACTACATTACACATTCCAGGTACTCGATTCTTTCCAGATATCGGTAAATTTCAATTAACTAAATAATGCAATTAAGTCAATAACTTTAATTTTAACTTAGATTTCTGTATGTATTATTCATAAAGTGAAAAAATAGCAGACATCAGGATTGCTTTCAATTTCCGGGAGAACTCGTTCTCGTGATTCTTTTCTGTATACATACAACCCTTCTTTCAATATGTCAAACTCATCGATTTCTGTTTCCATTTCTTGAACCAGTTTACTGAAGGTGCGTATAAAATATTACGTAATAATTCTATATGGGAAAAAATTGTTATGAACACGGAATATAAAAAAAATTAAGAGAGTAAAATTGTTAAAATTGAAAAGAACTGAATTTTCTTTCAAAATTGATCTGCACTGATCCTCCTTAAATTTAAATTTGTCAGGAGCAAAATTTTAAAATTGGGATACGAATGTGTATATAGCTGAAATTAACTATATCTACATGTTATTAATGTGTATATTGTACTCGGTAGAATATGGACAGACTAACGCCTTACAAGAGGTTGCTATAATGAGCACCCCGACTTCCATATGTAGGCCAAGCACTGAGAGACATATAGCTACTGCCTAGACTTCATAGAACGTTGAAATTCACTCTCGTTAAAGTACGAACAGTCAAAGGAAATTTGTTGAAAAGATCTAAAGACATATTGTGTATTCTACGTATTATTTATGCAAGTAACACTAATCCAGTCAATGCAATTTTCCAAATTAAAGAAGGTCTTTTCTCACTTAAAAAAATTAGAAAAATTGAATATAGAATTTGAATAGGAATGTTTAGGGCTTCATAGTGTTGAGTTAACTGTGCAGGGTTTGTGGAGTATTGCAGTGCAAAGCTTAAAGCTGTACCTTACCCTCTAAAACCTTGTGCTTCTTGCCATTGAAGTTGCATTTACGCGGCTTGCTTCGTTCAGTATTTTCAGTCGACCAGCTTCAAAAGGATAAAGGGAGTTAATATGAAGAGGAAAATTTAGGGAAACTTTCATTAACAGTTGGTAAAAATTCTTTTCAATCATTGATGTTGAAACGTGAGGAAGGAAAGTGTACTAGGATAAAAGCGTAAAAGCTTAATAGCTGAATAAAAATAGTAAAGTGGAAGCGTTAGAGAAATTTTTCTGTATATGAAAGTTCAGAAATGTAAAAGGCTAAATAATCTTATAATATTTCAAATAATTATTAGTTTATTTGGAATCACTTATTAAGCATGAAGATTTATTAAACATGAAAAAAAATCGACATCAAAATTCAGTATTCAAGTCTTGTACCTAATGGTATCTTTTTTTTTCTCTTCGGGGTATTTCATTTCCTGTAATGGGTACTGATATCTATCAATTATCTATATCGGAGCCCTTCCGCACTTCTGGAATTGACTGCTCTGCAACTTCAACTCTGTGATCAGGGTCTAAGGTCTTTTCAAAGTCGAGAAGCTCCGATTCGATTACGTCCATAGGTGGATCAAAGTAAGAATCGGCCCTGCAGAGAAAACTCAGTTAAATTTTAATTAAACTCTCCAAAATTACCTACTGGATTCATCATTAAATATATTTTTCATATTAATTAAATTATTGTTATTATTATTATTCGTATTAACAAATATTTCAATAAAGCACCTTTTAGGAATAATATCTTGAGGTTTCTGAGCTTTTATAGAAAAGGTGTCATCAAAAATTGATTGAATTTTCGAGGAAAATATAATTTCCCTCTCTTCCAACCTCAATTCTTTAGGACCTCCTTTAATAGTTTCAGTTTTCAGGCTAACTTCCTTTTGCTGCACAGAACATTCAAGCACTGAACTTTTGAAAATGCCTCGTAGTCCTTCCACCCACCAAAAATTTACTTGAGATAATGGATCAATTTTTTCTGTTTTAAGGATGCGTGTACTAGATTTGAAAGGGCTTTTGTCAACTTCACTTGATGATTTCGAAGCGTTTCTCATATAACAAGTCGTGATTCTATTTTTATCGAAACTGAAGAGCGATGTGAAGTTCTTATGCGATAGCATGCTTCTATCGTACTTGAATATTTTAAACATTCTGCTGATAAAACAGTAACGCTACGGAAAATTTTGAATATTTGAAATTTATGACATTTGAAAAAAAAAAGAATTATGATAAAAATGACAGGCTGTGACAGACAGTGACAGAGAAGAAGATGCATCCTTCCATTGTTTTATAAACTGTTTTTGCATCTTATAGGTTGAGTGCTCAACGTGCTATAAATGCAACGAAATCAGTATTCAGTGTTTTTATGCGATTACAAATTTATTTTTCAAAGACTTTAGCGAAGTTTTTAATAATTCAAACAAATTAATACTCTGAACTGATAAATATAGTAACTTATATGTAAGACGAAAATATTACTGGGACGCAAGTTATCTTCAGAAACTTGAATATGTCGAAAATTTATTTAAGATATAGAAGAATTTACCGCAGCTGAGAAAAATGATTTAGAGAACATTTAGGTGATAATTTGAACTTTAGCTTTAAAGCGGAATCGCTTTATCGAGTCGGCTATTATCTGAAGGTGAAATTACTGAGATAAATCGATTCTAATAATATATACGGGGTTGGTGGAGGTGTCGAAAGAGGATGTAGGCAAGTACAAAGGCTTTTGGTGAATTAGTATCGGTAATTGATCGCCTTCTGAACAGACAAAGGCAGTATATTTTGTTACAAATGAAGCCCATTTAGCATTGTTACATGTTGTCGAGGTGCAAAAGTCTACAATTACATTCAGCGCCATTTACCTACAATAAAAGATTGCAGGTATCTATACAGATATTTACAGCTTTGAGAGAATTATCACTCTTGAATGCCTTTCGGAGTATTACAAGATCTTGAAAAAAATATTTAATTATACTTTTTTAACATAGACAAGATTGATTTTTTATCGAAGAATTTAAAAAAAAAATAAAAATAATTTACTGATTCTTCCTATAGCAAAACTAAAAGTTTATAAATTTAATTTTTAATTTTAATGATGAGGGCGCTGCATTGCGACACTCCGCCCCTTAACCGCACAATTTCGTACACGTTCTAACGGCGAACATATTTGTGTTATTTTTTGCGCTTAAAATTCTTCACTTGATTTGCTTTTATTGCCTCTCTGGTTTACAGCCTCTTTTTGGTGGTAGTTGATAAATGTGCGTCGAAATAAATATAAAATATCGTGCTATTTACTTTACTCAAATTCTTATTGTCTTCAATTTATTTATTACCAAATAAGAACATTACACTGGAATGCTTCATATATCAAAAAATGTCTTATCCATTGATATCAAAGCTCGAGTGACTCAGGTTTCTGTAAGGAAGCTTGGACCAAGTTAAATCTCGGTTTTCTTAAAGGAGAAACCATATTTTCGTCCTAGAATCTCCTTTGCTAGCCGCATAATGTCCGTGCTGAAGATTTCTTCGCGGATAGGTTTCAAATAATCAAAAGCTTTTGCCCAGCATCGCACAGTTCGATCAATACGTTCAGTATTCACCTCAAGTTTCAGCGCCTCGTACTTTCAAAGAAGAGCTAAAAGTAAGAAAATGGACTGGAGTGAGAAATACCCACCGAATCGTACCGCAATTTGTCGGTTACATTGGATGTCCATTTCCTATCGTTCCATTCATACATGTTCGAATATAGACGTAGACACGATTCTAAATGGACATCTAGAGGAAGTTGCAATTCTCATATCCCGTTTCTCTTCTCCTGTCATTCACATTTCTTTCATCCATAAAGTGTTTTGGTTGATTTGGTTGGTTTTGTAAAATCTGCGAACAATAATTTTCAAAAATTATTAACATTATTATAGTAATATGCTTATGTTATACCGATGTTAGAAAAAATATAAGAAAATTGACAAGTTTTGAAAATTCCGCTTCAATTTCGAGATGACTTTCGATAAATCAAGTGGAAACAACCGGTGTGGCGCGGCAAACAATTAGCGTTGGAATGCTACACATATGGCTTTCCAGTTTTAAGCAAATTACTGCCGGCTGGCACCTCGACTTTTTTCTCAAACGAACATGTGCCGCGATTTACGAGATTTAGGATTCTGGTGAAAAGAATACCTTTTAAGAGTCCAGAACAAGACAAGAATTGAAATTGTTCTTTAAAAATTACACAATTTCGCTGAATAATTGTTCCTATCTTCTGTATCTTAGGTTGGTTCAAAAGATTACCTCTATTTGTTCAGGAGAATGGAGAAATTCAATAATAATTGACATTTATTTCAAAACTTTTTCAAAGAAACTGTTCCGACGTGCTCAACTAGTTTTATAACATAATGAAAAAAATTCGGACGGAAGAGTGACAAAAGAGCAACCAGAGTAGTCACTGGGTGTTCATTCTTCTTTCTAAAGCGAAAAGACAGCGAAGCTTTTGTTGCAGCTGTCGTAATTTTCGAATGGAGAGTACGAACTGCGAGTGGGAAACGACTTGTACGTTTTATTGACACACCGAGACGAAGAAAGGGCAGCGATAGTTTGACGTGCGAAGTTCGGTCAGAAGTAAAAGCAGTGTTGCAATCTGACAACATTCGTGTCATTCTTGCCTGGCGTGACTGGATCGAGGAGTTTTCGTGTGCTCGCGATTTCCGAGTAACGATTACTTTGCCCTCCGTTCGTTTTAGCTACGCTTCGGACACGATAGGTATACAACCCGCGAGTAATCGTGCTTACCTATGCATCAGAAAACGAATACATCAAGGAACATAAAATGCACCTGCGATCCTTCCATCTTTCCCCTTTTGCAACTAATTTTGGTCACAATACAAAATTTCCTAATGAATAACATTAGAAATTGCAAACTTTAAAAAAAGCATGCAACTTACTTTGAAAAAAGTAACTTGCAAGTATAATACGAAAAAAATTACACGCGTAATTCATCTACGCTTTTATAATAATCTTGCACATGTTCCAATCTACAGCTACATATATGTTTTTTCAGACTGCGTTCTAAACTCTAAGGTATTCATGAATATCTCATAAAGATAAAAAAGAGTATTACGGAACTGTAGTTGCATACAAATGGAGTGCGTTACAAAATATAATATGCTACATGAATCTAAAAAACTACATTTACATTCACGAAGAAATTAAACGTCTTTTAAAATTCGTCGCATGAATCATTGCCAAAAATGCTTCAGTATATTAACTGTCGTTGTAAAAATAATTAAATTGATGAATTCTCAAGAGTGGAATAATCTGCGAATCTATCTATGCATTTTTATTAAGATCCCATTTATTGGAAAATTTTCGAAGCGTTCCCTTGACTTTAATTTATAAACCCAGCTTCCAGAGGTGGTTGACTTCTATATATTGACATAATCTCGTCTTAATAATGATCTTCCAAAATGCAAAGGCAACCCAATTGTACCGGGTGAAGTGCAAAAAGTCTAATCTGTTTATCTAGTGGGCAGACAATCCATCCAAGGTAATTGAAATCCACGCAGAAAGCTGCGGCTCTCCGGAGATTGCCATTAATTAGACCCATAGATCACTGCGAACATGTTGTGACAACTGGCCAAGCTCTCGGTTCTCTCCCTGGATACCTGCTCGTCTTTGCCAATGCCATCGTCAATATAGCTCTCTACTACTATGGTATAGAGTGTAGGCACTATGTATGTATACTCTATGCTTTCCAGAGGCTAAGGTACCTATAGTAACATGCTACACAATCTCGTAAGTTGACCCAATAGGTCCCGTAGGAATCGTCAAAAGTCTATTACATCACGTGGTTAGTGTGTGGAAAATAAATAAAAGTATAAAAAAATAATTAAAGGTATCTACAAATTTTTATATTCGTAGTCTCTCCCCTTTTACAAGGGGATCTGATATTTCACACATGGTTTTGTTTTTTAGTGTCTCTTAAATAAGGTAAAACACTCTCACAGATAATTTTGTTACCTTCCTTTGCTCTATAAATATTTAAATCCACTGTATCAGCATTCCCCCGAGTTTACTGGCATTTTTATTGTAGCAGCTCCACTCTAAACATAATGAATCGATCGGTCCACTAAATATATTGTTAGTGTGTGTACGTGAACCAGTTGCAAAGAGAAAAACAGTTTCTCGAATTTTAATTAAAATCTAAGTTTCTTGGAATATCTTCTATTTTCCTGAATATTCGAGAGCTGAAATTTCAGCACCTAGCGTTTTGTCCTATCTTTAAAGCTTTGAGCACATAATACATCTAGTAAAATTTTATTAAATCCTTAATTTCTATTTCCCCCGCCTCTATCCACTTATAGAGAAACACGCTCAAAGGATAAATGTGGATAGAATATTTATCCAAAGTGTGACAAGAAAAAAGACAAAGCTTTCATCAGGAGAAATTAAATTCTCGACAATAACATAAGCTAACTTGATTTGAAAACGCAGGAAATTTATTTTAATATGTGCACTGATGCTCATACATTTCCTGTAAATGCATGACTGAATGCTTCAAATGCACTTTTAAATTGAATGAAATATTATACACATCCTTTATATCAATAATATCGATATTTTGTTCAGTTTTTTTTATACCAAGCTATATGGTTGAAGTTCTGAACATACAAATGAACGAATTTTTGTATTGATTGCTATTCAAACTAGAAAATGCATTTTTTATTTTTGTCGGAACAATATGTCTATAGATAAAATAGAATTAGGAAAAAGTATTTCATTTATTTTTGAATGTACAAGATTTTTGGCGCATCAAATGCTTTCGTTCTAGCTAGTCGAAAATCTACAAGGTATAAATTCAATAATAAAGGTGAGGCCAATAATTTTCATTCACAACTGAATGTTAATACGACAAATTCAAGTGTCACGAATATGTTTCACTGGACCCCCATAAATTCTATTTCAGGGAAATCTTGATAATGTTAGTTCGATTTGCGAAATAATTGTTTCCCCATCGAGCTTCCACTTGCATCCGACAAGCGTCTACTACTCCTACTGCTAATCCACGAGCCAAATCAAATTGGAATTGGTCGCGGTTTAATTTGAAATGTTATTTTTTTCTACACTCAAAGTGCCGTGCTTCTCGTGCACCTCGTACTCCACATGAAACGAGAAATTGAATTGTAGAGATGAAATTCAACGTGTAATTCTCGAGTCCCAGATTTTCGATCAAATCATCAAATAAAAGCAAACTTATTATACTCTCCACCGTATCTTTGATTTCCTAATCGCGGAACGTTGGAGAAAAATTACAAAATAAGTATCAGTATAAAGTGAAAAAAAACTCATAATATTCTTTAAGTAAAATGATAGCCACACCTGGTCAAGTATAATGGCTGCTCATACATAGTTACACGTTTGAGAGAAGGCTGTAACACGATGCGTATATCTGTCAGGGACGAAGTGGTTGCAGAGCTCAGTAAACCAACCACGCAGCAATACATCAAGCCGAGTAATTTATAGCTCGTCGTTTAAACCTCGAGTAGGTTCAAAAGTCAGACCTCAAAACCAAGAAAGGCTACCTACAAGAAAATTCTGATATCACCTAAAGTGTATTTTATAAGAAATTACAATTTCAATATTTACTTTGCTTACAATTTTACTATTTGTAATGTTGTTTAAATAAGAAGTATAATTTATAAACTTACAATACAATGCCCAATCAGACGTTGAAAGTTTTCGAAAAAGTGCCTTCTCGCATTTCACTCCAATGCTGCTTTGGAAAATCAAATCAATCAGAAGGGAAAACTTACTTGCTTTTTGTTAGGAGAATTTGCGTGTACATATTCTAGAACTTGAGTTCTCTCTTTCTTGGGATGTAAACTAACCTCCATATTTTCTCCCTGTCTGGCACGTTCTTTCCAGGGGTTGGCCACAAATCGAGTACGGTTTGAAGAAACTTTTCCTGTCCCTAAAACAAATTCTATTTGGAATTCTTGAACGCGAGCGGATGTTCGTAAATCAAAATGTGATTTGGGAAGAATCAAAAAGTACAAAAAAAAACTTCTTCTATGGAAAAAAATGTTCAAGGAGGGTCTCAATTTTTATATATCAAAGATTTATTTTATTTTGAAAATATTTCTTTAATTTAAATCGATTAGGACGGTTCATTATTAATATTAAATTGAATATTTAAGATAATGAGTTGAAAAGTTTTTCACAGAAAAATTAGAAAATTTTGTTTTCTTAAATAAGAAATTGGTGCAAATTTGTATTGACAAGAACTTGCGAACGACGACTGTTTTCGGAGCTACCATTGCGGAATAGGGAGCGTCACGTATCCCGGGAACAAGTTTACTTCACTGCAAACTGCTGCAAACACAAGCGAATATCCTAGTAGGCGAAATTGAAGGAATCAGATGAATTTCAGTGAACAAACAAACGAAACGCGAATGCGAAGAATAGACATTTGCGAGACTTCTATAGGTCACGAGCTGCGAGGGATAGTTAGATTTCCATTGTTTTGTCAGAAATGTGTGGTTACTAAATTTCGTCGCCTGCTTGCTTTTCAGATATAGTCCCATGTAAAACCATACACAGTTGCTTTTATTCAAGAAATCAAAGCTCGATTCAATTTCAATACTCTGAGGATTTTTACTCCGATACACAATTTCTCAAATGGAAGAAATATTTTTTTGACGCACCATCAGGAGGATACTTTTTAAAATGCAAATAACCATTTCCTTTTCTACAATTATAGTACTATTTGTATTATTTGAATTTCGTGACCAAGAGAATAAATATAATATATATTGTCACGGAAGGAAAATTAGAGAGCAAATATTATGTCAACGTAGTAAGAGAAATTTCTTCAAATAAGGTCACAGAATATGACAATAAATAATATTTTTTCTTCTTTTATCTGCTTCATGTCCAATTTGGGATTATTTAGTCTATTAAGTGAAAGACTCTATTTATGTTTGGATTTCTTCAACAATATGCAGTATGACAATGACGAGTTGGTGTTGAGCAGTACTTTTTACAAAGGTGAAAGGAGGCATGTCCCTTCTATAATGATGTACTGAGTTGGTTTGCAAACATAAGTAGAGCCTCAGACGGTTCCGCGATGTCCAGATGAAAGTCAAAAAAGGGATGGCAGATACAACCAAGCCTTCTGTATTATATTACAAAAGTATTATAATATAATACAGAAGAAAAACAACTAAATAAGTAAATATTTTAGTTTCGAAAAGTTTTTACTCGCGCAATAAAGAGGTAAATTACTCAGACTTGGCAATTAATAAAACTACGTTTCAAAGACTCTTCTTCGACAAGCACACACAAAATTCCGGAAGTAAGCACGAGTGAAGTTTCTCAATCTGGAAAAGTCTTGAGTGACAAAGGGTACAAAGGAGAAACGACTTTCCTAAGAAAGTTTTTCGTACGCTTGGCTCTTATAGCTGGAATGTGCTTGCTCAATTACATCTCTAAATTGTTGATTTCCTAGTAATTGAGTTTGAAACCAATTTCAACCTGGAAATGCTTCAAAGCTAGCTCAGAGGATGATAACACATATCACAATTGTTACATTATCAAAGAAAATCAACTTCCTCATCATTCTGCATTCTCAAACAAGCACGAGATAATAAAATCGTTTCAAATCCTGACACGATAAAATAACCGAAGATATATTTGCAAAAATTGCAAAAATTTTCCTACATGTTTTTTCATGAATGAGTACTTTTAAATGATAATAAAATCGTTTCAAATCCTGACACGATAAAATAACCGAAGATATATCTGCAAAAATTTTCCTACATATTTTTACATGAATGAGTACTTTTTTTTAAAGTGATCATTTACTGTTATTTTTACTATCATAATTGCGACACAAAAATGAGTTCATAAGTCCGGATTACACCGACCATTACTGAGCCATTTCTACATTTACTGTATTATCAATAATACAACGGAGCGTAGATAGACAAATGCTCTATGCCCGTGCAAGCACTCAAAGTTTACTGTCTGCACATATGGAGATAAAAGGCAAATTCGAACTCAGCACGTGCGATGTAGGCGATATGCATGATATGCGTAATTTTGGACAAAGTCACGTAGCTCAGTTGGTCGTTCACATAGGCCGAGAGTACCACTTTTTTCTTTAAACAAATCTGCAAAATATATGCAAGCACGCAGGCGCAAGCCGTGCCGAGCCCTTAATTTACATACTCTACATGAAATATGCATTTCCTGTAATATCAACGACCATCCAAGGATTCATATGCGCTCCAACGGCTTGACGTCTAACTCTAATTACACTTAATGCTAGTGATGCATAACGAGCTCGACAAAAACAAGACTTGTCCCAAACATGTCTAATGTATTCAAAACATTAAGTAGATCAAGAATCCGCATATAAAAGATTGAACGAGAATAGTTAGATCTTCAATTTCTTTGTATATATAATTATTATTTTTGAATTATAATGCTAGATTAGAAAGGAAATAGAAAAAGGGGTGGGAAAAGTAGGTTGGAAAATGCATTGAGTCAAATTTCAAATAATTTTAAAAACCTTCTCGCTCGACCTCAAAATCGCTATTAAAATCAATCCTCGCAAGATGTATAATTAAACCTTCCAATGTGTTTGCGATGTAGCAACACGGTGATCATTCTGGATCGCCGCATGACAAACGAGCTCTAAAACTTTGCAAGCTCGCTCATGTAGAATATGCAATTAATGAAATTCTTGTGGCGAATGAACGGGGAGAGATCGGAAGCCATATATGTGAGCGAATGCCGGGGAAGAATATAAATTGTCAAACAAAATGACATGGTGACGATGGTGCGTGATTTAAAGCTAGGTGAATACTATATGGAGGAAAGAAAAAAAAGGAGTTAGACCAATATGAAGCCTTGTAGTTTTGGTGTGTCAACTCTGTTATTCTTTTCGGGAACGACACTACAGGAAGATGGAATGAACATAGTCTGTGTGGCTCTGACACTGAACGGTGAACAGGAACAGGAACAGGTTCATACATGAAACTCCCACTAATTATCAAAGTTCGACAGTTCTCCCTTTCCCACCTCGATCTGTGGATCTTTGTTTCCACCCTCGACCTCGCCTTGCTTCAAGCTTGGTTTAATTCCATGCAGATCTGACTTTGGGCATCCTGAAATTAGAAGGTTGATCTTGCCTTAATATCGACGAAGGCGGCTAATATCTCTTATCATCTCCTATTCCTTGTATCAAAGTATGACGTTTATGGTCAGAGCTCTCATGCCTCTCGATCTAAAATGTGAACAATCTACAGAATTATTTATTATCAACATAGAAACTCAAAAATGTGACGAAATATTTTTAAGTTTCAGATTCATCTTTTTTGTAAAAAATTCTATTGAAATCCGGATTAAAAGTTTGTTGCATAAAAGATATAACTAGAATGCTTTGTATAAATGATTTTATCGATTATAGCCGAATTGATTGCGTATAAGGTATTAAATAAATGCAAATTACCCCTTGTGTATCGTGAATAATTACTGCAATCTATTCACCCTTCGCACGTGAAGCAAAGTGTGTTTTAGCTCTTGTGTAAATATCCTAGAATGGCTAGTTTAAGAACTGACTATATAAAGACACGTATAAAATCCACGTAGTTGTACACATAAAGTATTTTATGGAGCAGTACAATAATAACAGACTTGAGAATTTAATTAATGGGTAGAACTAAGTGGATAATAAAAAATGATTGGCTCTTTGAGCCTTAAGTTTGGAAAACGTCTTTTAAGGAAAGACACGTTAATCCTGTTGATATAATATGTTTTCAAAACTGTTTTGTGATACATAAACCCAAAGTAAATATTTCACTTTTCACCTAGGAAAAGATTTTTAAAAGGGGTTTAAACAAGGCTTATCAGAGCATCTAAAAGAAACTATGTTATGAAGCTGAAGTTGAAGTCTCAAGGAAATAAAAAGCGTCACCATAGAGAAAAGAAAGAGAGTAATAGAAGTAAGGAGAAAAGAGAAATAAAGGAAATATAGAAAATAAAAGAAAGGAGGGCAAAAAAGATCACACCAAAGAGACAAACTATATATTTCAATTTGTTAAAAAAAAAATTACTCATTATCAACCGTAAAAGGTGCGCGTTTTCTAAATACAGAGCAATGGTAAAGTGGCAAATTCTGTCTTCGGAAAATGTAAACTTTTATAATAATACTTTTAACTAGAATTGAGAGTAAGGGTACATTTAACATTATTTTCTAATTAGAATAACCGGAATTCTTGTTATTCTAATCAGATATTTTTTAGTGTAATTTATGAAGTCAGGACACGGTATAGGGCCATAAGTAAATTAATGCGTGAGGGAAGGCGAAACGCCAATGTCGTCTTTTGTGTGTACGTTGCCGCGGATCCTGTTAACGATAAATTTTGAAAATTGGCTCATCATTTCTTGCGACCTTAATCAGGTGATACCAGCCTTCACAAGTGGTAGCGGTAGGTACGTCGACAGACCGGCTGGTAAGCGGCTAGCCTCGACATTGTCAGGTAAAAGCGGCAAAAGCACCATCTAGTCAGCCAACCACCCAGTAGGAAGAATCAGGATCGAGTCAGACGGCTGAGGACGGTGCCAGTCTACCGTGGGCGCACGTCGCGGTACCACGTGCATCGACCTTATTCGTAAAACCTTCCCGCCACCACGCTTACTCGAACAATAATTTAGAAACTATTCTAACTTTCACTATTATATTTTTAATTTATTCGTAATTAATCTATGCTCAAATGCTCGCGAGTGAGTGATATAAATTCGCCAAATATCTTATTCATTAAGCATGTATGAAAACAAATTACAGTGACTTGGAAATACTCATTGGATGTTTTTAATAGTTTGGAAGTCAGTGTGCGCCGCCAATTATTCAGAGTGAACGTTCTCTCGTGATGTGATTTCAAATGCATAGGTCAAAAGAGTCCAGATCGATGGCCCTAATATGTTACACCTGAGTGTTAAGTAGGTAGTCAACTATTATTATTGAAGAGTCTTAAAATTAATTCAAAATAATTTTTTCATCTCTACTACCATTTTACTAATGGTTTATGTATTGATTTACTTCATTAATTACTTCTAGAATCTCATCTCCTAATTGGAATTCATTAGTAATATTGATGGATTGTCATTTTTAATGAGAATGAAATGTGACCCTCTGAATATTGCTTTATTATATTACTGATATGTTATTAAAATTAAGTACAACGGAAATCAGTGTATAAATTTCACATAGGAATATAAATTTTAAAATACGGAATATTAAGTTTTTTATGCACCGTTTTAACAACATACACTGTTTATATGAAAATTAATAGATGTTTATAAAAGCTAAAATTATATATGGAAGTTTCGGACCGGTTTTTTTTACTATCCCGATAAAAATTAATAATATACCGCTTTTTATTTACTGAAATAAATGCACCGATGGTTATTTCAAAACAAATTAATTTTTCAGAGAGAAAGTTCTCCGAACTCCCTTCATATCGATCTAAACATCAGAAGTTGAAACCAATTTATGTGCGGTTGCTTGTTTATGTCGATATATGAAAGAAAGAGACAATATTTATTACGTAGCAGTGACACTATTAAATATTGCAGATTTATTTCTTGATTCTTTTATAACAAAAAAGTTTTTTTGAAATAATTCTTCATGATAAATATACTTCCATTATGTTATGAATAAATGTGATATTTTCTGAGACAGGTAAGAAATAGTTAATAAAAATATAAAAGGAAAAATTCTCCTTTCTGAAGCAGACCGGAATATCAAAATCGATTATAACAGTACACCCCAGAGGTACGTTGGCTTTGACATAACGAAATGAGTTTCAATGCGGTCTAAGGCTGATTTGTGGAAAGGTAGCATAAAGTATTTTATCTTTAAACATGTTTTAAAATTAAACTTTAAATCTTTTACCGTTATCTTTGTGTGGTTCTATAATATAAAATTAAAATAAAAAAATTATTAAGTATTACCATTAAAATATCCATAAATAACTTTTGAGAAATCATTTCAGCCCCTAAATATAACTTTCTTTCGATGAAACCTATATAGCTACAAAACTTGCCTAGGAACTTGAACTTTAACTCCTTTTAATCCCATCGATCTTCTGGCGAAGAGCTCAAAACTATTAAAGTCAGAAATTTCCAGCTATGAACTGAATTATGAAGTTGTGTTGTGAGCTAAATCTCCGCCGGATAATCCCCGATGGGGTTGAATATGTCTAAGATGAAAATGAGACATTCCTCTCTGTATAACGAAGTACGTATATTCGCGGAGAAGATAGATAGTAAACTGTAATATCTTGTTACTAAACTCTGAAACGACTATTTAAATATTTAAATATAATATCTAAATATTAAAGCTAAATATTAAAACTTAGTATACACTTAATTAAATATATATTCCAGATATTGCTGCTTTAAGTAATTTAATATCTGAGCACTAATTTTTAATACCTAGATATTACATCTAAATATCTATATAGTCGTCTCATATTTTAATAACGAGATAGAATGACAGTAAAATGATAAAACGCTCATTACTTTAATAACTAAAAATACAAAACTTCCTTTATTCGCGAGAAAAAAGTATAGGAAAGTAATTAGATTTGCGGAAATTCTATAATAATAAGTACAGAAAAAAGTACTTACATTTCCCAACCAATTAGAATCTGTCACACACGTGATAAAAAAGCATAATTTTTTCTTTTCCATTTCTGTTGCGATTTCAGAGCAAAAACAGTCAGAATGAATGATCACATCTAGTTAAAAAGTTTCAAAAAGAAAAAGTTTATAATTTCTCTAAAGTGAGTTATTTAGTTTTAGACGCCTGGGCAAAAATAATTTCCCAGTTACTGAGAATTAGAGAAACGGTGACAATATGAATTTTAATGCTGAAAAAATATTGCTGCAGTATAAAAATTGCACCTGTGAAAGAAGTTGATTTCACATACTTCACTCACAGAATACTCAGAATAATTTAAATTAAATTTATTACGAAGACGGAATTTCGCGTGCTGAATGTAAATTCGTGGACAGTGAATAAGTGACGTTTGTTGCAAATTTTGAATCCTCACGTGTGGTCGGAGAATAAATGTGTAGGTGTGTTAAGGAGACAGAAAAGAGTTTGTCCAACACCCGCGATGGAAATGCGACTTCGGAGGCTCATCTCGA
>CAJFCO010000035.1:2033040-2047409 GCA_904066015.1 Synergus gifuensis
ACTCGTTGGAATCGCCTACTTCTCCCACTAGTTGCACAATATACTATAATTCACTAAATTAATTTTTCTAAAATTAGAATCTTTATGAAATCATCTTGTTCTCTTTTTTTATTATTTTGTTACTATAACACTTTTAAATGCGAAATTCTCTTTTATCTATGAAACCAGATAGCACGAATCCAATTTGAAATTGTAAACTTTTAATTTCTTCAAAATACAAAATTTTTAATTGAGTATTCAGTCTTTAGTTCTTGTATGAATTCATTCCAACAATTTCAATTTGTGCGTTAAATTGAGGACAGTTTAATTAAAACCCCACTTTGAAATATTCTTAACATTACTTTTATGCAAGCTGCTCTATATATTCTTAATTTTCTTTCCGGGAGTTTCTTAATCTTTTCTTTGAAGCCAGTCTCTTCCATATTTTATAATAAAGTTTTAATTATTTTCGATATAGAGTGAAAACTAGTTTATTCTTCGTGAAAGAAGCACTATGGCGTAAAGCTGTGCGTGTATATTGCAAAATTCTCTTTTCAATTAAAAATACCATTGCTAAATATCAACGATATTAAAACAACTAGTGTTGTTCTTATTTCGTAAAGAAATGATACATTGTGATAACCGTTGAGAGAGTTGAGAGATAAATCTGGTAGTTTATATCGTCTGGAAATCAGGAACACTTTCCGTCATTTGTACAAACTGTGCAACATACGCGAGGGAGAAAAGCGACATGAAGTGAGAAAGGTGACACACCGGATGTATACGCGTGTTGCAGTAAAAGAGAGATGAAAGGAAAGTGGAATTGAAGGTTGTTTTGGAGGAATTTGGGGTTGAAACTTCACGATGAGCTACCTTCAGTTTTATTCCCTCAGCGAGGTCGACGTGTAATTCAATAGCTTCGCGTGTTTCAGTATATTATACAGTATTCGCGGCAAGCATGATATCCTACATAGAAATAGCTGAGTGAAAATCGAAGAATAAAAACAAAGAAGTCATTCAATGTTAAAGTAATTATTCGGGGTTATGCGTTGTGCATTTTTTTTATTTCACATATGAAACCTGCATCGCAATATGAATAGCATACATATTTTTGAAGAGGAATACTCCTAATTACTGTTAAATTCATCCATTCTGTACTAGTCCAACCAATACCAATATCATTAATATGAAAGAAATAATAAATCATCACTTAGAAATAATAAATTATCAATCATAAAATAACAATCGATAAATTTCTATTAATGATTCAAAAGTACCATTTTAAAGTTTTTAAAAGTCTTTCATTGAAGAGACATTTCATGCATTAGTCATAAGATGTGCAATTGATTTTCATCTCGTAAGAGGGGTAAAAGAACTCTTTTACAGTATAAAAATGTATTCTCTGATTCATGAACATATATTTTATTCTATAGAGATATAAAAAAAAGTTTGAATCGAACGAACTTTCTGACGAAAATGTGTTGTTATTCCAGTTATTCCAACATCGGATTTATATTGGAATTTGTTGGTACATATATCGTGGTAATTATATTATGAGAAGTACCCTCAAGAGAACTGCTCAACTCTTGAAAGTTTCTGTTCGTTGGACATTTCTCTGAAACACATTTTTTTTGTCTCTTTTTATTCTTAAAAAAGTTTTGATGAAAATTCCTACGGAAATAAATTGAAGCGACGTCAGAAACTATATGAAAAATATGTGGAATATGAGATAATTCTGAAAACTAATAAATTTCCTTTGAAGATTAAAATTAGTAGAGCATATTACGAGTTATAAGAGGAGGATTGTGACAAAGTAAGTAGAATACATAATGAGGACTTTGAGAACGCCACAGTCATTAATGAAAGCCATTTCAGCGTCAAATATTTAACGCATTCTAGAGTACTAGCCTAACCAACTGTATCTAAAACTAATTTAACAAGTTCCACAACCTCTTGGCAAGCAAAGGGCGACTAAGTTTATCCTTACACTTGGTATCGTGGACGTATAATGGTAATAATTTTGGCAAACGTTGAGATTGCTTCACTTTTCATTAAATCACGGTAACCGAGATAGTTTCTGGATACATGGTACGAGTATGTGCTACCTCTTTAACCTTGCTGGACTTCCAGATAAAACACGCACGATTAATTTTCTACACTGTTTGATACATAACTTTCAACAAATTATTCACAGTAAACATTAACATAACACTCTCGAATATATTATGTATGAAATTGTCTGAGTGCATTCAAAAAATGATTTTTCTAAAAATAAAATCTGGATCTTCATTTGCTTAAAATTTCATCGACTTCCATTTGAAACAAAAACTTTCCATACCGACTAATTTGTCTAATACTTTTTCTGTCCTGTCATATGAAACATAATAAGATGCAACAGTAAACTACATATCTACATTAAAACATCTTCTGGAGTATATGGTATTTTATAAAAGTATTTCAAACGGATCATTAAAAAAAATGTCATTGTTCCATTTTCATTGTTTTATGGGAATGGTCAATTCGCATGGCTGATTCCTTTCTTTTACCAATGCCCTGTTAAATTTTCGACAATATAAAAGAACAGTTTTTGTTGAGATATATTTTACTGTCATGCTCGGAAACTTCCTGAGGGTGCGTTTCTCATCCCTCTGTGAATTATACATTGTACAATTGTACATATGTACCACATACTATTCTTTAGATCCGAAGCAGATAGAAAAGAATATCAATAATAATTATAATAATAAATTTACATTTTTATATAGACACGGTCTCTTTTAAATTAAAATTAAAACACATTATACATACATCGATAATTGAATAATCCCTTTTTAAATAATATTTTTCAGATTTTCATTAAATCAATGCGTGTGCGGAACATTATGCGTCATTGAACTTTAAAAAACGTCGGAATGGGTGAATCGTATGGCAAAAAAGGGTGAGTCGAGAGGATTCAGCTAGACGATAAGTCAAATAAAAAAAACTAGAATCGCGAATTTAATAAAGGCTCCTTGAAAGCGCGCTAAGCGAAAACCGATTTCATTATGGTCTCGATTCGTTCGTGCGTCCCTTGTTGCTGACGCTCGATTTCGAGTTCTCTCTCATTTTCTTTTTCTTTTTCTCCTCTTTCTGCATCGCAGCGCAAGGCAAAAGTGAAGAGGTACAGCAAAAGCTACTCCCCACGCGATCGAGGAAGAATACGATCGTTCACATTGACTCACGTTATTCGCGTACTTCCGAAGCTCGATAATTAAGAAACTTTCGGTTCATGGGTGACTTATTCCCCTGGCATCATCCGGTGGTATCAAGTTGTTCGCTTCGAACTCTACTAAGGTTGCGCTTTCGAATTGTTATAGTGACTCCTTGTACCAAAATAATCACTCCCCAACACTGAGCTGGTTCCGAAACCCTCTGCATATTCATGCATTAGTCCGAAATAATTCTAAATTATAAGCGTGTGCCAAATCCCCTAGCGCTTATTCTCCAAACTTAAACAAACCATCTCTATGCGAGAGTATCAGCCGAATTATTCATATTTATGTAATTTCGAGAGAATCATCAACATGTTGAATAATATGTAATATAAAATGTTCTCAGGTAATAATAATTTTAAAAAACAAAGAAAAATCATAATGAAAAAATATTAGATAATTGAGTTAACTACTTGATTATGACTGTATGAAAAAACATTTTACTATTTTTCATTGATGAAAACGCCAACTTTATAAAAAGTAGTAAAAAAGTTGAAAATTGGCCTTTTAATCGTCGTTTAAAGTGCTTCAAATGTTTTTAAATCTTATCACAGATTCATTAAACGTTCACTCTGATTCTTTACATTACTTACTTTACTTACATTACTTTACTTTCTTTACTTACTCTAACTTTATTCATCTTTCTTCGTCAAGTACCAAGGAAATTTAAACTTCAATCTTATTAAAGTAATCGAAATTCGAAACTTCTATCCTTCGAGTCTCTTTTAAACCGCTGGATAATTCAAACCAATAAACAAATTAAGTCAGTTTACCTTATATATATTATGTACATATAGGTATTATATATAGATTAAACTGTTATAATAAACACTTGAATATAACGATATTTTCCTTTTTATTTCAGAATGTGAACAACAATGAGTTCTTGGGTCTGAAGGTAAGAAGTGCACCTCTTTGGGAAATTCTTTATAAATTAATATATGTATGATAATAGTATGATTTTTTTCACATTACTTAGTCAAAGAAAATTTTATTACACAAAAAAACTCTTTGAAGGAAAATAGCTGAAATCCCTTTAGTAAAAACGTATTTGATGTGAAAACAAAGTTCGGGAATCTAATTGGAGAAGACTTCCGTCTCAACGTGTTACTTTTGCTACAAAATATTTTCCGAAAACTCAAAAGTGTATAGAAAATTGTAAAATACATTGTCATATTATGGTGTTTAATTCGGAAAAGGGGGGAATAAATTTGTGAGCATTGATTTTTAAGACTATTATGACACTTTATTATAATTTGGATCAACGATTCGACTTAATCCTCCTATTCGTATTTCTACCGTTCTCAGCCACTCAACCCCGTGAGAGTTCTCTCGTTCAGAAATACCTATTTGATTTATCCCGGAAGTTGCATCCTCTCGGGAGCGAGTGCTCGAAATTGCTGAAAAGTACCGATGCAGTTCCATCATTGTTTTACGTTCAACCAAGTACGTTCTTGCGGAAGCGGATGACGTTTGCGCTTCGTTAGTGCCGCTTGAGGCGAGAATACCATTTCACTGGCCAAAATTTGATCACTCACTTGAAAATTAGGATCCCTTATTGAATTTGAAACTGGAAATTTTCATCTATAGTACGAATTAACAACAATAACGTAAAATAGCGTTAAAATATTTCTCCTTTTAATAATTGTTTAATAAAATAAATAATAAAAAATTTTTTTAATAAAAAAATAATTCTCCTTTTAAATTTTCTCATTAAAAATGAATGTTTCAGGTCATATTTCTCACATTCATCTGAATTGGACGTTCAGAAGTAAATCTGAACTAAAATAAATTCTTAAAAAAGACTAAATTTAAATGAACTATATTTAAAAATTTATTATGAATTGAGTTATCATATAAGTTTTAAAATAAATTGTTTTAAATGGAAATGAAGTTTAAAAATTTAGTCTGAGATGACTAATTGATTCATGATATACTTATCTTTGAAAGAAATTGAAAAGAGGTCAAAAGACCCTTGTCGATCAGAGGTTACAGTACTAAGGTGTCGGTTAGTAATCGATCAGAGAGGATCGGTGCTTTGGGGAATTTTACAAAGCACTCCCGCCGACCTAAGACTTTTGCCTCTGTGGAGGGTTGGTTATGATGATGGATGACGTTCTGATAGGTAGCTCTTGAACTTTCGGCTCATCGAACTTTGAGTCTAGAGACTCTCTAAATAGATGAATATAACTGCAATTCTTTCCGGATTTTAAGTGTCGATAAAAAGTTAAGGAAGTCCATTTAGGACTGACAATGAGTCGCCATTAAAAAAAACTATCTTAATCTACAATAACTCTAGATTCCTGTATCTAAAAACTTGGAAATTGTAGACATAAATTACAAAAAAGTTCCAAGCTATATATTAATAAGCTTTATGCAACTGACCATACATACAAAAATACTGACATGAATTTAGGAGCAGAAAAATTCCTACAATGTTTCTCATTCAAGTATTTTTATCTCCTTTCCATAATAATTATTTCTCTGGGATAGAGCACTCCCAGTTGCATAGTTTTATTCGAGGACATTGTAGTCTCTTTGGTTTTGTAATCGGGTTTTTTACGTGCATAGTGGGAACTATTTGCATCCAGCATCGTTAGCTGTAGTAGCAGCGTGAATACAAACGAATTTGGGCCAATGGTTATAGTAGTACCATTGTTAAACTGCATTACCAGTGCAAAACTATTAATGTCGAACAACACAAGTAAGAATGAGTTATCGATTCTGGAATGTTTCGCTCGGTGATGTCCGCTTCCTTGCATTTAAAATACTTTCTTCTTATGCGACAACTGCTAACCGACATGCAAGCTTCCGGCGCAACAGCGATCTCCAAAGCCAAGGAAGCTCGTTCTTTAGGGTTCGGAAAAAAGAAACACGAACTGTTACGCTTTCCTCGATAACTGAATCTGAGCACGAATTTCAATTTTAATACAGGACAATTTATTATTCAAGTTTCTTCTCGGAAAGTGTACGTCACGAGACTTAAGAATTAAGGCAACAGTTTTGTTATCTTTGTGCAAATGAAGTTGTTCCAGATTTAATAAATTTCTTCCGAGTTAAATTATTCAATATTCTACTCGATCATTACTGTAGTAGAGAGATAAAATAGTCCTGCTTTAACTTCAAAATAACCTGTTTAAATTCTTTTTAATGTGATTTATAATATCTTCTTAGCCAGACTAGTTTGTATAGATCAATATAGTTACTGGAGTTCGTCCAGCATGTAAATCGAAGTTTGACTAGGTCTTGAGTATACATTCGGCAATGAATTATATTATCAACACGTGATAATGATATACAAACACAACTGACTAAGCTTGCAATCTGCATAATCTGATACTACTAAATTAATGACTTTTTATTTTCGTTCCTTACAAGACAAATATGAATTGAAACACGACGGCGTTCTTGTGGGCGATATTCCAAATATACCCTCCCAACGTATTTCTAATTTCTCTAACTTATTTTTTAAACGAACGAGAAAAAATCAGAGCAGTTAATTCGAAATAATTGATCGGAACACCGATAATGATTACTGTTGAACCTGAAATGGCACATTTTTCACAGTGGAGGCATTAGTTGGAAAAAGAATAGTCAGCCGAATCGATATCGTTAGATACTTTGACCCGATTTAGCACGCAGGTTCGTATTGGTCGCGTCGGAAAGAATCTCCGTTAAAAAGGATCTCGATCTCCCCACCATTCAGGTACTTGCAGGGGCTGCGATTACCATTTTATCGAGGTTGATTTGCAAGCACTTTGCACGAACGTGGAGCACTTACCACCGTCCTCGTCCTTACCATCGTCATCTTTCAAGGGTTCCGTCGCCGCTCCATTGCTACGCTGGCCCAGCAAAGAGTACCCCTGCCTTTTCGACCAGGATAAAGTGGAACGTAGCAAGCAGAAAGACGTGTCAACGTGCATTGCATGCAAGATATATGTACTTACAAATTATATATAAAAAAACTTCTTTTACTTCCAATATGAATCCGAAACTCACACCGACGAGTTGGAATAAAAAAAAACCAAAAGGACTATTGTCGATTTATTACTGAAATTCTGTTGCCACTGAGGCGAACGATGTTTGATGCAAAATAGTTGAATTACCAAAATTAGTCACAAAATTTTCATCCCCCCTGAGTGTAAGAAAAACAGGGTTGGAAAATGGTTGGGAAAAGATGAGTTGGATTGAAAGATACTTGATAATCATCTCGAGTTTTCAAATTACGTAAGGCATCTTCAGTTGTCATCTTCATTTGTCTTCCCTGTTTTAGGTAAGATTTTACGTCGTTAAATTCTTATATAATTGGCAAAGACAAATAACAAACAATTAAATATAGTATATAATAGATTTAGGATAACAAATTTTGTCTTTTACGATATCCCTGTAGAAATATTGTTAAATAAAGAGAGAAAAGTGATCATTTAGAAAATTATTACTACGTAAAAAATTGTAAAATTTGCAAAAATTTCCCTTTTAATGAGTCATAGTGAAATTATTCTTGCTTTTATCGCTTGTGAAATAACCTCTCCTCTGAAAAACATCTCGTATCTCATGCATAAGGGATGTTTCAACTTACCTGACTACTTCAAATATAAAAAAATCTAGAAGAGAGAATATAAAACACTTGACTTGTGCTGCATACAAGAACTATGCATCCTCAGAATATTCGGTAGTTCGGTAGAGATTTTTTAAAATTCGTTGGTTTCTTCTTTCATTAATATTTTGACAAGTTTGCATCACATTTATGTGAAAATAGGAACTCGTATACAATTGTGTAATTTTTTTTTTTTTTTTCAAGTTATCCAAGATTTTTACATTAACCTGATATATTAGATTTTTATAGGCTTTGTAGTTATAATTTTTTAAATTATTTCTACCTTCTTCCAAACGAGGTATTGCGTACTTTATATGGTCATTTTTATGGAAGATATGAATTTTATAAATCGTATACACATACGTACATACACATATATTATGTGATCCATAACTCGCCGCTAAAGGCACGTTTTAAATGATAATAAAAGATCCAAATGACAGGAGAGTGCAGAGAATATAAAAAGAAATAAAAAATAATGCTAAGAATAAAATATAAATTAACTTATGCTACGATTTCAAACTCTAGACCTTTAAAACTATTTCTAATCATTTTAAAAAAGGTGAAACGTTCATTATAAAAAAATTTAATCAAATAGTAATAAGAAGCTATCAAGTCATAATAGTTTTCTAATAAAGTTTCAAACATTTAATATATGTAAATTCGTATATTATGTACGTTCGTCAGAATAGTCCTATTTTCCGATATCCATAATAGATTCAATCATCTGCAAGAAATTATGATAATAATTAACAATCAATGTCTTAAAAATGTGTTGCATAGGGAAGCAACAGGTCAGGATTATTAGAGATCAAATGTAGGATAATTGAATTTAGATATTGCAGCAATATTAATTACTGTATGAAATAAAAGTACGTCAGATAAGATGTACAATAGATGAAAATGAAACGATGAAAAAATATCTACGATTAATTGAAATGAAAGCGATTGAAATTGCTCCAGGCTATAATATAATTGATGCAACCGAAACAGATAAAGCTTCAGTTTTTTATGCTTGATTCTGCAGAAAATAGAAATTTAAATTTAGCTATGAAATTTATTTCTTTCTTTTTTTTACAGAAAAGTGAATATGTGTGAAGAACTGCAATCTTCAGGTTGTTGAAAATAGGTAGATAGATCTCCGCAAGTTCCAAATAGTTTTCTTAAGGTTTTATGAATTTGGTTTACCATATTTTGAAGTAATCTAGAACATGTTCGAAGTTGCGAAGAAACTCGATAAGCTTCAGCTTCAGCTCATGTATAGTGACCTGGTGAAAAGTACCTAACACAAACTAAATATTTTGAAGAACCTGGAGTAAATATTTCTCATCGCAGATCACTCTTGGTTTCCCATCTCTGCAACTCGTTCTAAAGAAAATAACGTCTTTCGCACATTCGACAGTCGAATTTCGCCAACCATCTTATTTGCCTTCGATTTCAGATAGTTTTACCTCTCCATTTATTTGTCGCCCATCTCGTGAATCTTTTGCACTGGAACAGAACGACCGGAATAGAAAGACAATCCTGAATTTTCCTCTAAAATCGTAAACACAGAGAATAAGCAACATTCTGCGAATCGTCCAGACAGCATAAACATCGTGAATCCCGATTGAACGAGCAGATCAGAGTGTTTACAACAGCAGATCAGCTTGTTTGCACCCACCCTTGTGTCGGCACTACCTTCGTTTGCTTCGTCACGAATTTACAACTGACGAACAATTGCTCTATGTCTATATCTATACCTATGTTTATATAAAGCGATTTCGATCATAAGCAATGCCAGCGAAAATTTTTTCTGTAAACAGAATAATCATTTTTTAAGTACGACGCAATATTTGATTAACGAGTGCAAATAATATTATCTTAATCAACGAGTTTTGATTGAAAGGTGATAAAAAAACAAGAGAAATAAGAAATAAATTTACCAGTAATCGTGACGCCGTTTTTATTACTTTTTATGTAAGTTTTAATGAATTATAATTGCTTTTCATATTTTAAAATGTTTAAATTCAATGGGTTTTGGTTATTAAATATCTTTTTGAAGACATTTTCTTATCATATATTCAAGTTATAATCTATTTTTACGATTGGGATCGCCATGATTAATGTGGGTCATTTACCTTACCAAGAAAATCATATTTTTTTAGGAAAGGGCACTAATATCTCCCTAGAATATGAAGTAACAATATCCCGAGGATAGAGGGGATTTCAGAGGGGCAGAGGGAAAGGAATAGATTTGAGAGGGAGAAGATTCATCCCTAGAAATGGCAAAAAAGAAGGGGCAAAAGGGTAGAAGAAGAGGAATATATTTGCGAGAGGGAGAATGGTTCTGAGTAGAGGGATAAGTGGGAGGAGGTAAAGCGAACGTGAGGGTATATCAACAAGGGATATACCCTGACATAATACGATGACGATCTAAGAAAAGTGAGAATAGGAGAGGGAGGAAGGGATCAATAATCCTCCCTGGTAAAGGAAAATAAGAAGGGATGAAAGGAAAAGATGAGGTGTATATGTGAAGAGTGGAGGGAGGTGAAAGGTTCAAGGTAAAGGGATAAGTGAGAGGGAATAAAGGAAAGTGACATTGCTGGGATTAGAGGGTGAGGAAGGGGTAAAAGCGCGATGAGGGAAAAAGGAAAAAAGAGAGTTTAGTAGGAGTTAGAGAAGGGGTATTAGTGAGATGAGTAAAACGAATGAGACAAGAGGGAGGAGGGGGGGGGGCTAGGGAATGGTAAAGTTGTGTAATAAATTGCTTGAAGCCTTTTATAAGCTTTTCCACATGTCTAAAAAGTATAAAAAAGTATGACTGTATATAATTTATTGAACAACAGTTAATGGATAATCACGATGTATGGAGCAGATTCTACGAAGAAAAAGAAACCATACTTTGACTGTTGACATAACAGAAAATAATAAGCTTTATTAATTTACTCATTTGTACTTGTGACTAATAAGTTTCAAAATTTTGACTCGTTATCTGATCCAATTATCAATACTGTAGTTACCAATCATTTTTCGAATATGTACATAGACCTTATATCATATCATATAATTGAAACATGTAGAATGTAAATATACAAGGCAAATTTTGTTGGACAGTATTTTGATGCGAAGTCGATTCTACGTAGAAAATGAAATCATATCAGAGCGCGTATGATAATATAAGCAATGTCAATATGAATAAATTGCATGTGGACGATGATAACTGGAGGCAGATTAAAAATAATATTTCGAAAGGGATTTTCTGGATTCTGGATATTTTCATGTTTATACCATTTGTTAAATACAGTTTTTTATGAGGTTTTTTAGCAAATTAGTTTATATTGAATCAAAATGTTTCTTTGCATTTGCATAATTTTGTTATAATCTTTAGAAATTTAAGTGATTGAAGATTAATTACGATGATATAATGTGTGCAATTTTAAAATCGAATAGAGAAGTAAATAGAAGAAATAAAAAAAGATCGAAATGAGAAATTACGAAGGATTAAATAAAACGAATGAAGAGATGGATAGACGAGTGAATCGGTTGTTGGCAATTACCATTCATTACTTTGTTGGACCAATTGACATAACTGATTCGCATTCGGTTTCCATACCACGTTCAAAGAACCCCACTGAGAGGAAGGAGGGGATTAATTTAGTTATGTAGCTCGTCACTTGGATTGGTATTTAAAACTTCGGCTTTAATGCGTCTCAATCATTATTTTCCATTGAAAGCGTTTTTGAAACAAGTTTAAAAATGTTTCAACAAATATCCGAAATATTTTGAAAATACGGTTCCGAAAAGAATCTCATCTGGGAAGAGTTTTTTCAAAATGCAATAGTTTCAAATTAAAAAGAATGAAACGTGAAAAGTTAAAAATAAAATCGTTATAAAATCAACGAATGTTCTTAAATTATGTTAATCTATTAACTTAACTTCCAAACTGCAGATGAAAGAAGTAAATTTACTTTTACGCAGGTACCTATTGGGGAAATAGAATTTCTGAAGTGGAAGCAATATACTTTTTCTGATTTGGTCGTTTCATTAAGGAAACCTTCTTCCTTTATGAGCCTGATTTATTTTCTCCATGGCGATGAACTGACATCAAGATGAGATAAGTTTTAAATTTGAGGTAATTTTGATTCCGATTCAAAAACTCTCTTCGAGACGAGCATCGTGCTCTGGTTTATGAGGTAATAACCTTCTGCCTTGAAGAAACTTTAGAAACAGAATTTTGAAAGGATTTAGAACTCGGAGGAGTTGGCAAGCGTTGAAAGGTTTCCGTATACTTATGATCCTGGAAAAGGTTTCGGGTCAGAATTTATTTGATTAAAACCAACCACATCTCTAGTTTTAACGGTCCTTTTACCAGCTTAGAATTATCAATCAAGATTCTCTTTTTATCGTCAAGAAATGAATTTTAAAAATGTGGGAAGGTTCATCCCGAGGAAATTGAATTTATTATTTACTTTTTTTTATGAGACTTATTTGAAGCCATTTTACTTTGATTTTTGTAACTTAAATTCTCGTTGTGCAATCTGAGCTTTCAAATGAAACAAATTAAATCAATGGCTCTGTGAGTTTGAAATGAAACACGAAGATTCTTTAAAAATTGTATTTGGATTTAACGACCCGGTTGGGAATAATGTTCTTAAAACCACATAGGTATGAAATAAAAATATTTAATAAAACATCACATTGAGCTCAGCGCTCAACATATAATGGTATTACTTTTTCCATTGTTAAATATAAAATAAGGCATAAAAAATTTTAATTGTATTTGTAGTAGTAATACTATAAAATTTATTAGTAATAAACCAACAGATGATAAAAACACTATGATCACTCTATAATTATAATACTAAAACCGATATTAACAATATTGTTGAGCATTAATTTATTTACATTACTACAACATAAAAAAAGTATAAAGAATAAAAATTTGGATGTATAAATTACCTTTTCACGAGAGATATCATATTAATGGTATATTAGAATATAATTTGAAAATTCAACAACCATCCATAATTTAATAACAGTGTCACTATAGTAATTGGCTATTAATTCAGTGAAAAGTTATAAATTTAAAAATAAATTAAATATACAGATAAAATACTGCATTAAATCTCTTATAATAAATACAAATCTTGAAATTTTCTTTTGTAATTTGAAACGCTAGATTTTAACGGTCAATTATTATTATCCTTGACGAGGAAAGAGTAAAATACATAATGAGAAAGAAACTTTTATGAAATTCAACAAAGTTAAGAAGTGAGTAACGCTCATGAACTTGAAAGCATTCCTTTTTTGTTTGTTTCGGTACTCCCTGGAGAGAACTATACAATTCTTGAAATGTAATATGTACTACTACTAGCACTATAGCTAATGCGGAAGTCAGCTAGACAGAAAGTGGAAAATATATAATAATGACGATGAGCCAGTGCTTTTGTTTTACTGGCCTACTGCACAGGAACTAGAGGTGAAAATTACTCAGAAGCTCTGAATTACATGTGCATATTTATTTTTAGACTTGATGCTTTCCTCGCGAAAACATGTCAAGCATTGTGAAAATACATTTGAGTTATTTAAACACTTGAAACCACGTATAAGAGAAATATTTCATATGTATATGCAATTATGTAGTGCGCTTTCCGGCGGTTTTTTAAAGTTTTCGATTCGCATTTCGGGCTAAATATCCTATCAGAATGAGCATTAAAAATTTTTCGTTGCGGGTATCCTGCTCTTGGCAAAATATTCTCAAATTTGTTCGTTGATCCGCCTGATTTGCGATGTCATTCGCAATAATCGTTATTCTTCGCACCCTATAAAACGGAGGAACGTTCCATCATGTGCTGGTAATCGCGGACAATTTGCAATTCATTCGTCGTCGGATGAAAGCGTCAACGCTTCTGATGATGGTGGTTGAGCGCTACCATAATTATGAAATATGATGCGAGCCTATCCTGTACAGGAAAAAGAAGCACTCTTTAAAATTGGACGGTTTCATGCACGCATGTACCTATGATATGTGTCGAGAAGCTCGGCATCCCTGTATTGAAAGCCAGCAGTGTCCATTAGTAAATTCAAATCAACGGTTTGCTCAAAAAACGATGTGAAGTAAGCTATGTGTACAAGTAAACATTATACATATACTTTGTAAATCAAGTTCAATACACTAAATATAAAGCATTAAAAAGCGGACATACGCTGTTACAGAGCGTATTGAAAAAATAGACTGTATTAAAGTGGAAATGCGACATTACAGACGAGTTATAAAGTAATGAAAAATAAATAGATCTCTAGACTTTATTAACATTATCCTTCAAGCGAAGCGTTTTTATCAATATTTAATTCTCAGAATAATTTCCACTAATCAGGGTCGAAATTTTTATACGTACGTTCACCAGACTAGATTGTGAGGCTGCTTTTATCACCTTTTCCCCTTAATTCGTCGCGACGTCGTTAACACGATGGCCATTCGAGAATAAATTATTCAAGCTAATTGGATTTTCTTCTCGAGTAAAATCTGACGAGAAGTATTGCCCTCATTGAATATATAT
>CAJFCO010000035.1:2047809-2158269 GCA_904066015.1 Synergus gifuensis
TGATTTAATATTATTGTTGTGATCAAGCTTTTATGATTTTGTTCCGTAACGGTATCTTTCTTTAAGTTTTCCTTTGAGTGAGCTGACATATATATATATGGCACCGAATGGCTTTACTAGATTGAAAGCTTCGGTAAATCTCATTATTACGAAAGCTGCTACAGTCTTTATTTTACATATAGTAACTTTAAAGGAACTTACTCATTAAAATTTAATACTTATAATAATATTAAATCATTTTAAATATCTTAGACTGCTTTTTCTTCTTCTAATTTGGAAAGACTGTCCTTTATGTGGATTTCAGCGATTACACTAATAACACGACTTTCCTTAAGATAGGAATCTGCAGGAAAAGTACAAGCACTGAAGGCAATTTCAAGAGTGAGTGACTCCTGATATTTCTGGAATGTTCCCTTTGACAATTCTGAGAGAAGTCAAATCCCTGCTACTTGCGTTCTTGTTACCATTCTGTTTCATGAAACTACGTTGAGAGAAGATTCCATAAAGATTTTTGATAAAATTTCTCTGTATGATACTCAGATCGAATAAGAGTGAACTAGGTAGAGAAATATAGTTGATGTGTACTAAAATGAAGTTGATATGTACTGAAATATAGTACAATAACATTGCATTTCTACCGGAGGTTGATATCATAAATGTCAATATGAAATTCTCACGATAAAGAACTAAACTATGCACTGAATCTAAAATAAGAGACATGGTATGTATAGAAATGATAAAACAATCGAAAACAATCTTTCAAAAACCAATAACTCAACATTTTATGCTGAAAGACTCATAAATCAAAAGAGACATAAAGTAGAGCACTATTGAAACATTTATAAGATGAAAGGAATTTTACAGCTTGAATCGGAGTGCTTTGACATTTTTCTAAATGTCTCTTAGGATTTTTGTCTGACCATACATTGACCTGCTCTACTGCCCCTCCCCTCTTCTTCATTTCTCCGTCCCTCTAATAATTACTATTATACTAAGTACTAATAGAAATAAAAATCTGAAATTATAAATAAACAAAATTATAATAGTATAATCATTACTAATTTTTGGGATATGAAACACAAAAGGTTCAGGGTTATTTTCCAGAAATAATGAGCATTTCTAAAAATAAACTTAAAAATGCATTGAGAATTACAGACTCTAAATAATTGCGAAGAGAAAACTCTTAGTTTGGACAGGGCTGCGTGCATAAGTATCTAGAACAAAACGTAAAACGTAAGGGCAAAAAGTTAAGTTCGTGTACGTAATTATTGCGGCGATAGTGCGAAGGGCTAACCAAAAGTCCAAGTCCAAGTTCCTCTTGAAAAAGAAATAACACCTAGGGTGACGTATACCTGGTTAGAGAGGCGGTGAGTTAATTAAGACGCGAGGAATTATCTCGCGGCAAATAAGACGAGACTGCCAGAGCTAGTCCACCCAACCACCCCATCTCTTGAGAAGCCCGTATCCTCCACAATCACCCCCTCCCCACCTTTCCACCCTGGGGGCGGACAGGGGTGAAAAATTGAATATGCAACGGGCTAGCTCCGTTGATTCTCTTCTTCTCTCTTCACTCTTTTCTCTTCCATCTTGTCTCTTCTCTTCTCACTCAGCAAGAGTAAGTTCAGTGTCCGTCTCCATGGCTGCCTCCACTGCCTCCATCCAATGTCTGCACTGAGTACTTGAAGAATATGCACTCAACGTGATTGGTGCGCATCGGTGCATCGTGGTGCTCGCTTGGCATGTAGAACGAGAGAAAATTTCAACGCGTTCACCTATAACTAACATTCAGCACTCTTTCTAGTACTGACATGATTGAACTACCCATTGTCTGTTCTACATTCTCCTAGAGCTTGCGCATTCTTCACTCGCGTCAGCGCCAAAAGTAGGAAGTGACTTCACCCTGACTTCCGCTTTCTCAGGAGCGCCTTCGATTCTCTTGCTGTCTCGACGCCTCGACGCGCACATCGTCCATCACCCACTCCAGCGTATCTCCACTGTCCGGTCTATAACATCTTCTTAGTGTGACACTTTGTTACTTGCGCGAAGCGAGTTTAAGTTAGTTGTCGCCCGATCTGTTCTCAGCTGACAAGAAAGACGAATGGTGTTCTTTATCTCTTTTCTCTTTTATGAACTTGTTCCAAACTTAAAAAATTAACAACGATTTGTATTTATGCAAAGAGAAAAATGCATGCAATATAATAGGAAATATTTTCGACGTATTAAATATAATGACATATGGTTTTTCTTTTCTTTTTTTTGATATTCATTTATAAAATGAGTATCAGAGATGATTATCAGTTTTGAGTCGTTAAGAAGGATTTAAATTATTATATGGAGCATACAGTTCTTTTAGATAACTGACTCGACGATAATACCCTCGACATAATGTCCCCTTAAGTCTTGATAAACTTTATACAAGACTAAAGTGGCAAACATCCACTGGCGTTACATCTTGCGTGCCCTGCACCTACCTTATTCATAATTGCTATCGTAGCATACATAATTACATGGCTAAGTCGCCCATAACAAATTCTTACTCTTTATACTTGCGAAAAGTTCTCGATGCCTTCGACGTCTATGGGGACCCCAGTAACTAAATTAAAAATTCTTCTACCTCGATAATCTCTTTAGTGCCTTGCTCATTACTAGAGTCTAAGAAGTATTACCTTTAAAACGTAATGACGTTAAATTAATTACAAATTCTTTACCATATCAAAAATACGCGTGTAATTTATTACTCTAAGTTCCTGGAGCAACTGGACAACCAGCATCTTGTTTGCATATTTTTAAATGTTATATTTATGTTATATTAAACGTTATATTTTCTTTTAATATTTTTAAATGGCATCTAATAGAAAAACATAATTTGTCAATAAATTTTCACTTCAAACGAATTATGAAAAAATCTTTTGTTTTCTTGTTCCCTAGATCAGTAAATGCATTTTCCTACATCTATGACCTGGAATCAATATACGAATTCTTAATTTCTGAAAAAAACTCCTGAAACGTCTTTTATTTTAGAAATTTAATTTAACTTTTTTTCTTAATGCTCACAAGGTAGCTTTCCATTTATTGAGATACGAATTTTATAATAATACATTCTTATCATTTTATTTTTCGCATTGCTATCATTTTGCCCATATGTTACAATAAAAATAATAATTATTATTATTATAATCTTCACAATCATAATTATTATATTGATGGCTTAATGTATATACATCATAAAATTATTTATATACAATTAGAAAACCAAAAATTTTTCGCAAAATCCGTTATTGACATACAAGGGAAATAGTCGATTTCATAATCTGAAATGGAATGTCTTATTGATTTGAATCCTAATCGGGAGAAATTTCTTATCACTGCTGGTTATTCCCACTTAGTGGATTACCAAATGTTTGCTAACCGCGAGTCACAAATGTATAAATTCGATAATCTTCAGGTATGACAAACAGTTTGCTCTTCAAACATGATAAAGTTAATGTTTCTCTGTGTCGCTCTCGCTGCAATTCATGTGCAAGGTGTGAGCGATGATTGGTGGAAGGATGCGATTATTTACCAGATTTACCCTCGCAGTTTCAAGGACAGCAACGGGGATGGCATAGGCGACCTTGCAGGAATCACCAGTAAATTAGAACATTTGAAAGACATTCGTGCCGATGCTCTTTGGCTCTCACCTATCTACACCAGTCCCCAGATGGATTTTGGATATGACATTGCTAACTTTACAGACGTAGATCCCGCATATGGGAGTCTTTCGGATTTCGACAAACTTGTTACTAAAGCTAAATCGCTGGGGTTGAAAGTAATTCTCGACTTTGTGCCGAATCACAGCTCGAATGAACATCCGTGGTTTAAGAAGAGCATACAGCGGATCAAACCTTATGAGGATTTCTACGTTTGGCGTGACGCCAAAATAGTGAACGGCGTCAGACAACCACCTAACAATTGGCTGAGTGCATTCAGTGGATCAGCGTGGGAATGGAATGATGAACGTGGTCAGTATTACTTGCATCAGTTTGCCATTGGACAACCAGACTTGAATTATCGAAACAAAGAAGTCTACCAGGCGATGTCTGATGTTTTGACCTTCTGGATGGATAGAGGAGTAGATGGATATCGAATTGATGCTATAAATTTCATGTTTGAAGAAGAAAGGTTGCTGGATGAGCCTAGGAATAACAACAATTTGCCAGAAAATGATTATGAATCTCTTGATCATATTTACTCTAAAGATCAGGAAGAGACTTATCAGGTACTCAAATCTTGGAGGAAATTATTGGATGATTATGCAAAATTACACAAAACGGATGCTAAGTTCATAGTAACTGAAGCCTACGTTAGCCAAGAACTGACCTTAAAGTACTTTGAAGCCGGCTCGAATCCTTTCAACTTTATGTTTATTTCTTCCCTAAATGAGACATCATCAGCAGTGGATTTCAAACGTACAATTGATAACTGGTTCAGCAATCTGCCTGAGGGTAAGGTGTCTAATTGGGTCACAGGTAATCACGATCAACATCGAGTAGTCTCAAGATATGGATCCGCAAAAGCAGACATGGTGATTATGTTGTCTATGGTTCTTTCTGGAATCACTGTTGTCTACAATGGGGACGAAATTGGAATGACCGATACACCTTTAACCTGGGAGGAAACAGTTGATGTTTCTGGTTGTAATGCTGGTCCAGAAAGGTACTTTATCAAATCGAGAGATCCGGAAAGGACACCTTTTCAGTGGGATAATACTACGAGTGCTGGATTTTCTACAAGCAAGGTTACATGGTTACCAGTTAATAAAAATTATAAAACTCTGAATTTGGCAGCTCAGAAGGTTGCGCAGGTTTCAAGTTATAAGTTTTTCAAAGCTTTGACTGCTTTGAAAAAGAAGGTTGATGTCTTAAAAAAAGGGTCTGTGGATGTTATCGTGATTAATGAAAACGTGCTGGGAGTTTTTCGGAAACTGAAAGGTTTTTCGCCTGTAGTTCTGTTGATGAACTTGTCAGAATCGGAAGAGCTTGTTGATGCCTACAGCTGGCTAAATATTCCTAGTAAAATGTATGTGTACCTATCGAACGTCGATTCGAAAGTCAATGTCGGTGTTCCTGTAGATACTAGAAATGTTAGTTTACCATCATCTACGGCTATTATTTTGTTCTAAATTTCAAAATTATTAAGTGTTGATTCAAATGTGAAAGATAAGTTGTATATTGTAATATAAAAATTTCTTATAAAGATAATAAAGATGATAAAGATGATAATGAGATGTGAAACATATGTGTTGGCATTTCTGTATTTAAATAAATTTTTTACAGGAAAATTTTACGTATTCGAACATTTTTATTATAAATTATCGATCACTTTTCGTTATTATTATTGCAACATAAATATTTGATGAATTGATATATGAGGCGTGGCTTTATCTTGTGGATAACGCGATTAGATTAGGTTTAATGTAAGTCTTCTATATATCAAATTAAAAAAAAAATCGAAGGACTTTATGATCGAGCCAGAGCTTTGGAAATTAAAAGTTGACATGGTTCGTTGGTATAACTACTATAATTTTTATCGATAATATTTAACATATTTTGCTGACGGTTTTGTAAAAGTGAAAAAGGAATATAATTATAAAGAAATTATAAGGTAAAATTTCGAAGCGGTGACGTTGAATAAATGAAACAGTAAATTAGAATACGTTGCAAGTCATTTTAAAAAACAAGAGAAGGAAACACTGGATACCATAATAAAAGTTTTTTAAAACATTAATTGCTTGGAATTAGAAGATTTGCTTTCTTAAGAATGAATTCTTGGAAGTCAGCATAATTATTGAACACATGCTGCGAATGCACGAATGTGCCGGATACGGATGTGGTTGTCGATGTAAACAGCTGGCGTAACATTCCTAGGCAGATGGTTGTGCTTAATCTCATGAGATTACATCAAAAACAAAAATCCAGTCAGGAGCTGCTTTCTCAGATATCTGCTACTTAAGATCTTCACCTTGAACGATATTTACGACTTTATCAAACACACATTTTTCTTTGAGCAGCAAAGATTAGAAATTGTTTGTTCCATTACAGAATAGTTTTCGTTTGACAACCTAATATAAACTCAAGATTCCCTGCACTTTGTGCAGTCAAGATGTTGAAGTTACTTTTACTATACATTACCTTCGGTGCAATTGGTGTCCAATCGGCCAGTGATGTCTGGTGGAAAGATGCGATTATTTACCAGATTTATCCTCGAAGTTTCAAGGACAGCAATGGTGACGGCATAGGGGACTTAAATGGAATTACGAGTAAGTTAGAGCACCTAAAAGACATTAGGGTCGACGCTCTATGGCTTTCACCTATTTACACCAGCCCTCAGGCAGATTTTGGATATGACATCGCCAACTTCACAGACGTGGATTCCCAATACGGTACTCTAGAAGATTTTGCTAAACTAGTAGATAAAGCTAAAACTCTCGGTTTGAAAGTGCTTTTGGATTACGTACCCAATCACAGTTCAAACGAACACCCTTGGTTCAAGCAGAGTATTAAAAGGATCAAACCCTACGACGACTTCTACATTTGGCGTGATGCAAAAATAGTAAATGGCGTCAGGAAGCCTCCCAACAACTGGTTGAGTACTTTCAAGGATTCGGCTTGGGAATGGAATGATGAACGTAAGCAATATTATTTGCATCAGTTTGCCATTGGACAACCGGACTTGAATTATCGAAACAAGGACTTGGATCAGGCCATGAAGAACGTTTTCACATTTTGGATGGACAGAGGGGTAGATGGTTTTCGTATAGATGCAATCAATCACATGATAGAAGACAGCCGGATGCTGGATGAGCCAAAAAGTAATGACCCCTCTGCTGGACCTGATGATTACAATTCTCTTAATCACATTTATACGAAGGATCAAAATGAGACTTATGATGTGTTGAGATCCTGGCGAAAATTACTGGATGATTATGAGAAAAAGCATAAAACCGATTCTAAGTTTTTGATCACTGAGGCTTATACTACTGTTCCTTTGACACTGAAGTACTTCCAAGCTGGATCCAATCCGTTCAACTTCTTGTTCATTCTTTCACTGAATGAAAACTCATCTGCAGTGGATTTCAAACGCTCTATTGATACTTGGCTTAATGATTTACCTGAGGGAAACGTATCTAATTGGGTTATTGGAAATCATGATCAGCATCGTGTAGCATCAAGGTATGGTGATAAAAAAGCAGATATGGTCACAATGTTGGCTACTGTTCTTCCTGGAATAGCTGTTGTCTATAATGGTGATGAAATCGGGATGATGGACAAGAATTTGTCTTATGAGGAGACTTTGGATGTAGCTGGATGCAATTTGGGTCCGGACAAGTATCATCTCGGATCAAGAGATCCAGAAAGGACACCTTTCCAATGGGATAATACAACAAGTGCTGGATTTTCTACAAACAATAAGACTTGGCTTCCTATTCATGAGAACTACAAGACCCTGAACTTGGCTGCTCAAAAGAAGGCACCAGTTTCACATTATAAAGTCTTTAAAGCATTAACAGCTTTGAAGACGAAAGTTCTTAATCTTAAGAAAGGCTATACTGAAATCACTTTGATCACGAAAGACGTTTTAGGAATTGTTCGAAGGTTGGATGGTGCTTTACCGGTTACTCTTTTGATAAATACTTCGGATAATGAGGCGGTGGTTGATGCTAGCAGTTGGTTGAATATTCCTAAGCAGTTGCGTGTTTATATAGCAAGTGTCGATTCAAAAATCGCTATTAATTCTCGCATCGATGGCAATGCTGTAAAGTTACCTGGTTCAGCGTCTGTCATTCTTGTGTAATAATTTTCATTAGTTAATATTAATTGTTAAGTTCTTTGTAATCTATGTTACTGAAATTGAATTTTCGAATTGTGTGAATAAAGACATTTTAAGACAATTCCTTTTCCTTCTCAAAAATGTTTTCAGTTTATCTTTTACAGTAAATTTATATATTTGGATAATTTTTCACTTTTTTAAAATTCGCTTTATTAATTTTCTTGACTTAAAAAACATTTTAAATCAAATTCTTATCGTAAAACGTTCTTTAGGTTTTCTTCAGTTTTTTGCAAGTTTTGGAAAAAGGGGTTGGGAAAAAGGAAGGGAAAAGTACGGAGAAAAAGAGTTTTTTAAAAAAGAATTTACTTATGTTTTTTTAATCTACACCGAGTTGATAAGTCTTAAAAGTCATAAATATTTTCTACAAGCACAATCGTATTATAAGATAAATGTGATAAGATTTTTATCAGCGTGTCATATCGATGGACCTTCATTATAACTAATCTTTGTTTTGAAACCGAAGTGCACCTTGATGGTCGAATCGATTAGACTTATTTTGTATAATCTGTAGATTTTTATTATTCATGCTGGCAGCAAATAATCTCTTTTTCAATATCAAAGAAAAATTTTTTTATAATGTTCAGTTATTCATTTAGTTCAGTCAGTTCATTTTATTAAAGTTCATTTTACTTTATTCAATATTCATTAACAAAATACGTCGAGATATTAAATGATTTCAGTAAAAAAAATAAAATTTGTGAAAAAACTAAAATAAATATAAATTAGTGAATAAAATTATTACTCATGTCTTTCACAGGAAAGTCCTTCAACACATTATTTCTGCTAAATATCACGTCACTAAATTAATATGAAACTCTCTTTTCCAATAATAATCACTTCCTATTAGTATCGAGGAAATATTTACGATATTCCTTATCAAGCTTAATCAATATCAATATCTGCACTGATTTCTCCGACCTCGTAATAATCAAAGTTCGATATCAAGGTTAAGTGATTAGTAACTATAGACTTGAGTTCTCATCTTCTTTTGCAGTTATTTTTATCACTGATCTTATCTAGCAATATAAGCTCAGATTTCATAAAACTTAAATAGTAGCTGATGCACCGCACGAAAGTTAATCATGTTGAAGTTAACGCTCTTGTGCAGTATTTTTGTTGTCCTTCCATTTCCACTTCGAGGCTGCGTTAGTCCCCCAGTGGACAATAATTGGTGGAAGGATGCAATAATCTATCAAATTTACCCTCGTAGTTTCATGGACAGTAATGGAGACGGCATTGGAGACCTAAATGGAATAACCAGCAAGTTGGACCACATAAAGGACATTGGAGCAGACGCCTTCTGGCTATCACCTATTTACAGCAGTCCTCAAGTTGATTTTGGCTACGACATCTCCAACTTCACAGACGTGGATCCCCAATATGGTACTCTATCTGATTTCACAAAGCTCGTAACTAAAGCAAAATCTCTTGGCTTGAAAGTTCTCCTAGATTTCGTGCCAAATCACAGTTCTGATGAGCATCCTTGGTTCAAGAAAAGTATTCAAAAGGAGAAGCCCTTTGATGATTTTTATGTTTGGCGAGATGCTAAAATAGTAAACGGAACCAGGAAACCTCCCAACAATTGGTTAAGTATTTTTAAAGGATCAGCCTGGGAATGGAATGAACAACGAGGTCAGTACTACTATCATCAGTTTGCAGTTGGTCAACCAGATTTGAACTACCGCAATAAAGATTTGGTGCAAGCAATGAAGGATGTGCTGACATTCTGGATGAATAGAGGAGTCGAAGGATTTCGTGTGGATGCGATTCTCCATTTGTTCGAAGATGAAAAACTACGTGATGAACCGAAAAGCAACCTACCCAATGTTCCTGAAGATGAGTACCTTTATCTTAATCATATTTACACAAAGGATCAAGAAGAAACCTATGGCGTGGCTGCAGGATGGAGAGCCCTTTTGGATGACTATGCCAATCTACATGATACAGATGCTAAATTTTTAATAGTTGAGTCAACCGCGAGAAGATACTACGAAGTAGGGTCAAATCCTTTCAATTTCATGTTTGTTAATGATCTAAATGGATCATCCACGGCTGTTGATTTCAAACGGTTCATTGATAGCTGGCTTAATAATGTTCCGGAAGGAAACGTGTCTAATTGGGTGACAGATAATCACGATAATCATCGTGCAGGTTCGCGGTTTGGAAAAAAGAAATCAGATATGTTGACCATGCTGGCCATGACTCTACCTGGCATCACTGTTGTCTACAATGGGGACGAAATAGGAATGCTTGATAAAAATTTGACTTGGGAGGAAACTGTGGATGTAGCTGGCTGTAATTTGGGTCCACAGAAGTATCATCTCGCATCAAGGGATCCAGCGAGAACTCCGTTTCAATGGGACGATACAGCAAATGCAGGATTTTCTACAAGTAATAAAACTTGGCTTCCTGTTCATGAAAACTACAAAACTTTAAATTTGGCAGCACAAAAAGTTGCAGCGGTTTCGCATTACAAAGTTTTTAAATCGATGACAAGGATAAAGAAGAAACTTGCTGTTCTTAAGAAAGGATCAGTCGAAGTTACACTCATCACAAAAGATGTTTTGGCAGTTGTGCGAAGACTAAAAGGGTCCTCACCAGTGGTGCTTCTAATTAATATGGGAGAAACTGAGGTGATTGCTGATACCAGCAGTTGGTTAAACATTCCTAAGGAATTAGTTGTATATATTGCGAGTGTTGATTCGAAGATTGAGAAAGGTACCAAAGTCGATATGAGTCAATTGAAGCTACCTGGTGCAGCATCTGTTCTACTGGCATCAGAGTCCCAGATATCCTATTTGTAGTGTTTTTACCTTTTCTAAGCAATAATTTTCCTATTAGCTAAAATTATGTACTGAAAATTGTAAAAACTGTGCAAATAAAAACGATTTTGAAGGGTACAATAAAAATATTAAAATCGATTGTTATTTCATGAAACAATTTTATTCCATTTCTATTACAGTGTATCTTCTGCTTTTAGAAGTATGTTGCGAAAAAGTGTTGGCTTATTAATAAATTAATTAATAATTATTGATTAATTATTTATATACAATAAGCCATCTTTCAAGTGAGTGACGTTTATTATATTATAACAGCTGCGCAAAATAATGGCAGTACCAAATCAATGATAAGAAAGTCATAAAATTGAAAACATTTCTGTCTCAATAAATGGAAAGCTTATCTTGTAGACATAAAAAAAATGAGTGATGAATGAGTGAAAGAGTGACACTTTTTATAGCAGCTTCGCAAAATAATAGCAGTGTCCAAAATGAAATGATAAGAAAGTCATAAACATTTTCGTAAACACGAAAACATTTGCATCACAATAAATCGAAATCAATCTTGTAGATATAAAAAAAAGCAATAAATTAAATTTTTTAAATAAAATACATTTCAGGAGTTTTTTCGGAAATTAAGAATTCAGGTTATAGATGCAAAAAAATCCATTTCCTAAGGTAAGCAGCAAAAAAAAAAACAAAAGATATATAGAGAATGCTAATTTAATTACCCAAACACAGCATTCTTGTTTGAAATCTCAGATTCACTTAAAATGAGAATTTATTAATTTATAGTTATTTATCAATAAAGTTTTAAATTGAATTTATACTCTAGTAACTGATTCCACGAATCGTGATTACATAAACAATATACATCATAAATTGAATTACAAGAATTAAAAAAATTCAAATAATTTACATTTCACTATCTCCTTTATTAATTTCACAATAAGTTAGTACATAACCCAGATGCGCAATATATATATATATATATATATATATATATATATATATATATATATATTATATATATATATATATATATATATATATATATACAACAAAAAGTATTTTTATCTTACAATATAAAATTTTTCTTTCACATTTGAGTCAACGCTTGAAACATCTGCAATACAGAAACCAGAACAACAGACGTAGATGCTGGTATTCTCAATTTTCTAGTGTCGACAAAAGTACCGAGATCAATTTTTGAATCGACATTTGTCGCGTAGACCATCATTTCACTAGGAATGTTCAGCCAACTGTTGGCATCAACAAGCTCTTCCGTTTCTGCCATATTGATCACCAGAGCCACAGGCAACAGACCTTTCAGTCTTCGGACAACTCCCAGCACATTTTCATTAATCAAGATAACATCTACAGACCCTTTTTTTAAGACAGGAAACTTCTTTTTCAAAGTAGTCAAAGCTTTGAATAACTTATAATTTGAAACCGGTGCAACCTTCTCAGCTGCCAAATTCAGAGTTTTATAATTCTCATTAACTGGTAACCATGTAACGTTGTTTGTAGAAAATCCAGCACTCGTAGTATTGTCCCACTGAAAAGGTGTCCTTTCCGGATCTCTCGATTTGATAAAGTACCTTTCTGGACCAGCATTACAACCAGGAACATCAACTGTTTCTTCCCAGGTGAAATCTCTATCGGTCATTCCAATTTCATCCCCATTGTAAACAACAGTGAATCCAGGGAGAACCATAGACAACATAATCACCATGTCTGCTTTCGCGGATCCATATCTTGAGGCTACTCGATGTTGATCATGATTACCTGTCACCCAATTAGACACCTTACCTTCAAGTAAATTGTTCATCCAGTTATCAATTGTACGTTTGAAATCAACTGCCGATGATGCTTTATTTAAATCAGCAATAAACATGAAGTTGAAAGGATTACACCCTACTTCAAAGTACTTTCTGGAAATTTCGGGAATAACGTAGGTTTCAGCTACTATAAACTTAGCATCAGTCTTATGTTCTGTCGCATAATTATCCAATAATCTCCTCCAAGAATAGATTATCTGATAAGTCTCCTCCAGGTCTCTTGTGTAAATGTGATCCAGAGAGTCCCAATCATCTTCTGGTACTTTTTTGTTGTTTCTTGGCTCATCTAGATACCTTTCATCCACGAACATGTGATTTATAGCATCAATTCGATATCCGTCGACTCCTCTATCCATCCAGAACGTCAGAACATCAGACATCGCCTTCTGGAGATCCTTGCTTCGATAATTCAGCGCTGGTTGTGGAATGGCAAATTGATGATAATAATACTGACCACGTTCATCATTCCATTCCCACGCTGACCGGCCGAATACACTCAGCCAATTATTAGGGGGTTGTCTGACACCATTTATTACCTTAGCATCTCGCCAAATGTAGAATTCGTCATAAGGCTTGATCCGCTGAATACTCTTCTTAAACCACAGGTGTTGATCCGAACTATAATTCGGTACGAAATCGAGAATTACTCTCAAACCCAGCGATTTAGCTTTAGTAACAAGTTTGTCGAAATCCGAAAGATTCCCATATTCGGGATTTACTTCGGTATGGTTAGAAATGTCATATCCAATGTCTTTTTGGGGACTGGTGTATATAGGTGAAAGCCAAAAAGCATCTGCACCAATGTCTTTTACATGTTGCAATTTGCTTATGATTCCTTCAAGGTCGCCTATACCGTCCCCGTTGCTGTCCTTGAAACTGCGAGGATAAATCTGGTAGATAATTGCGTCCTTCCACCAGTCATCGCTCAATGCTTGGACATGAATCGCAGCAAGAGCGACACAGAGAAACGTTAACTTTAACATGTTTGAAGAGCAAACTGTCTGTGATACCTAAAGATTATCGAATTTATACTCTCGTAGCTAATTGGTAAGCGATGAAGTGGAGTTAACACTGGGCCATAATTCAGGAGTGATAAGAAAATTTGTCCTAATTACGAGTCAGATTATAATTGCAGTGTTGCCATCAATAAATGGAACGCAAACTTCTAGGCATAAAAAAAATTAAATTAAATTTTTTAAATAAAATACATTTCAGGAGTTTTTCCATAGATGCAGAAAAATGTATTTCCTGACATAAACATAAAAAAAAGATGTACAGGATGCTAATTTAATGCTAATTTATCCAAACAGAGCATTCTTATTTGAAATCTCAGATTCACTTAAAATGAGAGTTTATTAATTTATATTTATTTATCAATAAAGTTTTAAATTGAATTTATACTCTAGTAACTGATTGCACGAATCGTGATTACATAAACAATTTTTATTTAATTAGGGTGGGTGGTAACAGTGTAATTAACAGACAGTGATAAGGATATTCTTCTTGATCATGATTCAGACTCAACCGATGATAAGAGGATAACATCAGCAAATGTTTCAGATAAAAAAATTGCATTTACGAGTTCTCCAAACAATTTTAAAAAATAAAAAAGCTCAGAAAATGGAATGGAAAATTTCACTGGTATAATTTTGATGTTTTGGTGTTCGAAGTAATCGATGAATATTCTTTGAACATTCTTAACCTTCTGAAATCAATCTTAATTTAAGTTTTATTAAGATTTCTATTTAAGCTTGAGATAGCAATCATAATTATAATTAAGTTTTAGAACTGGCTTCTGTATATTTAGTTTGCATTGTACACTTCAAATTATATTATATTATTATACTCTCATCTGAAAAAATAATTTTAAAAAGTTTTATTGTTATTATCAATCAATAAAAAAAGTTGGATTCAAAAGATCACAAGCAATTAAATTCGACTAAATCAATCCGTTTTGTTAATTCTTCTCCTACTCTTAATTATAAAATAAGGTAATAAATAGGTATAAACACTTAATACAAATAAATATTTTCTCTCTGCGAAATAATTTATTTAAGCATATACAAAAAATAGAAATTGGAATTCATTTGTTATTTCCTATACTGATACTGATTTATATTTATATTTATTATACTGAATTATACCGTCCATTTATATGTACAATGAACATACAAAAAAAAAAAAAATTAGAACCAAAGAATAACAGACGCTGAACCTGGTAGCTTCACAGCATTGCCATCGATGCGAGTACCCGTAGTGATATTCGAATCAACACTAGCCGTATAAACACGCAACTGCTTAGGAATATTCAACCAACTGCTAGCATCAACCACCGCCTCATTATCCGAAGTATTTATTAAAAGTGTAATCGGTAACGCACCATCCAGCCTTCGAACAACTCCAAAAACATCTTTCGTGATCAAAGTGATTTCAGTAGAGCCTTTCTTGTTATAAATAAAAAGTTTTTTCTTCAGAACTGTCAACGCTCTGAAAACTTTATAATGTGAAACTGGTGCCTGCTTTTGAGCAGCCAAGTTCAGGGTCTTGTAGTTCTCATGAACCGGAAGCCAAGTCTTATTGTTTGTAGAAAATCCAGCACTTGTTGTATTATCCCATTGAAAAGGTGTCCTCTCAGGATCTCTCGAGGTCAAATGATATTTCTGAGGTCCAGAATTGCATCCCCACACGTCTTGAGTTTCCTCCCAAGTTAAATTCTTATCCAACATCCCAATTTCATCACCGTTATAGACAACAGTTATCCCAGGAAGAATAGTTGCCAACATGGTGATCATATCTGCTTTTTTGGCACCATACCTTGAACCTACACGATGTTGATCATGGTTACCTGTAACCCAATTAGACACATTTCCTTTAGGTAGAGTATTCAACCACTCATCAATTGTTCTTTTAAAATCCACTGCTGATGATGTTCCATTTAGTGGGGTGATAAACATAAAATTAAACGGATTCGATCCAGATGTGAAATACTTGAGCGTCAAAGGCACGGTTGTGTAGGCCTCTGTTATCAAAAATTTGTCATCTGTCTTATGTTCCCTTGCGTGGTCATCCAACAGCTTCCTCCAGGACTTTAGAACATCATATGTCTCATTTTGATCCCTAGTGTAAATATGCTCAAGAGACTCATACTCATCTGGCGCAGCTGTCGGATTATTACTTTTTGGTTCATCCAGCATTCTGGTGTCTTCCATCAGCATATTAATCGCATCAATACGAAAACCGTCCACTCCTCTATCCATCCAAAATGTAAAAACGTCCTTCATGGCCTGATCCAAGTCCTTGTTTCGATAATTCAAGTCTGGTTGTCCAATGGCAAACTGATGCAAATAATATTGACCACGTTCATCATTCCATTCCCAAGCTGATCCCTTAAAAGTACTCAACCAGTTGTTGGGGGGTTTCCTGATCCCATTCACAATAGTAGCATTTTTCCAGACGTAGAATTCATCGTAAGGTTTAATTCTTTTCACACTGTTCTTGAACCAAGGGTGTTGGTTTGAGCTGTGATTTGGCACATAATCCAAAATCACTCTTAAACCACGGGACTTGGCTTCCTTGACAAGCTTTGTAAAATCATCCAGAGTACCATATCCGGGATCCACATTCGTGAAATTGGAGATGTCATAGCCAAAGTCAACCTGAGGGCTGGTGTAAATTGGTGAAAGCCAGAGAGCGTCTACCCCGATCTCTTTTAGGTAATCCAGCTTACTGGTGATTCCATTAAGATCCCCTATACCATCTCCATTGCTGTCTTTGAAACTTCTGGGATAAATCTGGTAAATAACCGCATCCTTCCACCAGTCATTGCTGACCGATTGGACTGTATGGAAACTAACAAAAGCGATGAACAATGTCCACTTCAACATATTGTGAGGTTGTGTAACTGGCTGCTTGGAGCCTCCAGTTTATATGACTTTTAGTGATTCTTAAAAATCTGGAGCCTAACACAATTTATAATCAGTACTTTTTTATACGATAGGAGTCATTTGATAAGCGTAACATATCGTTCATGATGTTAGAAGTGGCGATGAAGCGGTCGATTAGAGGCGATACTTAAGATGTTTTTACAAGATAAAATGAACACTTGTTTCTACAAACCGTAATTTCTACAAAGCGTGATAAAGATTTTGAAGGTAATCTAGAAAATCATTTGTGAGATTAGGAGAAGGAAAGATAAATAAAAGTATTATTCCATTGCGTGGACTCTTGAGTTCTTAAAGTTGTTTCACATTATAAACTGCATGAATCGAATAGTATATAAAACAAAATAAAAAATACTATAATTATTTGAATGGTCTTTATATACTTTGAATGAACCGATAGAATGGCTATTTGCATGAGATTCAGTAATCTAAATATATATGATTGTTTAATCTCGGATTGCATATCAATACTGCAGCAGATCAATATTTCATGTTATAAAATATAAATAGACTTTCATTAACTGATTGATTCTCTGGGACAAGAGTGATTTTTTATTCGTTGCACAATCCGTTTCCTTTCTCTGAGGATAACTAAAAATAAACACCCAACAATGCATCAATTAAATATTCAACTAGCATCCACATCATCCGTTTCTCCAAAATTGTCTTGTTCCACTGAAGAGGAGTTCTTTCCAGATCTCTAGATTTCAAATAATATCTCTTTCGACCAGCATTGCAACCTGTTGGATCCACAGTTTCTTCCCAAGTGAAATTCTTATCCAACATCCCGATTTCATCTCCGCTGTAGACAACAGTTATTCTAGGGAAGAATAGTTACCAACATTGTGATCATATATGATCATATCATATCATATTTTAGTACCTTATCTTGATTCTACACGATTGTTCATCCACTCATCAACTGTTCTTTTAAAATCCACTGCTGATGATATTTCATTCATTGCTAAGTTCAAGAAAGGCTTACGATAATTTAAATCAGGTTGACCAACCACAAATTGGTGGAGAAAATGCTGACGAGGTTGGGCATTCCACTCCAAAATTGTGTGATTGGAAACGAAATTCAAGACGATTCTCAAATCGAGTTTTGCAAAGTCCGCTAAGGTGCCATATTGAGGATCCACGTCTGTGAAATTGGTGACGTAACCGAAGACTGCCTGGAGACTTGTGTAAATAGGTAGAAGCTATACAACACCGGTTCCAATGTCCTTTATGTGTTCCAATCTAGTCGTGATTCCATTAGAGTCCCCTATACTGTCTCCATTATTGTCCTTGAAACTCCTGGGGTAACTTAATATACAATTGCATCACTCCACCAATAGTCGCAGAAGCTATGGACACATGTCACTATCAGAACTGCTTCAATAATTCTAACTTTAACATTGTTATGGGAACTACTCTTGGAATGTGACAAATACCACAGGTTTTATTCATCATTGTTAAAATACAGAATATAGTCGGAATTTCGTTAAGGCTTTTGTTATTCTGAGAGAAGATAAGAGCAGACAATAAATGCCAAATAGAAAGGATGTGAAATTATGTAATAAAGATAATAAAGTCGAGATAAGAACTTATTGTGTGTTGTACCACATTTGTAAAAAAAACAACCTTCATTGGTTTATTGTTTCCAGAATAGAAATAATCTTTAATACTTATGATTGGAAAAAATTTTTTAAACGCACATTCACAATTCTTATTATGCTAAACATTAATTCAGATAAATTCAATTTTTTTAGACTGACTTCATTTAAAATTGTACTATAGAATATGGCAGAAATATTCAAATTTACTGAAGTTTATGAAAACATAATGTTCTACCTCACTTGGAAAGTCACCTTCAAGAATTTTGACATTTATTAACATTTTTCAAACTTATGAGAATGTGTGTGCCCATTCTTTCCTCTAGATTCTACTCTGAATGATAAAATACGTTATTCATAGAAGATATGTGAAAGTTATTTTAAAAAGTAAACTCTTGTTCATTCTAATATTTTTCTTTTCTGTCCTTTCGCATGCTCCTCGTGAATAATTTTAGGCAAATAAGTAGAATTATTCAAGATCTATCAATTTACTGTCTACTTTGAAAGATAGAAGAAAGTAAGAAAGTAAGAAACTCAGTAGAATATTAAATATTTATTAATATTAAAAATTTGAAAAACAGTGCGATACATTTTATTCACGAACTGAATCTACTTTTAGACGCTTTCATTATTTTTTCTCTTCATTTATGACACTTTTTCTTTATTTCCACTTTTAAAACCTGGGTCATAGTTCTTCTACACATCCCATTCACTTTGTATGTTCTTTTCCTGTTTCTGTAGTTGATGTGACATCCATTTACAACGATTTTACTTTTATTATACTTCTTTCAAGGACTTAGTTTTCTCTTCCTTTACTCTCATCCTTTTCAAGCTCTTGCATTTTACATGTGAAAAGTTCATTCAGAGCTCCTTCTTAACGTTTTCAGATTTGCCTTTTTTCTTTCAAGCGCAAGATCTTTAGTGGAACTCTGTAGATATTTTTTATCAGTGTAGAATAAATTAAATTAAATTATTAAATAAATTGAAAGCTTCAGATTTTAAAGTATAGATTTTAAAATACAGGTTTTATTTTTAATTACTATAAGATTTTCGATACCCTCGTTTCTAAGAACCATGTAATTCCATTTATACTCTTAGTTTCATTACTAAAGTTAAATTATGAATGATTTTACGGTAAATGTTTTATAAGAGAATTATAACTGAGTCCATTCTAATTTGGTTCATTTCTCTTTAATCCGTCATTTTAAAAAATTACTGAGTGAAAAAGTTTCTACTCTTTAAACTAGAAAATGTAATAAAAGCCCTTGTTGCAGAGAATGCATCCCTTTCGTTTACAACTTTGCTTATCGCGCACCAAACAGCGAATTACTTAATCCGCTTTATTTATATTCGAATAAATATTCATCAGACGTCTCTTTAGTCACTGAGCTGTCTACAACAATATGCCGACGTTCCAGTTTCAAGATAGTTTCTATGAATACTTTTCTCTTAATGCAGAAACCCTTTTCTCCAGATGAAATATAAATATCAACCCAATGAAATCCCGAAAGCGTTACTCAAATTTACATTACTTCTGACTTAAACTTTAAGTTTATTTACATAGTGAAGTTAGCTAACGAAAGATATTCTAAGTTTTTCGAAATTAATTTAAAAAGCTTGAGCTTTTTAAATCTTGCTTCGTATGAATTAAAAGTAATCAACTGATTAATTTGAAAAAATTCAGCTTCATTAAATGTTGGCGTACATTATCCGGTCTAAGTGCGAAAATCGTTGGCGGAAGACACATAGGACAAAAGAGGATGAATAGATTTTATCTTTAGCGCAGAGCTTTGTTTCGGAAACCATTTCGCTGAGAAAAAGAAGGAAATGTTATGACTGTAATTCTGCTAGTGAGATAAACACTGGCATATCCAACCAGCTTTAGTGCAACTTGAAGCAAAGCAAAGAGATAACTGATGCTCACTGAATGAAATATGTAAACTGAATTATTTTTAAGATATACAGCGAAAGAAGTGGATGATAATTACTTTCTTAAATCTTGCACTTTAATGGTTTCAATTTACATAATACCAGGCTCACGAAAGAGTTCTTCTCTCAATTCTAAATATTATTTTCTTCTGTTTCAGACTACAACTGGCCTTCAGGACTACAGAGCTCTCTCTTGAAAAGTGAGTATCATATTTAATATTTACAAAAATATAACATTAATATAATATAATATTAATATTTCCTGGATATTTAAATTTATGAAATCACCCTTGTAGAAATTTTTAATTTAAAAATTGACCCTTTATCTACCCTAAACGGATAACTTAGAAATCTTTCTTTTTGAAGTGAGTTTCGGTTCATTATTAATAAACGATTAAAGCAATCAAGCTTCACTTAACAAACAAGCTAATCTCAGTTTCATTATTAAAATTGACCATACTATATGACTTTACTTAATTTCTCGTAAATGGGCTCTCACTGTTCAATTCTCATTCTAGAAAATTACTTCACAGCGAAGTCGGTACCGTAAACTACTTTTAGTGAGCCGCTTCTCCCACAATTTTGCTACACATTCCATTGACTGAACTGCACCCCAAACCCTAATCCGCTACTCGAGTCTAAAGAGCGCTGCACTTTCAAGTCTAGAAGATATAAATAACAAGCTAATGAAATTCCTGAAAAGTATATAATGTTTTACGAAACTTTAATTAGCTATAGAGTCAACATAAGGAAAATAGAACTAGAATCTAACTATTGCAACATCCATTAATAAATAAAACTAGAAAATAAGAAAAAATTAGAAAAATTAGAAGCGAATTCCACACGTCAATTATTTTATATCCGCGATCTATTGAGCTTAATTAAATTTTTAATTAAAACACACGTAACATAATTAAAATCCACTAGAAAATTCTATAAAGATCGTTTAATGAATATCACTTATTAACGAATATGTTAAAATTATTTTTTAAATGTACCTTCCTTAGATTATAATTATTTAAAGAAATTGTACCATTAATTCTTAGAAATTTTCACTAATGAGGGAAAGTGGTTCTATTTGATAAACACAAGTATGAAAAATGAATCTCATTTCATGAGTAAATAATCTTTCTCTTTTATTCAAGGGAAGATTTCTTTAGTTTGCGAAAAATTTGGTATGCTCTTATTCAAGTCGGACTGGCCGTAGCTCCCGTAATTAAAATAATTAGTAGGAATAATCTCGGTCCTAATAGCGTGCTACACTTAAGAGAGCAGCAGTAGCAGCACAAAGCGCAAGCGGCTGGCTATAATTAAAACGCACCACTGTAGTATTTTACAACCATTGCTGGTAGTGTACGCACGCACTTAGCCACTTGGGGTGTGGCTACCATGCCCCTATACTTGTTTCCCCGTCTTCCCATGGCATGTATATTTTATGCACTTTGATTATATGTGTTTATACTTACCACAGGAGAATCAGAGCGGTTCTATAAATTTTATGAAAACAGAATGTGGGTACTAATTCTCCACGTCCCTAAAAAAGAAAAATTACTTCCTAAATAGAAAATTTTTAACTTGAAAATACTTTATCACATCTCCGCACCTCCTGTGCTGATTTTGTTATAAAATTACAGAGATTAATTCAGTCGAAAATTGAAAAGATGCCAATAAACCATCAACATATAGAGCATAAATAAACATTTAATTTATTACAAAGGAAGTACTATAAATGTAATTGCGAAGTCAGGAATTTCATTAAGTCAGATTTTATAAATATATGAAAGTTTAATTAAATCATGACTCTTAAATAATTTTAATCAATATAAAATCTAAAATAACTGTGAATATGTGATGTACGAATTATATCACTAAATGCTGTACGTTTCTTTTATATAAAAGAGAGAATTTAAAACGAGAGAATTTGTATACCGCGAAAATATGAAACTTTTCTCTCATAATATATTCTAGCTGAAGAGCTCGTTATTACAAATCTATGGCAATTTACAGAAAAAAAAACGACTCTCTAAAATGTTAACGACGCAATTTAAATATAGGTAAACACTATTTATGCGTAGCAACATTTTTAAAGAAGATTTTCTACCAAGTCTTTGTAAACACGAGAGAGCTGCTTTATGCTAAATAAAGTACTTCTGAAAGTTCAAAACAATTCAAGTAAAACCTGACGTGAACAATTTGTGCCGTCAATAATATTCTCCTATCTGCGAAAATATTCTTTGTTGCATAATAATCTATTGTAAAAGCTATAATATTCCCGTAGGAACATACACGAGAAATGTTTACAAAGGCGTCTAGCCTTTGCGTGCAACCTAAAATATAAAAAAATAACATAAGGAAATATTTTCATTTGTACCACTTTACTAAACACATGATATTAACATCAGAAATTAGCTTCAGGGCTTTTCCACTATATGTGTGTCATATAATAAACCACAAGTGACCAAATTTTTCTCACAGAATATGATTTTTTTGTTGGAAAAGCGAATCTTCCTCACCTATTTGGGATGTAACAAATATTTTCAATTTTCAAACTCGCTTGTTTGGAAAAAAATCCAATATAATTCTGGATCAAAGAAGAAGATTGTTTACTAATTGTCACTATTCTTAAAGAGTTGAGAAGTCGAGACTATTTTCGTAATTTTATTCGCTCTTTTAAATCCAGAGTACGTCAATTCGTTGTAATTAGTCGCTTAAGTAAATGTTTGTATTTGGTTTTGTTAAGACGCTTCGCTTGGATGATGTATATGACCACTTCTTTTGTGCAGTACCTCAATTCACGAAACGTGAGTGAACTCGCTTTTCATAAGCCCTTTCTGGTTTTTCGACATTACGAATGGTTGGTCAGACTTTTCTTTGACTTCCTACCAGTATCATTAAGCTACACATTCTTTCCTAAGCTTCTTTAGTCCTTGTTTTTTTTATGTCTAGCCATAACATTTTTTTATCGTCCATTTATGTAAATTGTTTTTATATCACAGTTTGCAATCTGAATATTATATTAATATTGTTTAAAGTTAAGAATGTTCTCGGAAAATTAATTTTGCTCTAGTCTTTATAGATAAATTGGTTTCCTGGTAGAAATAATTCTATAATTTCTCTTATTGAGAGATATTTTAAACCGCCAGGAAAAAATTAAATAATATAGATTTACTTTGAAAACGTTGAAGTAATTTGTTCAGAGCTTTAAGTGATATCCATTAATTTTACCTGATCATGAAATAAGTAAACATGTGCAACATACAGTACTACAAACAAACGGCAGTAGCTCATTTATTCCGATTCAACGTACAAAAATATGAAGCAACTCTTCGCTTTTCCAAATAGCAGAACCACGACTCATTTTATTGCTGATAATTTTCCAGAACCATAATTTGTATCTCAACAAAACGTATTCCAAACGTGTTATCTACTTAATTTATATAAATAAATTAATATACTAATTTCAGAGTAGAGAAGATAAAGTATCTGAATTAAACTAATATAAGAAAGCATAAAAATCCCCTAATAATACTCGAGAGTGCATTTTTCCTTGAGTTCCATTAACAAGGCTTTAAAGTATCAGCGTTAAGCGTCTTTTACTAACATTCTCTTGTCTCTAACAATACGAAAGATAATGAAATGCAAGAAGGAGAAAAAACAGTATTTTCCCCTACAACGAAAGGTTTACGTCTATTTTATGCTGCGATTACCTTCAACTTTTAGCTCGAATTTTTACTCTAACCAACAACTCTTTTCAAGTTAGAGGCTCGTGATTAATTAAACTTTCCTGATCGCGAGAGTCCCGAGCTAGTTGGCTATATTTCTTCGAGCCTACATGGTAAAAGCATCCATGTGCACTACAGTCTGCAACACATTCACAACACCAACGATGCACACTCAAGTCTGGTGGTGCATAATTCCATATTGCTATAAAAAACATAATTCAGGGCGCGACACGATGTGGGATTTCAGAGGCTTTTTAATTCTTTTTTAAAGACTATTTTGGTTTTAATAAAGGTAAAATCAAAAGTGTATTTATAATATTATTGGTAAAAAATATATAACAATTAATTTTACATAATACGTATGAGTTTAATCAAATAAATGAAACATAGTTCAACTACAGTTCGTGCAGGAAATTTTCTGAACAAAAGGTTCCTTAGGAATGAGCTGCACAGTAATAGAATTAATCTGATCTCCTTGGTGTCTGGTTAAGACCTTTACAAGGTGCCAAGGTATAATTCGCGAAGAAGGAATAAGATTCAATTCCGCCCGCCAGAATGGGAAGACTTTCCTGGGTCATATCCGACAGAAGCTTATGTGGTAGTAAAATCGTAATAAAACCTCTCATCCCATTGTTTAACTGCCACTGCGTGCAAACGGGTATAACTCTATAAATTTCTTCGTACGAGTTTGCTGGATTCTTAGCGGGGCAATCAAAGTCTCATACGAGCCATAAATTTCGTGAGATCATTCGGTTAAGAGCATCCGCTAAGTTTCTGAATACAGAAGAGGAAGTGGCTTACGAAGTCGTGTTTAGCTCTCCTTGTTCAGATTTTACAAGTCCGGTTCACGTAGTCCCTTTTTACATCCTCCAGTTTATGAAAGTTAATAAAAATTCTGTAGGATTTCCATTATACCAGATTATACCGTATTTTATTGTAATTTTATTTCTTTATTTATGCATGCAGTATTTTTGATTCAATACTATGCAATATTGGAATGACAGTGAGATTTTCTTAGAATTCACTTAGACAAATACCAGTTTTTGATACACAATGGAATTTTCACATTCTCATCACTTCAGTACTCTTTTCCATCAGAAATTCTACACTTTCGATCAATGTTTTTGCTTACAGTATCGGTCTCCATAGAAAGTTTTCCATTACTGACAAATAATCCGCTGACTGACAAATATAAGGTGAAAAGTTACCTTTTGTCTTACATACCAATACTACTCTCTATCCAAATGCATTTTCCTCGGGTTGGAATCCTCGAAGTAATTAATTAATTAAATACCTATAGTTCGTACCGTGTTGGGATGTTGGAACATTTTTTCACGACAAGACCGAACGCTTCGCATACAAATTGTTTCCTGTAATACGTGACTTGCATTCAAGACCCTCAAGAATTTTTCTGAACGAATAAGGGAAGTTCATCTACGTTTTTAGCACAATGAGTAGAAGTGACAATAAACGTATGGCAGAATAGTACCTTTTTCAGAAATTGAATCAATCGGAAATGATTTTCATAAGTGCTGCCTTAAACTGAATAATGTTTTGTTAATTTTCACTTAAATATATTAAATAGTAGAAATATTGATTCTAGAATTATAATTCTCATCAAATAAGCTGAATGTCAATTAAACTTTCCAGTGTATTGGGTAAAATATGTATGATAAATATATATTGGTACATACATATGTATTAGATAAGGTTTTGATAATGTGGCTTTCGATTCTTGAAATAAACCTACAAAATTCTGAAACGCAGTGACGATATATTTTTATATTAAAGAGAAAGGGGTCAGTAGTTCAAACCAATATATAGTCAGACAACGGGGACGTAATGGTAACGGTCCATTTTTAGTCAGTAAAAATTCTTAAACATTAGCGACAAAATCTTTTTATTAATTCAGGTCAATGGTGTCAGACGGTGGGGAGACAGTAGTAAAGATTCATATTTAGTCAGACAGAATTCAAATACAACCGAAATCACAGTAAAAGTAGCAGGGCAACACGATTAAAATAAAGATAAACCCTGAAATAGCTTTTGAAAATAAAAACTTGGAGGATAATTTTAACAATTATATTCTCAAAATGGCATTTCATCATCATGCTCAATTACTCAAGTTTCAACGTTGCGCGACTCATTCTATCAAAAGTCAAATATGCATACAACAAAAACCAATCATACAGGTCGAAATCGAGTCTGAAATTGATCGGTAGTCGGTGAATAAACGGTGGACAGTTCCATTGCCGAAAACCTACACTCTGCAAATGAGAAAATATGGACTCTGAAATTTAAAAAAAAATACCTCGTTTGTTTTCGATATGAAAATAAATAAAATAGCCTCTAGGGTATCATAAAGCCCGCTTGGTACCAAATCGAGTCGAAGATTGGTTATTTTAGTATACGGGCCGCATCGCGAACAATAGTCTCGCAGGTGTGGGATGACGATCAGTCGATGAGCTTCAAAACATGATGCGACTCTCGTTCTCCAGACCACGCTCTCGGGACGATGTTATATATATCGATTAAAAAACAGCTCTCTATAGCGAGAATTCACGCCATCCGAGATTTGAGTTGCGATAATGTGCCTCACGGTAATGGTGGTAACGACGCTGCTGGTGCTTATCTCGCGCAGAACAACTCTCCAGCTTTTCCAACCCCCTGTTAAAAAAACAAAAAACCCTCTAAACACGGAACATTGATATGAAGACATCGGCTTTAGGTTCGTGAACTGCCGCTTGAAAATTTATGAAGCAGTTAAACCTTATAGATTTTAATAATATGGGTGTATGGCCTAAAGCCTTATAAGCTTTTTAATTGAAGTCGAATCGAATATTATATGATTCTGAAAAAAAAAAAATTATAATTTTTCTATAAAATTAAATTTCTTATAAAATTAAATTTTCTATAAAATAAAGAATTTTAATGTAGGTTGCTGACTTTTTAAAAGGAATTACTGAATATTTAGGAAGAGTGCAAGAGAATGTGCCAGGCAGGAAAATTTAATTTACTCAAAACTCTCTAGTTTTGACATAAAATTCAGAACGTTAGCAAGATAGTGATGCACGCTCTATAAAATTAAGAAATCAGGTTTTTTTAATTTAATCTATTTTAAATTAAATTTTAAATTAATAAAGTAAAATTCAAAACAATTTAAAGTGTTAATTGAACGTAAAATTATTCTATAGAGAGATATTCGATATTGTAGTTCATTTTACAGTATATCATAGTTATGCCATTTATTTTCTCTCACAGCTTATCCGGATACACGAGGAAATAAATTTTATGAACACAACACAGAGGTTACAGATAGTATGTCGTAGTGGCATTAATTCACTACAATATTGCAATAGTGATAGCTAGAGTCCGAAAAAGCGAGTTGCGACGTGGAATTTAAGGCATTTTCGAAGCTGCGTTTTTGCTGTTAAAGAAGTTCTGAAAAAATCTGCTTGAAATTAATACAATAGTATAATTATTATAACAATTGAGAAATGAAAAGCGAGAAGTGTGAAATAAGAAGTGAGAAAAGTTACGTAATCGACCTCCTTTTATTAATTTAATTTTCTTTACAAGAATTCTGCTTTGTGTACTTACGACTTTTCTATGAACAAGTGTACCAGTTATTTATTATATAATAATTATTCTCATAATTATTACTGCACTTCGCTTTAGAGGAATTTCTAAGGAGACTTGCAGATTGCCTTTGAAATGACATTAATTACATTAGTTAGTGACGTAATTATCCAACTAAACGTTTGTATAATTATGGTTGGCTTTGATTGAAACACAAAAGAACCTGATTTAATTTCATTAAGTACAAAACTGCAATTATATTTATATGCTGGTTGTACATCAGATAAGTTAATATCTGATAATAGTATCTGGAAATGATGCTGTATAGAAAAAAAAAACAAACAATAATATCAGTTTTATAGAAATTAGTGTAAAATTGAAATTGATTGTGGCATTTAAGATTAAATTAAATTAAGTTAAATTTAATTAAACATCGATGTGCTCAGTAGTAATAAAAATGACAAATATCAGTTTATTTGATCATAATGTTATCTTTTTCTAAGTTTCAAAGTCGTAAAGACATTGAATTATATTTCTGTAAATTTAGATAAATTTATATCGCTATATCGTTATTGTTAAATTAAAACTTTAAAGCCAATTTCGTCCGGTGAGAAAAAGTAAACTGCCACTGAACATAAAAGGGACTTTTCAACGGAAACCTTTTTCCATTCATGAAACTTTGAAGCTAATGATACTGACCCGTGGTAATGAGATATCCTATAGTGTTCCCAAAGGACCGTGTTTCTCTTGTTTCGGTCGTCATGCGAAGAAAACGATTTCAGTTCGCGTTTACTGGTGAAGATACCAAGTAGAAAACTCTCCTCGTTCTTTCTTTCTCTATTTCTTTACCACGTATTCTTTTTCAGCCGCGATCGAAGGCGTTGGAGCTATTACAACGTTTCGAAACTTTCCTATTAGATTACAAAGTTCTACATGTAGGGTGACTCGAATCCGGATAACAAACAGAAGTATTATCGAATTACCTGAAGAACAATATACCAGGAGGGAATAAAAATTATTTCCAGTGGCCTAGAATCTCCGAATTAACAATCTGATGAGGAAGCTTGAATGCAGGATATTTTTTCTTAAAATTTCTTAATATAATTAAGTAAATCGCCTCAAAAAAATAACAGTATAATCGAAATACTCTAAAATAGATGGTCAACGAATTGCATAAAGAAATTTATTGAGATAACTGTGCTGCAGAAAATAGTAAAGAGCCATGATTTAAGCGCCCTTACGGAGATACGTGCACTTGCAACGGTTTTCAGTACCGAAACCATAATCCCTCGGGAAAGCAAGCCAGTCCTTCCGTTGGATTTAAACGACTTTCAAATGTTCAAAACTCTTCCAGTAGATTGGATAGCTATATACACTGAGCAATTTGTTAGGTTTCTCTACTACATAGATCGAAAATAAAATTCCTCCAACAGTAAATTAAAAATCAACTATTGATTCTCCTATGACTCGATTTCATTTAATATCATAGAAATTACTCTGGACGATTATTATGATTTTTGCAACAAGTGATTTCAATTTTAAAACATTCCAAATAATTACTTTTACACAAGCATACCTTCAATTTATTTTCAATTGAAATACGATTTTGAAAGGACAATATATTCAAATACTTTTTCACTTTATTTCTGTAAATATTGCTTTTAGAGGAAATATTTCGAAAAAAAGCTATAACCCTTATTATAGAAAAATGTGATAATGTTATAAAAAAATATAATGTTAATAGAAAAAGGTTGTTAAGAATAAATGGGATTCTGTAAAAGACTTATTGGTGTGACCACACTCACACTTCAAAATCTGAAAAAATAAGAAAATATCAGGGTTGAGAGTGTTCAACTTGTTGGCAACGAGCTTTAAAATTCTTGAACCATGTTATCCGAGAGAAATCTCTGAACAAAAGATTCAACATCACGTCTACAGTTTTATGAGCAAAGAAATTGTTTTTTGTCGTGAGGAAAATTCCTTCGTTCCGTTTACGAGTATACATCACGCAATCTGGATTTATGTGATAAGTGCACGTATCCTATGTTAATGCGGAGACAGCTTCCTTTATGACGAGTTGGAAGAAAGAGAAGCAGAGGAAGGTAGAAAGCGAAAACTACAAAAAAAGCCGTAGGGCTTGGGAAGTAAGGAAAAGTTCAGTTGTGGAAACTTCACCGGAATTAATTTGCCTGCTGCATCCACGGAAACTTCCTCATCCCCCTTGGAAAATGACTTCCCAATCCTAGTTTCACCGCAGAGTGACTTTCCTCGCTACAAGAGTTTGAAGCTTAGAGAAAATTAGAATTCAAGTGAAGTTTCGATTGCCAAGAGCTAATTGTAAGTCTCAACTTCCAAAACTCAAGGAACTTCTCTTAAATATATTACAATTTTCTGGAATTGAGAGTATATAAATATAAGTTTAGTAGAACATTTCTTTTAAACGACTTAAGGAGTGGAAATATGTTTTGAGAGTGATTTACAATAATGTTCACGTTGCTGGATTCGACTCGAATGATCGTGACGATAGAAGAAGAGGTTGAACTGAGAGCTCAAAGGAGCTATAACTTCGCATTGTCGTAAATCTCTCGATAACGTTTATTCGATACCTGCGGCATCGATTCCTTTTTTTCGCTTCACAAGCTTGTACACAGCAAAATTAAGTAGGCTTTACTTTCTATACGTATAACACTTTTTACACTCAAAGAAATTCTTTCTTATTATGTTAAATAAATTATCAATTCTTTTATAAAAGATATTGAATTATGAAATTTCCATGTATAAAAAAACTGCACCTAATTGAGTGAATTACTCTCTGCTAATGAATCTACTTCATCTTACAATCAGCGCAAATTTTTTGCGGACGAGTAAAAACGGCAAGTTCTATCTTCTATAATACCGGAAAATGTTCATGCGAGATTTTCCCTTCGACATCATAAAATAGAAAAATTATTAAAAGGTATTTTATGCATAAAAAATATTCGAAATGAGTGAAGAAAAACGTTTTGCTTTTCCAAAAAAATATTTTAAGAGGTTGAGTTTCTAGTAGGTCTGCGAACAGGGAGTTCAACTTAGCGTTGAGTAATTTGCATTTGCTTTAACGTCACGTCAGTCCTATTTAAACAAGCAGACCACAACAAGTAAGCACTGTAGTGTATTCATAAAATATGCAAGTAGCCTGCAAAACACTTGTGAACCAACAATCGTCGTTCCCAGAGGACCAGTAAAAAGGTTGCATGCAGGTATATTAAAGCACCTTGAATTTAAAGGCATCTTCGCCTTTTAAATTTAGCTGTAGTTATAGAGTATGTTATACACTTCATTAGCAACTGCAGTGCCGTAAGACCGCAACGATTTAATACGAGCCTACACGAATAGCTGCCGAGCAAATTCAATTTAGCTGCGGTGCTAATGGATCAGAAGGGTCTGACCACCATTAGGAAGTTAGGTACTTTACTAAAGACATTATTTTAGGTATTACAAGAGACCACTCACTCTCAGAGAAAATACATTTATTAGCCTCTTCTACGTTATTAATGATGATCCCAGGGTAGGGACTCGAGTTAGCTTTTATGCTATGTATGTATATATAACGATCGAATCTCTTTTGTTAACTCATGAGATAAAACAAGAGACCCGACCTGCTATATAGCGCGAAGCAAACTCTGAGTATCTCTACCCTGATACGCTCTGATAATTCACGAAGTGCCACTTTATTGATACATTTGTAATAATCAATTATTTGGGACATTAATTGACATGTTCTCAGGGTAATTCTTAATTACTAATTAATTAGCACTCTCTGATATTTGAGATGAAATACAGTATTGAATCAGATTGAATACAATATTAGAAATTAATAGCAGTATAACAAAAATAAAATAGTTCGGCTCCAAGAGATTGAATCGATAATAATGATAATATAACTTATTTTCATATTTCAGAATTCGTAAGCATGATGTCGAGAAGGATGCTAAATTCACAATCTAAAATTGCACGATAATGTGGAAGTCGTTACCACGAACTAAACGAAAGTGGCGGGATCCCCCGTCAGGGAGAGGATGGGAGCGAAACCGCTATCATCGGACAAGTGCTTTTACACTCTACTTGGTATTTCTGGCTGTCTGCATAACGATTCAGGAAACGCAGAGTGCTGAATGCCCTCCACCCGATTCACTGGCGGGATGTCCGTGCTACAATTTTCAAGATGGACTGTTTCTTGAGTGCGCTGGTTCGACAGAGGAATCTTTGAGAAGTGCATTATCAGGAGTACTACATGCTGGGAAACCAGAGGGTAATTCTTTTTCGATATCCTCTTTCCATTTTCTTCCATCAATATAATTATAGAAATTTTACTGCAAATGAAAAAACCACGTCATAGAAAATCGATCTGACGATAGAATCGCTTCTTTACAGAACTTTTATCGCAAGTTTATTTAAAACGTATCCATTTTTTGCGGGCATTCAGTTATCAATAATCTTCAATTATACATATTAATCTGGTATTGATCTCTATATTTGCAAGCGTTTTGTAATTAATTAAACAGATGTCGATTTTTCTATTTATCTGAGCATTAATGAACAAAACTTCGATATGCAAAACCGAAAAGATGTAGAACTTCTTTTTGTATTATTGCCTTGAATTTTTTAGGTGCTCTTATTCAATCACTCAGCATTTACGATCTTGACCGGAAACTGCAGGAGCTGCGGCCAACCGCCTTTCCAGTGGGTTCACAGATTCGACACCTTCAAATTTCGCAATCAAATATCCGCGAAATAAGCGAAAATACATTTAAGGAATTGCAACCCAGCTTGGAATCTCTGGCTTTAGTCTCCAGCAAACTCCCCAACGTTCCACAACAAGCTCTCGCTCCATTAAATGGACTAGCTGCTCTTGACCTTGAAGCCAATCTAATTCACGATCTCACCAGCTACATCTTTTACGGCCTCTCTCTGATAAAGCTCAATCTGAAAGGAAATCAGATCACGAAAATTTCGGAATATGCTTTCACTGGTCTCGAAAACAGTCTAAAAGACCTGGAACTCACTGAAAACAAAATAAAAATTTTTCCCATGACTGCTCTTCGGCGACTAGAACACCTCACCTCTCTCAGACTCGCCTGGAACGAAATATCAAAACTGCCAGAAGACGGATACTCGAGATTAGACAGACTCAATTTCTTAGACCTAAGTAGCAATAACTTCCAAATCATTCCCTTGAACTGCTTTCGGTGTTGTCCCTCCCTCAAGACTCTTTCTCTCTACTACAACGCCGTCGAATCTGTTGACAAGGATGCATTCATATCCTTGAAAGACCTCGAGTCGATAGACCTCAGCCATAACAAAGTAGTCTTTCTAGACATAGCAACTTTCCGTGCCAATCAAAAGCTCAGATCAATCGATCTTAGCCACAATCATATACACTATATCCGAGGAGTCTTCTCCAGACTTCCTGAACTCAAGGAACTCTTCTTAGCTGAAAACAACATCCTGGAGATACCGGCTGATGCCTTCTCTGGTAGTTCTAGTCTCTCTGTAATATATCTTCAGCAAAATGCAATCAGAAGAATCGACGCTAGAGGTCTAGCTACACTTGATCATCTGGCTCAACTGCACCTTAGTGGTAACTATATAGAAAAAGTACCTCGCAATTTTCTCCAGTATTGTGAATATCTCTCAACTCTTTCCCTTGATGGAAACAACATTAGGGAACTGGAAGTTGGTACTTTTGCGAGAGCTAATCACCTTAAGGAGCTACGACTGCAGGACAATGAGATCACAGAAGTGAAGAGGGACGTTTTTGCCCCTCTGCCTCGCCTTTTGGAATTACATCTGCAGAATAACGCGATCACTGACATGGAAACAGGAGCTCTCAGAGCCCTACACAGTCTCCAACATGTCAACCTTCAAGGGAATCTTCTAGCTGTTTTGGGTGACGTCTTCCAAATTTCTAATGAAGTAGGTCAAAATGGAAATGGAGGGAGTTCTTTAGTTTCGATTCAACTCGACAACAATGGCCTTGGTGTTCTACACAACGATTCACTTAGGGGTCAAGCATCGGTGCGAATAATGTGGTTAGGTCACAACAGGCTAACTCGACTCCAAGCGCCTTTGTTTCGCGATCTCCTCTTAGTAGAGCGGCTTTACCTCACTAACAATTCGATCTCCCGCATAGAAGACAATGCTTTCTTGCCCATGCAAGCCCTCAAGTTCCTAGACCTCAGTATGAACAGTTTAACTCATGTAACTGTGAGAACCTTCTCGGAACTTCATGAACTTGAGGAACTTTATCTAGGGGATAACGGACTTCGTAGAATGGACTCCTATGCTCTAACTGCCTTAAAAAGACTAAGAGTTCTCGATCTAGCAAACAATCACCTGAATATCCTGCATGACAGCATCTTCCAAGAAGGGCTCCCAATTAGGACTTTGAATTTGCGAAACTCTTCAGTTACTATAATCGAACGGGGCACTTTCAGAGGACTGAACAATCTCTACGATTTGAATCTGGAACACAATCATCTCACCGCTACAGCCTTGGATCGGTTGGATATTCCAGGTTTGAGAATACTCAGAATCTCCCACAACAATTTTAGCCAAATTAATGGAGACTCTTTGGATGGTTTGCCCTCTCTTCAGCACCTAGCAATGGACTCTTGTCAACTTTACAGAATGCCTCCGGAACTTTTTTCAAAGAACAAGAATTTGGGCAAGTTATTATTGAGCAACAACTTGCTGAGATCTCTACCAAGCTTCTTGTTTATGGGTCTGGACGTTCTTAAGGAAGTTAAATTAGATGGGAATAGATTTCAAGATATTCCCTATGATGTTTTTAGTAACGCTTCCAAAATAGAATTCCTTTCCCTTGCCTATAATGTTATACTTCACGTGGACATGTCAAGATTCCACGGATTGGTTAATCTCAGGGAGTTAGACCTCCGAGATAATTATATCATGTCCCTGTCTGGTTTCGCTACTGTGCACCTCTCTAAACTATTATCAGTGGATCTGAGTCACAATCACTTGACAGCTTTACCAGCTAATTTCTTCATCCACTCGAATCTTCTCCGCAAAGTTGAATTAGCAGCAAACAAGTTCCGACAAATTCCAGCAATAGCATTATCTTCAAAGAACATACCAAGTTTAGGATGGTTAAATGTAACCGCTAATCCTTTGGCCAGAATTCACGAAATCAGTTCTGAGGCGAGCTACCCTGCGTTGCAAGAGATCCACATCTGTGGCACAAATTTGACTATAGTGACTACTCAGGACTTTGAAGCCTTTCCCGCCCTGATGCACCTTTTTATGAGTAACAACATGATCTCGAGTATCGCCCCGAGTGCCTTTCATAGCTTACAGAATTTGTTAACCTTAGACCTCAGCGTCAATGAGTTGAAATTACTGCCGCAAGAGAGATTAATGGGATTGGTACACTTGAGATTGCTCAATTTGACTCATAATCGCTTAAAGGAACTGGAGGAATTTCCGTCAGCTTTGAAAGCCCTTCAGATTTTAGACCTTTCCCACAATCAAATCAGCGAAGTGGGAAAATTGACACTTCAACATTTGGAGAATCTTGTTGAGCTTCATCTTTATGGAAACTTAATCTCGAAGATATCGTCTGATGCATTCCGGCCGCTTAAGAAACTTAGGATACTCGATCTCAGCAAAAATTATTTGGAAAACTTGCCACTTAATGCTTTTCGACCTTTAGAGACTCAAATTCGAAGCCTCAGAGCGGAAGGTGAGCTCAAAGTTAAACATTTAATTATATTATCTTCTCCAAAGTAAACTATAGTATATAGAGAGTAAATATAGTATATTTAGAGTCGTGAAACACCGGCAGCGATATCTCTTATTGTTAATTAACCAGTTTTCATAAGATAAATTTAATAATAATTACTAAGTATTAAAATTAAAAATATTGTGACAATCATAATTGCACAAAAAGTTCAAAATTGTACCTACTTTTTCTATTTGCTTTTTTTTTTCCTCAATGTGAATTATTTCGTTCTCTTCCCTCGGCACTTCCATGATACGAAACTACTAACTAGATGTTTGCACAGCCACAATGAAATCTAACTATTTTATTAGTGAACTCGGTGACATTTCAGCGATGAATAGCAAATGACTAGCAAATAGCATAAAACAATAACTTCTCTTCTGCAGAAAATCCCCTTAACTGCAGTTGCGAATCCCAGGAGCTTTGGGAGTGGTTGCGAGACCATCAGAAACTCGTTGGTGGGGGCGTGAGTCGTAATAGGGGCAGTGGACTAGGAGTAAACGACGTGGAAAGTGGACTACTCAGATGTGAACAACCTCCAGAATTGAGAGGTCTTGTCTTCCTGGACCTTGATCCTCACACCTTCTGCTCAGCCCCTCTGGTCCTTAAACTCGCCATTCAGGACATACAACCTTTTTCAGTCCTCGTGTCCTGGCAGAGCAGAAATCACTCCGGCCTCCACGGATACCAGGTCGCTTATCATGCTCTGGACAAAGTCGAAGAGGTAATAAATCCAAAGTACACAGTCATGGTCTCCATTAAACAGTAATAAACTCCAGATTTTTCCAATGAACACAATTCCGATCACACACGTCCTGCACATAAACAGGATCCGATCCAATTGGCAGTAAAAATCGACATCGCAAATGTTCTCCAGGTTGTATGCACCTAGTTAGAATTGCAGATGATTAACAGACTAATCTTTTCAGACACTTAAGCACTTAAGAGCTGTAACACATTCGAACTTTTCACTATTCTTATTCTTCACAAAAGTTAGATTAATTACAAATTCGCTTGAAAAAATATACTATTCATATTTCAAAAACAATACAGCTCTCAAAAGTTTTAAAATTAACACACACAATCACACACTGTGTCAGTTTCTTGTTTGAATATTAATTCTCATTGTCTGCAACAAGCAAGTACCGCATGCATCAGTAAACTTTCGACTAGCATGCTAGTTCAACGTAGATTAAACTATTATATGAAATTTCTCGTTATGTATCAAAGTTATTAAAGCATAATCAAAATACGTCATACGTTATAACTACCTTTGTTTTAAGCTGTAATAACACGTTTGCATCCAGACTTCGAGTAATAATCTATATGTAATATCCTGTATTATGATATGTGGATTCATATAATTTCGCTATATTATCTCCATGAGCTTCCAAAAATTTTATTTCAATTAAACAGCTTTGCGTAATTATACATCTATTTCTGCGTACAGGAAATAAAATATTAGCTTTATGTGACGAGAATATTCATGTTTCATTTTTAATTGGTATTTATCGTCACAAATAATTTTAGAGTATTTGCACATGTCAGGTCATTTATAAAATCAGTAGCTTTAAAAACAAATCGTACGGACAAATTTTGTTAATTAAACTTTCTTTTCCATCCCACATTTACCACCCTTTTGAACTCGACCCTAATTGTGTTTATGAATCAAAACTTTATAAATCAATACTTTTGCTGACTGCATAGAACTTTGTAGAGATTGTTGTTCTAGATTTCAGTTGATAATAATTCTCTTTTCTAAAATTCATGTGAATCATTTATCCATAAACCTTATAATCGGTTTTACCTTTGACCTGATATTTTTTTGTTTAGGTGAGAGGAAAGATGCTTAACCCCAGTGCTCGATCAGTGAAACTTTCGAAACTGTTGTCAAACACGCGATACTTGATTTGTGTTCTGGGTCTTGGTAACTGGTTACCCGGAGGCGAGAAGAGCAATTCAGTTGGTCAATTTAATGAAAGTATAGAAGATGTTTTCGAAACCACAGCAATTCCAGAAATGATCGACTCACTAACAAGTAGGTGCAGTGAAGTGACAACCTTGGAAGCTCCGGATGCTGTTGCCAGCAGCGACGAGTCTTCGCTTAGTGACACCGATGCTGGAGTCAACAGCATATTAACGAGGCGTTTGGGGCTGATCGTTGGTTGTTGCATGGGCTTTGTGGTTTTTGTTCTCCTCGTATCGGTGCTCGGTTACCTGAAGGTAAAGAAGCAGAGGGAGACTATCAAAAGGGATTTGCAGCCAATACCTCCAGAGTACATTTCCTACCGTCACTTCAGCATCCAAAGTGGAGAAGCTGGACACGCAGCCAGGGCAGCAGCTGCCAATCAGGATGGTCAACATTCTACCTTCATGAACAATGTTGGTAACTCAACGTTGAATGTGTAAACAATTTTTTGTGTTTCCTTGACTATTGATCTGGTCTCCATCTCAGAGATAAATGAAAAAATGAGAATGTAAAAAACTATTGTTTGAAACATGAATCATTATTTTAGCAAAAAATTTCACTGCCAATTGGTTATTCCATGCCAACTTGCAGCTTGTACATGGTCGTTTCTATTTCGAATTTATAATTTAAGTATTAGATAAGTAAAGGTGTCAAAGCATCTATCACTCGGTGTACAGTATCTGAGAAGAAAAATATTTCTCTTTTATTAAATTTTAAAGCATTTTTATTCAATATCCGTTTATCATTTTATTCTCAGAGAATGCATTTGACTTGTTCCTCAGAAGAATTTAAATTCAGCAAATGAGAAGAGAAAACTTGAAATAAAATAATTTTCTGATTGTGGAACATCGAGGGAAGCACGTTTTGGCACCATCGATTTTAATAATTGAGCTAGAGTTGCGACAAAAAATAAGAATAAAATGAAACTCTATAAATGTACATAACGAGTATGAAAAAGTAAAAGTGAAAAGACGAGTGCATTAGTTTAGTCTAGGTTGAAAATTGACAATTTTATAATCGATTTTCTACGAGTTTTCATCAGTTACAATAATCAAGAATGTTCAACGTGTGCGCGAAAGAAGGACAAAAGAAGCGAATAAGAAGAAAAATAATTTTAAGGGTTATTAACAAAGAATTATGTATAATTCAGTAAAGTTGTGTATATATGCGTATATTGAATTATCTTTTTTTATGAAATAAGAGTAAACACTCACGAACTTACAAAAAAGAGTTTTATTTAACACATATAGACTACAAAATGTCCGTAACTTTTAAGATGACATATATTTTATGTTATTATGAGTTAACAATTGTAAAAAATGGAAACAAAAATAAAAGGAGACTGTGTAGTTCCAACCAAAAAATGAGTCTTCGATTTTAGCCTGATTATTAAATTTCCTTGTACATAATTATTGATAATTACATCAAATTTAAAGGACAAGGCGTAATAATTTCCGTTATTATTTCCTGTTCCTCCGATTTAATTTTGAGAAACTTGATTCGAAGTAATTATATCGTTCCGACGTTACAGCAACTCAATTTATGCACAATTAGTAATCCACAATTTATTCGAATTTGAACCAATACAATTGATTTGTACTAACGAGATAAAGTTTATGAAGGGGAAGTGAGCTAATGTTGAAATAATTAATTAATTCATAACGTGCCTTTAAGTTTAGAAATTTTTAAAATAATTTTATGTATTTCATGAAACTCAAAAGATTATAAATTCTACAATCTAATTAATTGTCTGTCCACGTGTTGACTTTAAGACAAAACGTTCGGTGTAGTGGAAACTTCATTCATATAGTAGAATGCATCAGACCTACGATTAACCACTAAACACTGTACAATTATGTTCTGGGACTCCATTTGCGGTGGAAAGTGCATTGTATTTTCGTAATGGTTCGTAGACGGCAGTTTAAGGTTATATCTTGTGGTAACGACTAACGATACTCCATTTCCTATGAGACACAGGCATCGAGTGAGATTCCTAGGAAACGGGAAACGACGAAAGTTTCGTTATCGTCGCCATTCCTTGGAACACTAAGATATATTCCCCTCATTCTTGTAAGTATTAACTAAACAAATTCCGGAAAATCTCTCACAATCTTTGAAAGAAAATAACAAGACAAAGAAATAATAAAATACTTATATAGTGTGTATTTGGAAGTAACGCGTTATTACTATGACTCGAAAAGTTAATCAGACTTGAAATTTTTTTATTTTCCCTTTCCTCATAGAAAAAGGTTAAAGGTTATATGTTCTATCTCATATAGTGATAAATCAGAGGTCAAAGGCCAGATTTCAATCCCTTCCCATCCCGTCTATGGCACAAATATTCTGTGTTTGCATAATATGGGTAGTTAGATTCTTTTGTTTAATTTTAAAGGCAAATTATTATAAAAATATTTTTTATTAAAAAGGTTTTAATTGTACAAATGTACAAATTAGCGTACTTTGGTTTCCATTTAGAGTATACGACTATAGTATATGACTATAGTCATATACCCCACGGACTCTGTCTAGGGTTAAAAGCTACACAAGAGGTTTTCAAAATAAATACATAAAAAATTGAAAAAGGTTGCTATTTGTATTTAGTTTGGTATGTAAAAACCCGAATAAATGGAAGTTGTTCGAGAGAAGGTGTTGCTGTGCAGAATATATACAGTGTGATACAGAGAAATGCAATAAATAAATTTATGAGTGCAATAACAATAATAACACTAGTAGCGACTTTGTCACATAGTTTAAATGAACCCGCTTTACGAGGTACAGCTATATCGATTTCTCTTCTGCGTCGGCTCTGTAAAATATGCGAAATCCGTTGATACTGCGGCGAGTCGGAAGCATGTATGCGTATACGGCATACATGCTTATGTATTACTTTTGATAATGTATCGGACAGGAATCATACCTACTCTTATAATTCTGATAACACTTTCCTTCTGTGCAACAAACGGCCTTAAGAGTTTATGGAGTTCTCATAAAGTTTGCTCAGGGGTTTTATTCTTATTCAAGTATGCAAAAGATATGAAAACAATTTTATGTATGTTTTATAACATTATTCTATATTCATATAAAATTATCAATACAAAATATAGCAGTCACATTCATTATTCCAGACATCCTGGAAAGGTGGAAATAGGGGTAGGAAAAAAAATTGGAGAAGGTTGCCATACATTTAAATATCCAAATTAGCGGATACAAATTTGTAATAATAACCTAATTTGTGTTAAATATAGATAACTGTGTCATTGAATTTCGATGCGTTGAAGGGTGGAAATATTGATTTCAATCGGAAATTTGAGTAAATGATGATTCTATTAAAATCGCTCGCCGTTCAAACCTAGGCTCTCGGTTTACTAGAGTTATGGATTTTCACGCACAGACAATTCACTAATCTTTATTTAATCGATACACGACGTACTCCAATTATATCTACCGCATTACACGCGCTCCGGCATCCTCGCTAATCCTATTGTGAACGTTCCATTAATCGAATTACGTGTCACTACGCTACAAGCTGTGTACCTTGAATACTGGTATCTATGACACCATCTCATACAATAATAATAAAACTCTGTTTGTAACAGCAGATCAATCACGACAATTTTATCCAAAATAAGCAATAATTGTCAATATTGAAAAAGTCAATCAAACTTCGTGAATGAAGCGAAAGGAGGAATAGAGTTGAAAATATATTTATGCTTACAAATTTTATTTTCAGACATTCTTCCAATAATTTGCCCTTAAAATGATATCGTGAGGATTCTTACCATTATTATGAATGATCTTACGTAATCTTTTCTGACCCCTCCTGAGAATCCGCTAAGTACGCAGTAAAAATTCCATTGAAAGAATCATTCTCATGATAATATGGTATATAATTCTAAAATGCATGGAAATGTGGAATTTCTCAATCCGCTTGCAATGAGGTTTGAACGTGACTACCGATATCGCTTTTAGAATTGGCCAGGGACCAACGAGTTCTGTCTTACTTATCCCATGTAGTAGTGTCTTCGTTTTCTTCTCCGTTCTCATCTTACGGCTGAGATTAGATCTGTTCTTGAATTATTTACCACCCTAGAAACTACCTGTATTTCTATATATATTTCGATGTCTGTAACGTAAGTGACATTTTTGTGAAAATTGAGGTTCAGAAAGAGACACTGCCGTCGTTATACTTCTATATCTTTACGACTCTTATAGTGGTGAAATTATTTACTGAAAGATAATATTCAAAATTTTACTCGGCAAAAATTTCCATTCGTTTCCAATAACAAAAATTCTAATTTCCACTGGAAGATGCTGGAAGTAATAAAAATCATGCTTTTTAAATGCAAATTTCATTATCTGGTATTTCTTGTAGCTGCATTTAGAAATTATTATGATGATCTCATACAGTCTTTTTCTTAAATAACAAATATAACAATTTTTCATAATGCACAATGCGAAATTTACATCAAGTTATTGTTCAGAGTTGCATACATAGTATTTTTTACCATTTGTTTATCATTAAAGGCAATTAAAAGTTTGGCTAGTATCCATTCACAATTTTCAACCTTTTAACTCGAGATTCATAATATTCATAATTAGAATTGGTCCCTGACTTTAAAAGATATATAGTTTTTTCTTCTTCTTCGCACTATCTTTCTTAGACCGGAACATTTACCTCTCTTAGATTCTGTGAACCATGAAGGTTTGAATCTACGATTATTAAAAGATAAAAATAAAAAAAGTCGCCCGTTTTACGCTCATTAAAAAGAGTCAAGCTAACGAGCCGAACTGGTTTCAATAGTCCCCAAACTTTAGTATTTGATACCGCTAAGTACTTCAAAGGTTAATATCAGAAGCGTTTGTCAAGATTTTCCAAGGTTTTCTCTGCCTAGATGACCAAAGAGCTTTAGTTAGGCTTCTTTAATTACGGAACTAGTAATGCTCTCTATCCTTTTTTTGTAAGGTAATCACAAGGGTGTAATTAAGAGTGGTGATATAGCAGTCCTGAACGTACTTTCCACCCCCTGGCCCTTCCCCTTTCTAGCCCCGACTGTTGGGGCGTACACCATGGGATTTCAATTTAACCGGCACGGGTCACCGCCCTTCTACTTCATGAAAAGGACTTTTCCAGTCCCACAGGCTGCATAGCTTAACCAAGGTATTCCGGCGGATGAAATATGCAACGCGCTTTTCTTACTCGAATTTCTTGCGATCCACGAATGGCCGGAGTGAGAAGGTGGAGGAAGCGATTTTAGGAGGGTTAATTGCAAGGAAATACGATAAAGCTGGATAGCAAGCATTTCACTGGGATGCCAGATTTTCGCAAAAGCTCAAACCCAACACATCATACCGTAAATTCATCTAATAATATTCTATTTAATAATAATCTATTTAAACTTCTTATTTTTCAGAAAAAAAGGTTTTCATGTGAGGATAAATCGTCCTAGGGGAATCTGCAAATGAAATTTCCAGTATCTGGAAAGATAATTTACATATATCTGAATTAAATCAAAAGTTATCCAAATTCCTAACTATTATTCATCAGAAACATACTTGTCGTCTAGTTTCTTCTGAAAAACTACATATTTCGTTTAAGTTCTGTTGAATCTGCCTGATTAGAAATAGATAAGAGTCCTAAAAAATATTCTTCTTAACAAAAATTCTTCAAGAATTCCTCTTTAAAAGCACTTGAAAAGTTAAGTATAATTATTTTCCAATCTTGTTGATGAATCAAGGACATTTTTTTACTAGATTTCCTGATAATGAGTTACAAGGTGAAGAGTACGTATAATAGTTTGCGGCTATCTATGTTATTCAGAAAAAATTACTGCTATAACTAGGAAATGTGTCACGCCTTAAAAGCATCGTAGATTAAGCGATAGGGCTACAATTTTCGGTCCTCATGGAAAAACTAACAGATTTAGATTTCGTTAATTATTCAAGAGAGAAGTTTTTTTTACTATGTTCCCTCAATCCTGGCTAACGACTATAATTAAAATTAAGAACATTATTTACAGAATCAATGGGGTAGCTGGTTGAATATAAATCATATCGAGTACCTGTCAGGTAGTTATTATGTCATAATTATCGTTTTCGATGAAGTAATGGGGGATACAATCTCCCCTCAAGTTCACACTTAATATGATGTATGAATGTTGTCGCTCAGATTGTCACTACCTACTTGACAACTGAATTAAATGAAGAGCAAGCACTTACAAGTAAATAAGCCATTTTTACTTTTCTACATAATAAATTAATTTTGAGAAATTAATAATTAATAATAAGGAACATAGTTAACTAAATTTAGAAAAAGAAGCTTTTAATGAGTTGATGTGTAAAAAATTATTGAACACATGTAATCTGAAATCTACAGGATAAATGGAAATTGAATTCGACCTTTTTGTATAAGGTGATTGCATTTACAGCAATAATTTTTTTTATAGACGGCATTGACAGATATTGCTCTTGCCGATGGTACCCAACTGGCTTTCTTGACGACTCTACTCTAACTACCAAAGACTTCGAGATCAGTCGATACAGCTCGTAAATTTTATAGAGAATTTCGAAACACTCTTATCAAATCAAGTAAGGCCGTCGTGCTTGTGCCAGCGTCTCTTCTACAAATTTCATGACTTCAAGTACTTCTCGCAAATTATGTGAACTAAAACTTGAATATCTCTATGAAATATTTCCTCGTATAAAGCACACTCTCTTAATATAGAAAAAAATATAAAAGTCTGGTTCACTCGTGCCAAAACTGTTTGCCCGGAATTTTTTATACAGTTATTACAATATTGCTTTGAGTTATAATTGCTAATGTTATTCATGAATTCATGTTAAAATATATATTTTGCTGTTTTTTAATTTAAATATATAGTTAATAAGCTTCAAGCCTTATTCGAAATGCAAGACAAAAGAGAAACTTTATTTGACGAACGCTGTCTAGTTTCACGAAGTTGAAAGAACACTCGAAGTTTTCAAACTAAATACACACTCACGAAGCAATTCCCGAAACGCGAGATAATTTTGGCCGCTGATATGAAAAAAGTTTCAGGAGTGCCTGAGCTCCCCTTCGAATTTCAAATTCTGAAATATGAGCACGCAACATCATAATTAATCCTACAATGGAGTATACATTGGTAGACTAAATAAACTCAGTGTTCCAAAATAAAATACCATGTAAAAAAAGGATCATATTTACAAAAACTAATCAAGTATTTGTCGGAGTAAATCTTAAGAAACCTTCAGCTTTTGATAAAATGCTTACTAAAAAAATATAAAATAGTTTTACTTATCGAATTGATTAGCTCGGAATTTATTGAACAAAAAGTATACATATTTGTCTTCAATTGTATTTTATTTTTATTTCTTCTTTCTCATCTGTACATAGTTGTGACATTATGTGACGATATAAACGTTTATTAATTTATTTATAATTGTCATAGTGAAAATATATTATTATTGATGCTTTATGTCTCTATATTCACACACTAATTATCTTATAATATTTACTTCAATTAACTGCACCCTAATACAATTAATGCGACTCTATTGAACCCTTAATCTAGAAATCATTTGTTTTCGAATACTTTTAATCTTCATCATTCCCATTATCTTTTTGTTTTTCGACATTTTAATTAGAGTATTGTTCTGAGTACATACCTGTATAGATAAAATCGATATTGACGAAGGCAATTTTTCACAGTCAAGTCTGAAATTCTTCTTAGCATCGTAATTCTCGATAAACACACATCTAGTTTTAATCAACCTCAAGTTCGAGATACATTCGTCATCCTGTCGATGCTTTTATGGCCAATAGTCAATTATGTTGCTTCTGGAGGTGGCTTTCCATTGCGCAAAGTCGCCACAGTAGCAATTATACTGATTACTATTCCAAAATGAAAAAAAAAGAGAATCAATTTTACCATAATTAAAAAACGGTCGTTTCCATGCTGAATTTAATCTCATTTTTTTTCTCGCTATAATTATTTTTATTACTCCTTATTCCAATTCAACTTTTTTCGGCGTTTAATTGAGTGAAAGTATTCCAGATTTCACATTTTCCGAAATTATTTACACCTCATTTCTAAGTAGTATTAAATTAGCATTACACAGAAAAGCTTAACTTCTAAATAATACTATTAAAACTTGAAATCCTGGGAACAGGATTATTCTAATTATTCTCAAATTTGGATCCACCCCGCTTTCCTCCAATTAGCAATTCTGTGACAATTGAGTCTAAATGTTTGAACACTTCTCTAATTAATTTACGCATATTAACTCTCCCATTTTACAGACATATTTTCTAAATATCTTTTTCCATTGGAATATTGTAATAATCTCGATTTAATACAACAATATAAAATTTCATATTTTTGGAGAATCCTATAAAAACAATCCTATAAATAACAATATCCTTTACCATTATCCATTTTCCAAACCCCATTTACCAAGACTTTTTTTATATGCTTTTTTTTGTTTTGTTTTTTTATATGCTCTTCAACAAGCCACTTTTTCAAATCCTCGTTCCCACTTTCTTCCCAAACAAAAAATTGTATCGAATTTACAAGTTTTTAACACTTTATCTTGCTATCTCGTTTCTCGAAAATTTCCATTAACAGAGTCACAACATTGATTTAAAATCGGCCCAATCTCATTGCGTGATTGTGTATACTCAGTGTACACGGAATCTGGTTTCACTATATACACATTGATGTATATAGTTCAAAATGATTGAAACCAGTGTTGCTCTTTCCATCAGGGAGACATCACTGGCATTTCTCGATTTTCTATTTCAATGGTTACCGTTCACGCTTAATTTTATCTGGTACACGCCAGGGACCAACTGACTAAACGAAGCGTCATGTTTTTGGTACCAATTGTTCGGGGAAACCACCAATAACCGCCAATTATCAGACACACGTCACTAGGGAAACGATCCTCGATAGCTGCGGCAATATCCGGAGCGTCTAAACCAGGCACCAATAAAGTTCGCGGGGTACCGGTTGTAAGCGAGCGCGACCCAGTTCCATGACAATGCTGGAAAGAGGAAAGGGAGACCGGTTTTACGCAGGCTGAAACTGAAATTCAGCCGGTACAGGAACTGATATTTCGCGGAGAATGAATCACCCTTTATACAAACGTGCCGACACAGTGGTAACGGCATACCATTGTTAGACAATGGAGGTGGGTTGCTACATGGCATGAGAGATTTCATGGGACACGAGACACAAGAGGGAGATTTTCGACTAGATGCGAGCTAAAGGTGAAGAAGGAGAATTCAAAATGCCAAAGACTTTCTAAATCCTCTCTCCGTGTCCTCTGCTGCATTTACTTTTCATACTTTTCAGATCCGGCACTAAAAAATTCCGTCAAATAAATCCAATTTCATATTAGCACAGATCAGAATGTCCCTTATTTTTAATATAATATAACATAATATCGCGTGCCTTCCAGATATTTTTAAATACACCATACAAACGATAGACATACTAAATTAAACGTAATCTCCTTAAATTTCATTAATCTCCGTAGATCGCGTGACTATTTCACTCAAGGCCGACTTCTAGATTATGACCTGAGAGCACCAAGTTCAGTTGAAAAATTTCCTGATGGTTACGATTTTTTGTATTCATTACTGACGTACCTATCTGAAGAATCGGTAGTAAATTTCCATTAAGCATTTAAATAATTCTTCAGATGGACTGAAAAATAATTCTCGTCGTCTGACTATTTTCGGACTATTCTACTACATTTCCTCAATCTTAGATCTTCCGCAGTGGTATAATTAAACTCGAGCCATGCCAATAGTAAATTAATTACTAGTTAATTTAATAATTATTAATTACATCATTACTCTTCTGAGCTCAATATCCTGGAAATTGTGACGCAGAAACTTATACAATTATCCAAAATGGTTTAAATTACAATCCATGAACTTTAACGGTCTTGTCCTTTGCACCTGCACTACTGTAAAACCCAAGGATTGGAACAAACTAGGTATACTATTGAACGTGTTACGATCTTCTCATCAACCTGACACGACCACCAAACTCTGGGTTTACTCACATGCAGTTGAAATTAAATTGGCTGCATCCATTACACCCGTCACTCTCGGCTCTTTATGTGTCACAGTGACACTTTCTCTCTGAAACTAATTAGAGCATCTGTCATAATTATAAACAATGGAGTCTATAATACAAAAGACTTCAAGGCCATTGTACACGTTCATCCACTATTAAATTCAATTAAATATGAACATTGCGTTGACAATTGTATGACCCCATAAGTCATTGTTTGCGGTTTAACTTTTTTTGGAGGTATTTTCACTCCATGGAGTTAAGAAATCCATGTTATATTATATCCATATCCATGTTACGAGATATACCATGCCATATTCGAAAAAAAAAATCAAGGAAAATTTTGGCACTGATTTTTCAGCGTCTAGATATTATATCTCTAAATATAGAGATCTGTTCCAATGTTTTAGAATAAGCTCTTTAATTTATGACATTAGGGTTGAAATTCAATAAACTGCGGGTCGATAAAGTATATTGTAAAGATTGCTCCTCTGAACGTGATCTATGGGTGCTCCGTGCCCAGGTCGACCCCATAATGTCTTCCACGTATCGAAATGTCTCCGACATCTTTCCTGGTCGACTCGTCGTTCCTCCTGAAATATTATATACTTTTAACTAAATACACACCACCAGAAATCGCGATTAAATTAATAACTCAAAAAAATCATTGGGCGATATGAACGTAAATTCTCATTTAACAGAAATATATCTTTATAAAAAAAATGCGACCTATAAATTACTGAATATATGTTATAATGTGTTTGGAGCAGAAGAATTAATCAGTGCACAATTATTGGAAGAAAAATTCATTAATAACATTTGCTTGATATAAGAGTATACGTGAATCTCATTACTTCTTTTACTTGTAGTTTATTGAAATCTATTTAATTGGCTCATTAATGAATGAATTAATGAATGAAGATATATAAATATCGTCCTTTACATTTTTCAGCTAGAATTGTGTTCCTTTTCAAGAAAATGCATGGCAATCAGTTAAGAGTTTATGATGTTGTATTTGCTTGCATTAGCTGTAATTTTCATAATTAAATACTGGTGCGATCTAATTGGAACTTACCATAGCTCTCTCCCTTTTTCGTCGCATTTGATCAGCAAGCTCTGCTATGTATTCTCTATTAGCAGCGGTGAGAGCCCTTAAACTGCAGATGTACGAAAAATATTCCAAATTATTTTTCAAATTTTAATTACATTACAGAGTATATTCTATATTAAAAAAAAACCGAGAATTAAAATAAAAAAGGAAAAACTTATTTACTTTAAAGTGGAATATTTCTCGAAAAGAGATATCAAAAAGCTTGAATCTCGCTTGCGTTGAAAATTTGTATTTCTACCTACACACGCTTTTAATGATCATTAAATTACATTAAATTACATTAAACTTGAAGATGAATTTTATTTTTTAAACTTTTTCCTCATTATTTCTTATTTCCTCATTAGCTCGCCATTTTTCTTCAGATATTAAAGTACTCTGCTTACGATTTTAATTCGACGCGCCGAGAAAATATCACTATAAGTCTAACTTTATTAAATTAAAGCTAATTACAAAAAAATTATCAATTCAGTATTATACGCCGAAAAATCGAATCACCTTTTTATTCATAATAGTAACAGTATGTACGGCATTAAATAGCACGATTAAGCTCATCCGTAGCGGATACTGTCTAGTTATATCATAAACAATATTGCACCTGCCTCATGTGTTGGGTTCATGGAGTATTCCATTAAACGCTATCAAGGTGTCTCATTATACGTCAGCCCAATAGTGTTTCCTCACGTAAGTAGTATAACACACAACACTATCGGGCAATAAAGCAACTTTATGGTATCGGAAACACTGTCTGGCAATTCGTATCGCAGCCATTTGAAAACATAATAATTCATAAGCTTCAGACAGCGAATCTCAAAAGCATAAATTCAGTACATTTCATTTCATTCACTTGTCATTTTTAAATAATGGACGACTATTTATAATAATCATCACCATTCATCTTTAAATTTTGCTTTTTTACGCCAGGTTCACAAACAGTGAACACATGTTTTTTAATCATCATTTATGAAGTTTCAGGTTTGATATGACTAGCCTTAATTTAATAGGAGCCCGCCGTACGCTATGTCAAGCAAATTATAATGATTAGAGTTCATTAGTAATTGAAGTCTGTAAATTAATTCTAGCGTGAATAACATTTGTAGCTAACTATAATTTGTATTCAATAATGTAATTTTAATTACATATGTTAAGCTATTAGCTTTACAGCCCACATAGAGCGTTGATGAACTAAAACAACTAATAAGGAGATGACACCTGAATTTCCGAGGTCGAGTACATCGGGGTCAACCGTCTGATTACCTGTAATGTAGTTACATCCCTTGAGTGCAGTACTAGCCTAACCAACTCTCGACATCTCACGACACAACCGAGACAACCAAGTCTACCCATTGTGATATGTAATTTAGTTCGAGAGACAAAAAGCTAAAAGATGGATGTAATTACCTTTGAACCATTCGAATCAATATCAGAATGTTGATATTATCAATTTCTCTAATAAGACGATGTCACCAAAATAAGTTCAATAATTTTTGAATATAGTATAAAATCTGATGGCTAAAACTAATATAACTATATGATAGTTAGATAGAAAGTAATTTATCTGGATAACTTTGTCATACTTTTGCAAGTTTACCTTGGTTGTTCATTAAAAGTTGTTCCTTGAAAGACAGATTAATATAAATTTTGTGAAAGTAACGAAAGAAAAATTCCCAGAGCCATGATTTCGACATTTTTCCGTTCTTGACCGCGGGCTTCGTTCTACTAATTTCTTAGCGAGTTTTATGTGTACTTTTTAAGAAAGTTTGAAAAATTGTAAAGTCAAGTAGAAGAATGTGATCTCTTATATAAAGAACAAAGCCTGATATCAAATTCATACCCTGCATTCTTAATTATTAAACTATTCTGATTACTAGCCATAAGAGTGTGACGTATATTTATACGATATACTTTTATTTATAATACAAATCTCTATTAAATACGAAAATGAAAAGTTGTTGCTTTTATCTGCAATTTTACAAGCGAATTCTCTGAAAGGTGTGAAACCCGTGAGTCTGATGTCTATGTTTTATGCAACACTTCGGAAGGACTATTTTGGCTAAACCATAATCCTACCAAGTCTCATCTTTCTGGTTTTACGAGGAGAAAAATTTATTTTTTTTATTCTATTTTTTTCGTATTTAATAGAGATTTGTATTAAATAAAAGTATATCGTATAAATATACGTCACACTCTTATGGCTAGTAATCAGAATAGTTTAATAATTAAGAATGCAGGGTATGAATTTGATATCAGGCTTTGTTCTTTATATAAGAGATCACATTCTTCTACTTGACTTTAAAATTTTTCAAACTTTCTTAAAAAGTACACATAAAACTCGCTGGAAATTTCCAATTTATGGAATGAATTTACACGATTAATTGATTAATAGCAGTCGCATATTTTGCAATAATCATGTGTAATGCTTATTGCAAAAAATGTTCATTTTTCTGTGATCATATAACTCAGTGATACCACTGAATTTTTTTCTTTTAACTTAATAATTTTAAACAAAATGAGAACGTAACTCACGTTTCTATGGTGTAACCAGATTTCGTAGCGTCAGTGACGAGATTTCGAATGGGCTGCGATTGTGAATAATGCCTTCTACATGTCAGCAGAGGAACCAACTCGACGCCACCATTAAGGCGATAAACCTGAACCTCTTCATTATACGGTTTCCCTGAATCCCGTTCAGTAATAGGATCTGGATGGTGGTCGAGTGTAATTCCTACAGTAAGTAAGAAGGAAAATTTTATTAAAGAATACATCACTTGCATCCACTCGGATTAAATAATTAAAATGATAGAGATAAAAGCATTTATAAATGTTCAATAGTTTGAAAGAAACGATTTATAAAATTTGAAATTCTATTTCACAATATTTAGAGTTAAACGTTCATTAACTAAATTCCATTCTATCTGTTTGAGCTCGTCTATTTATTGCTATGTTCAATTAATTAAAAATAAAATTTTACGAATGGCAAACGTAATTTCATCGGAATTTCGAGTGTAAGTTTCAAAGCGTGATGTGTATGCATATATTATGAAATACCAAGTGAAATACCAAACGTCAAATTGGAAATTATTGGACATATGTGTACTCTTATCTGAAAATAGCCGTGAAATAAAATGTCAACTCAATTAGTGCGTTTATTTAGAATTGCATTTGTAGATTTAATTACTACTGTAAATCAAAACAAATTTTACCTTTTTTCGCGCTATCGTCGTAGAATTTATCCATATCAATGATTGAAAGAGGGTTTGTGGTCTTCTGAATATTCTTTATCGCCGACTTGGTCATCCATCCCTGAAATGAACATGAAATTAATATTTCCTTTTTCTTTGATTATTTTTAATCAATTCATATTCTGCAGATTTTAGCAATTTTTTCAAGACGAGGGGCCACCCTGTTTTATTAATAGGAATATTATTAGGTTGTAACAATTCTATGGTCTTTTTATACTAATTATAAATATTACTGCTATTACTGCAAAATAAATGCTTATTTGCTAAGCCTGAAAATAAAACCTTATGCCCTCTCATAGGCTAGAATCAAAAGAATTGGGAAAGGTTCTCGAGAGAGGCGAGCAAACACGTAGAGATTTCGATAAAAGTAACAAATTTATTCAGTTAAATAAACACCAAATTTGAGATGTCCCAGCACGGAACGGATGTGGAAATAGACTCGATATAATCCAATGTTTTTTAAATCAATGAGACGCGATATAAACCAAACAATAGACTCACAAACCGAGCAATGCTAAAACATCCCTTATAAACTTATTATAATCATTAGAAATTGAGATCGGATCCCTCAAACTATCCTCGAGTCCCTTTCTGAGATCGCTAAGTACAAAAGTGGTTCAAAATCTTCATTAAAACAATTCCAATAGGCTCAGAGTTTTGACAAGCTAGTACCCTTCCTCGAGGTATTCGCAACTAACTATTCGCGATTGCAAAGTATAAAGCGTTTCAAATACGAAACCCTCAGTGGGTGTGATCAGGCTGCGATAGTATTAATACGAAACCGGACCCTTCTTAAATTTGGCCTTTGCGTGCGCCGAGATTCTACCCCTCTATATTTCTTAGAATCCCTTACGAGCCGTGAGTACGATTCAACCCCTTCAAATCCTCGCAGCTTGGTACAGCGTACACAAGGATTTGATTTTTAACCGCGAAACTAGAGAACTTTAACCAAATCCCCGCAGCTTGGTGCAGCGTACACGAGGATTTGATTAGATAAAAAATTGCGGGCAAAAATGAATGCAAACGAAGGAGGTGTATCAATAGCTTGGAACAGCGTGCATTGATACCCCTCAAAAAAGAAAAAACTACCCTTCAAATTAAAGGATAGGAGAACAGAGTTGCTGAAAGAAGATCCTCAGCTTGGAATAGCGTGCAAGGGTCTTCTTTCCTATATCTACCAATTAGTACAGAGATCCAGATGGTGGAGTAGTGTGATTCTGAAGATGACGTCGAAGTCGTGGAAAAAACTGCGATGCTAGTCGAAAAATTCCGAGAGTTCAAGGCGGGTCGGTTGAGTTGGTCAGGCTGGTGCTCGACCACGATAGTGGGCCAGCGCCCGTGTCTTATCTCCATTGAGATTTGCGTGGTTTCTGGGAAAGACAGGTAGCCAGGTACCTAGCGTAATTGTGCGTTACTGCTCGTGGATCGATAATTGATCAGTCCCAGGTAGTACTCTGCCGTGCCGGTACGCACAAGGTGTTGTGCCTATCGTCAGGTGCTATGGGGTACGGTATAGCCAGACCGTTATAAGGTCATAGCATTTTTCGCACAATTTTTTAATACTTTGTTAACACCAACAATGAATGAATTTCAAAAGATTGCAAAAAAGGATCAGAAAAATGCTAGTCATTTCTAAAATGCTTCTAGTTAAGGAAAGCCGACACACTCGAGACGAAAGACTCGATATTCATCCATCAACGTCCTTCTTTAGTTAGTTAGTTAGTTGGGAAACAGTCCAACGTTTACAGCGAGAAAATAAAAAACCTGCCATAAATCAATGGCAAGTGCAATTTTCTAGATAACGATCGATTTCCAACAAGAAAAAATTAATTAAATAAAACCCTTTGTCTCAGCAGACAGCGGTAAAAAATAATTTATATGCAATTAATTTTAAATAAAAATGTATCTATAATATGAGATACTAACTTCATGATATAAATTATTAATTATTTAAATAAATAAATATTAATTAATTAACCACTATGCACACAACTGAGATATGCGTACCAGAGATTCAAGAAAACCAACTCCATATAATTTGGGATCTCTCCAAGGAACTCCACCAGGTCCAGGACGACCCCATGGTATGGAATCTAGCTATATGCAAATTTTTATCATAATTTTAATAAATCCTGTAATACTTTAATTACGGTTTAAAACTAATTTTAATTAGTTCAGGAATATTTTCAATTTTCCGCACTACTACTATGTCAATTTTAATCTCCTCTTTTCAGTTTCCAGATTGAAGCAAAATCGTTCAAGTTTTTCGTGCCAGAGGTCAGTTGGGAAATTAATGAACTTTAAATCAACGTCACCGAGGTGCTGTCGATGTCCTTTGCTATCGTCACTCAAGTGATAACGGTACTGCATCAACCTCATCTATACAGCAATGTCCTAATATTATTTCCATTATAGAGATAGACTCATCATCTTTAAAGCAGCGAAATAAATTTCTTTAAATATAATTGAACACAAATTATATATTTAAATAATATTTGAATATTTTGAAATATAGTAAAATCCGTATTTATAAAATATTTCCGACTATTTATCTACTTTTCTACTGAATTACATTCAATTTCGCACTGAGCTATGAATTATTGTTTTACCTCTTGTTTGCAAACTTAATTAAACTCTGTCTTTATATAAATCCCATCCTATATATTTGCATCCCAATTTTAGAAATGTAGAGGATAATAATAAGAGCTTATCTCTATTCAAGACAGTTATACTGACAATAACACGCAAATATATTTTAGATTACTGCATTCGCTTTACTCATGATTAAAAATATATTGAAACGGGAACAAGTAACTCCAAATTAATTGATAAACTGAATATTGTAGCAATGAATTTCTCGTTATTCTGAATTCAATTAAATTATTTAATTAGTTAACTCGCAATTTACCAAATCGATGTTTATCTTTGGTTAATAAAAATAACTGATATTTATATAATACAAATTCGAAAATAATTAATATTATCTTTGATTTATGATTCTTTGATGCTTGAAACTTTAATGCTAAACTATGATCGCGTACTATCAATATTTACTGAGAGTGTACATAAGACCATATGGAATATTTTGAGCGATCGAAACATTTGATTTAAAATCGATACGGAAAACTTTACATTGGAAACGACAACATTATCTTCAAGAAAATCGCAAGAAGAAAAAGTTTTCCAATGCGTCAAATGAAATAATTCTTTGACGCGAAAAACTCTACAAAAGGAAGTAACGATGTCATTCTTCCAGATACGAAGATATTTATTCTGTTCAACACTTGAAATATATATATATTTGTAAATACTTCTTCACTTATTACATAAAAATCAATAATACCTACCTCCAAGAAGGGTTTATATACCGGGAGTTGTGAGATTTGCTTGACTGACGTCAATATATATGTACATACCTCATTTAAAACTCTGCTTACTGCTTTTGAAATGAAATGTGTACCTCTCACGCAGGGAGTCATGTATTCAAAGGGTGGAAAATACACGGAAGTATTATACATATTTTTCTTATAATTTTAACTTTCATATTCAACAATATTAGTACCTTATATTTTTTACGAGAGGCAGGAATTATCTAAAGTCAGTCTGCTGCGAGTTTCTACTCAAAGTAATTTCACTCGAATGCCGCCATATCTGAACAAAGTAACGAGTCTCTACTTTGTTATTCATTTCATGGCTTAGATGCAGAGACTTTTTGTACTAATTTTTGTTAAAATCAGAAATAAAGGGAATTGTAAAGGGTGTGGAAACGGTGTTTTGAAAAGGAGGTCGAAAAGAAGAGTTGGAAAAAAAGAATCTGGAAATATTTTATACAGGTTGAAGGATAAGATTATTTAAAACTTTGTCTTGAATGAGACGAATCTCTAATCATAATTTAAGAACTTTATATATGATGTCTTTCCAGACACGTACTTTTATCCTTAATTATGGAGCAACTGCTCAATAATTTAATGGAGTTTCCAAGTTGGTCCATTCGATTAAATGTTGAAAAAGTAATCACATTAATTTCGTCCTCTTTGTCGTTGACGAATTAATATAAAAAGATTTATTTTAAAATTCTAATTGTAAGTCCATTTTTAGAAATACTAATTTCGTTAATAATAAAAATTTACCCATTGTTTGTCTCGATTTTTCTCCTTTTTTTCTGATGGCTCCAGTGGAACATTTTTCTTTCGTAGAGTTGAATCACACGGTGCACCGCCACCAGGTTTTCCCCAAGGCGAATAATTTTCCAACATTGCCTGCAACTGTAACCGTAATTGTGATTAATTATTTCATATTTTTAATCATTTTAATTTCACGACAATGCTATTTACTTATACCAGTAATGAAAAAATGTTTTTCAAATACAATCGTAAACGAAGTTGTCATTTTAAAATTTATCTTTATAATCCTTCATCCTTATAAAATAATAATGTGTATGATGTTTTAACAAATTGTCTTTTATGCTTGCACTGATTAAAGAAAAATTTAATATTACCGAATATTTTCCATTTTCCTTTAAATTTAAATGTCAACTAAATTAAGAGTTATAATGAATTAAATTTACTTCAGAGTCAAGATTAAAACCTGCATTTTGAAATTTACGATAACAGCCCGAAGTCCGGAAAGGATTATGTACCAACTTGCCTAAGACTTTATTTCATGAATTGCTGCATTTTGGATGTAAGACTTCTAGAATCTGTTTGAGTTAATGCTCTTTATTGCGCTCAAGTTTTACTTCACTAAAATTTCTTATCCACCTTCTATAAAGTTTACTTAAAAGATAAACCTAACAGTCAGCCTCGCAGTCAGCCCACGTAGTTTAAATTAGAAAAAATTAGATTTCCCAATATCTGATCTTTTCTTTTCTCTCTGGTTCACACAATAGTTTTTTTTTTTTTTTTTTTTAAACAACTGCTATTACCGTTTGCCATAATCTGAAGTCTCTTTCATCTTATTTTATGCCCTAGGAGTCGAACATTATAGGTTCAAAATATAGGTAAAAGAAGTCTGGCCGAGGGCCGGAAATGACATGAAAGAAATGGCATCCGAAAGGAAAGACCTAAATGGCACTTGACGAACCACACCCTCTTTCGTTTACGACACATACTTCATGCTGCTCTCGGTGTTTCTGACGTTGAAGCTCCTCCTTTCGGCTCTTCCACAAGGCAGCGCCTTCCTGTACTACCCGACGTTCCTGCTCCTTTCGTAAAGCTTCCTCCACTTCCGGTTCATACGTCATTCCTTGGCAGTCCTCTGTCATTACCACAATTTTCCCTTAATATCACGAAATTGAAATTTTCAGCTCCTAGAATGAAAAAGTTAATAAGTAAAATAATCTCTTTTTTATTTTTTACTATTCGCTACCAATCTGCTTTTACCAATTTTGCGAGCGAAAAGCAATGTCAAATCCGCTATAACAATATTAAGGCAATGCCTAGTAAATGTAATTTCTCTATTTGAGTATGCAGATAGATCAAAGTGGATCCTAGAAATCTGTTTTATTGAACGTGTGTACAAACTAATAAAATTGAACTGGCTTTAAATGCAAAGCTCTACGTCTATCATTATTTTGATTTTTGTTTTGCTGATGATAAAGTAAAATAATAACTGTTACTTAATTCAGTAGTAAAAGATGTTTCTTGTCCTTTACCTCTCTTAAAAATTCATATTTTAGTGCTTCTTTGACTTTTTTTATAATTATAGAACTATAAATTTAAGTTTTCGTCAGAGAAACAAATTCTGTCAGTAGTAAAAGCCAGCTTAAGTCAGACATGCTATTAATGCTAGAGAAAGAGTTGATTTAAGTAGTAAAAGCTGATTTAAATCAGTCGCACTATTTAGTACATGTTTAAACATCTTTTTATAAGCGTTTTATTTGTTTTACTCATTACTTTCTCACTTTTCTATATGTACAAATACAATTCAGTAGTAAAAGATGATTTAAGTCAGACCTGATACCTATTTAATACAATTTTCATGAAATGTTTTTTCTAAAGCGTACATTTTATGTAAAATTTCTAAATTACCTCTGAAGCAATATTCAAACGTGGGTTCAACACTTTTTCTTTAAATTCTTTTGTTTATCAGGATTTGAAAATGTAATAAGTTGGAAATTGCAAAAATTGACCAGAGAGCAATATTTATAAGAGAACAAATTTTAAAAACAAATTTGATCAGACATTTTGTATTTTAAAATGTCAAGGTTTAGTTCAGTTTAAACACTGATGGTTCGCACAACCAACGACGATAACACGCGACTGCCAAAGTCCTCGTAATCTAACCCGGGTGTAGTTCGCGACGTCGCTCCCCACATACCAATCCTGGCTTTGCTATAGAACGCAGTATAATACAGCGATGAATAGCAGATACCACCACATCCTTCGACCTTTGGGTCGTGCGGATATTATTGAGTTGTTATAAATAAATTATGTATTCAAACATATACTCTAGTCTTTATATTTTGAAAATGAAGACCCAGCAAAAGAAATGTTTTATTTCAGCAAATTTTTGTCTAGATTTGATGTTTAAAAATACTTCAACTATCTCGTCATTAATTTTTCATCCAAACAGTCACAATAATTTCTTCATCAACCAAATTTTACTCGATTCATTGAAAAATTCTGAATGTAAAATATGCATTACAGCAGAAATTTAACATTTTGAAACAATTCTGAAATAACTGAAAGGATTTGTAAATAAATATTTTTCCAATTAAAATAAAAGAATTTCCTTAATGAACTATAAAAAATTGTCTGCTGTATGGAAGCTTTGCTTAATTAACCGAATGAAAACGTATTCAAAAGTTCACATTATTATTTCATGAAAATTAAATATGTAATAATATTTTTGGTTCGGCGAGTGTAATTTTCCCCTGAATGATATCTGTTTGCAGGATAAAGATTAATATTGACAGGACACACGTATGTAGTTTGACGCATATAAATATTTATTGCTCTTGAATAAAATTGATCTTTAATAAATATTTCCTTTGTATCGTGACAAGTACCATGAATAAACGCCGGAACGTAATTTCGATTGGGTGAGTGATTGATCTGTTGCATCAATAAATTCCGATTTGGGTCACGTTATTTAAATGTGAGGTGCCAATTTTTCTGGTGTGGTAATCGCACAGACTTAATTTTCCGCTATTCTTTTTACATTTTCGAAGATTGAACAACTTTCAATTTAACATTTTTAGATCTACTTAAAATTAATTCCTCGGTTATTATAAAAAGCTTTGAGCATTCATTATATATACATAAAATAGTTCTGAAATAACTTATATTGCGCCCTTTGCTATAGTTTTCGTGGCATTACTTGAACGGTTTCCTAAAAGTGAAGTATGGGACATTGGGGAATATCCCTGATCTATCATAACGCTAGTCCCATCCCAGACATTCAATTTCTTGGATAAGAGCCAAATTTGAAAAAAATTATTATCAAAGACAAACAAATTCATGAAGCAACTGGCACCGATTTGCACTGAGAAAAAAATATTTGAAAATCAAATAAACGTATATTTGTTATAGAGCCAACTAAAAAATATCTTTGAATTAAATAAAATTTATTTGATGCAAAGAAATTTTTTATTTGAATTAAATAGAAAATTTCTTTGAATCAAATAAATTTTATTTAATTCAAAGATATTTTTTAGTTGGCTCTATAACAAATATACGTTTATTTGATTTTCAAATATTTTTTTCTCAGTGTGGTGCATCGATTTTCCTATATTATACCATACTGTTCAAGTATGTATGCGTGTACTTCATTAAATATAGGCGACGAAAGTTTATTAAGGCGAACTAGATACATCATAAAAATAACTTATGAGCACTGCAGGCATAAACACTTGTAAAACGAAAAATTTTTTTAAATAAGAACAGCTTGTCAGATCGGTAAAACATTTTACTGCTGGATGAAATATGTATTAGTTGGAAAAGTTTCATAATGCATAAAACGAATGCAGATATTTTAGCTCAGCAGACTTTAATCAGCAAAAATCCAGTGAAAAATATTAGAAGAGGTAAAAAATCGATCCTATCTCTATAATTGTTAGGTTTCGCATATACATATATATTGAATGTATATTCACCCCAGAATTGAACAGTATAAAATATGATCGATAATATTTAATGACTTTTTCATATGCTATAACTATCTGCATGTTTTAGAATGAAGATCTCGTAAAACGCTGATTGTTAAAGGAGGAACGAATCGACGTACAAAGGAAGTGTGTATGTGTGCATTGGTATTTATCGATTATAGTGTATAATCGAAGCTCGGCGGTTGATTTTTTTTATCTCATCTCCTTTTATAGCTTCTTCTGTGTATATACAGGACATTTTTTATGTATATAGCTCATATATTCTATTGACACGTAAGATTATGCTGCAAACATATTTTTTATATTACTTTCTTCAGAGCCAAATTGAAGAGTTTGATTATATTTTTACAATTGCTAAGTTTAGAAATTAAAAAATTTGTTTTTGATCGATTTTGTTTAAATTTAAAAAAATGTAAAATTTTCAGTGAAACTGATATTAAAATATTTTAAAATGTTAGATAGATTTTTATCTGAAAATTGATGAATTTTCAGAATTGATGAATATGCAGATGCATTTATTGATTATACTTATCACGTGATAAGATTAAATAATATTACAAATTAATTGTACCGCCAATAATACTGTCAGTTTTGAATTGAATACACTGAGAAAAAAAGTTGATTTAAATCAAATAAACGTATATTTGTTACAGAGCCAACTAAAAGATATCTTTGAATTAAATAAAATTTATTTGATTCAAAGAAATTTTCTATTTGAATTAAATAATTTTCTAATTGAATTAAATAGAAAATTTCTTTGAATCAAACAAATTTTATTTAATTCAAAGATATTTTTTAGTTGGCTCTGTAACAAATATACGTTTATTTGTTTCAAATAAACTTTTTTTCTGGGTGTATAAATTTTTTAATAATATAAAGTTATAAATGTTCTAGCCTTAATTATAAATTCAAAAAGAATTTTTTTAAATACAATTGATTCCATTTTCAAACATTGATTCCATTTTCAAAAAAAAGGAAGAAGAACCGGAGATAGCCGAAGATCACCGAAATGAGCCGAATCTGCGCAGAATCATTTTTCTATTTCTGCGACGATGTTAAAAACATATGGACCACAAACGGACAAACGCCACGAATGTCAATTTATAGTGACGTGTATACAGTTCAGTTGCCGGTGAATTAAACTAAAAAAACTGTTTTAGTGAATTAAACGACATCAAATATGTTACAAAAAGTAATTTTTTTGTTATTTCTCATCGTCTCCGGAATTCTAGCATCGTCTCTCGAAACAGTTAGCGATGATGAACTCCTGAACCACATCAAGAACGAAAAATACGTTGTCGTTCTTTTCAGTATGTTCTTTATTTACCTATATTTTTATAAAGTTCTAACTACTTAATTCCATTCTGAAATTATTCTTCGAGATTATTCTCAAATCTTTTCTCTTTAACTATAATAGTTGCTAATTAAATGAGTTAAATAAACAAGTGGCATCATAACCTCACTTATCATAATTTTCGTTTTTCCACGCTTCAAAGTTCAAGAGAATTTTTTGCAATGTAAAATTTACATAAAAATAAACTGCTTACATATATATTACTTCCAGAATAAATTTCTTTATTCCTAACATTATCAATTGATTTTTATACAACGAACTCACAAAATATAAAATTTTAAGAATTGCTAAATAGCTTTTTAATCAGTCTTTTAATTCTACAGCCAAAAAAGACTGCGAACCATGTGAAAACATGGAATATGAGTTGATTCACATACGAGAAGATTTGGTTGATTCTTTATCTGCCTGGGTAGTAAAAGTAGTAAACAGCCAAATGCTCAGGCTTTACACTGCTGGCAAAGAACCAGCTTTAGTTTACTTCAGACATGGAATTCCTCTACTGTATGATGGTAAGACTCTTTATCTGTAAATTAAAATTATAATTCAGTGCCCGACATATAAGACTAACGTTTTTTCTCCAGGACCCGTAAACGATGAAGAAATTTTAAACACATTCGTTGAAAATAAGGAACCAATCGTCAGAGAACTGACTGACGATACTTTTGAACATTTGACACAAGCTAGCAGTGGGGCTACTACTGGTGATTGGTTCGTCATGTTGTAAGTGTGAATTAATAATTACCAAATTATTATTAAAGTCTAAGTTGAACGGTTTGAAAAGAAACCCTATCAATATACATTAATACATTATTCTCATGAAATTAACCATTGCAGTTTTTAATTATTTTTTAAAAATAGTTACAGCACTGATTGTGTAGACTGTCAAAGAATGGGCGCCAGATGGGAAGCGGTGGGCGCAAAATTGAAGCAGCGAGTGAACGTTGCTCGAGTTAATAAATACACGACTGGTGCATCCACGGCACGAAGGTTTAAAGTTTTTCAAGTACCTGAATTCATACTGTAAGTACAGAAACTTTTTATTTCACTTGTTTAATAAAATTTAAACGCGTTTTTAGATTTTATAGCACTTTAATTAGTTTAATTATTAAAGTGAAGATTAAAATGCTTTGTATTCGGAAATAATCTGTGCTGACACCCACTTGAATTTGTTTCAGCTTCAAAAAAGGTCGTATGTACAGATACCAAATTCCAAAGTACGATGTTGCTTCTTTCGTGTCGTTTGCCAAAGAATGGTACAGAAATGCGCCTACGGAAAAAGTTCCTGTACCTCAAAGTCCATTGTAAGTATTTTTAAATTACATAATTGTGCCATGTGCTCTATCGTTTGTTTCAAAGTGATTATGATGCAATTACTGTTAAATTCAAAAAAATTCTAAAAATCTAGGTAATAATAATTGTTAAGTCTTATTTATTAGAAATAAAGCAGCTTTTCAGTAGAACATTTATTCAAATCCAGTTTCTATATTTAAAAAATAAATACATAGAATATCAACAAAAACGACAAGTATAGTAGCCTCAGATTAGCTGACTAATAATTTAAGATACCTGAGCACTAGATACCTTCTTATTTAAAAACTAATGTACTTTTTTCAGTGACGATTTGACGCAAATGATTGCAAATGCCCTCCGAGAAAACCCTTGGATAATGAAACTTGGGAGCATCACTATTGGTGTAGTTGTGATCGTTTCAGTTGCTTCCAAATTAAGGCGAAAGCCCGAAGTGCCACAAAAAAAAGAGAAATAAGACAATGTTTTCGCGATGAAACATGTATATATGTAAACTTAAATTTTTCAACATTAAGTTTAATTTTTAATTTTTCTTTTTATACTTAGTCTAAACGTACAATTTAAGTCTATAATAGAAGCATTTGCTTCTAAATGTCATCGAAAAGTTGTTTTGTTTTTCTATTTTCAGCAATAAATATTCTTATTCTTATTTCAATTCTCCTATTGTGTTATGATTGGTACTCGAAGTCATTGATAGGTCGTCACAAAAAAAACTGCGATAATTAATAAAACAATAAAAACATACACTAATAACTTATAATCTAAATCACTTGCTTTTTAAACGTCATTACTTTTAGATTAATTCTCGGAGAACAAACAATTCTCCGGAATTTAATCGGAGAACTTGTGAATTCTTATACATGGCAAAGGCAGACACTTACATAACTAACATACTATCTTGTTTAAGTATAAAATTTAACTGACTTGTCATTGACAAATTCCACAGTTCAAGTTCTAAAATTATCGAGAATATTCTCAAATCAATAGAACTCTAGTGTAGTTACGTTAATACGTGTGCGAAGAATGACACAAGAGGTATTCTATGGCAATGTGATAAAGTGACTTGACATTAATAATTATTGCACTCGTTGCAAAAGCTTTCTTTACCATCACAATATCATTATTGTACTTTTGCAATGTCGTAGCACAAAATCACAAGACAAAGCATTATGTGCGATATACGTTACAGTTAAAAGACTTGTATTTCTTAACTTTGCATAAAAGAAATCAGTCGATAAAAAAATTGATACGAACAATGTTATAAACTGGCGAGCCTAAGGTCTTTAGTAAATTATACACCATTAAAAATAAATTTAATATCAGCTGAATAATGTTTTTCTCTGAGATCGCAAGTGATGTTTTTCTCTATAATCTATAATCTACAATTTAAAATTTAATGAAAAAAAAAAAAAATGTAATGAAAATTTTCATTGCAGTTTTTGCATTTATAAATCAATTCACTAAATTTGAAAATTCGTTTAATCGATATTGAGCAATATTGCACAATCAAATTAAAATACGTCTTACTATATTGCAATTAGTGTATACAGCTCTTAATTAAAATTAATTTCCAACCCAATGCGGAAAAGGTAAGGAAAAAGGTATTTAGAAATTGCAAAATCAATTTCAACTTTCACTAATGCTTTGAGCACAAGAAAATTATGAGATAATATAGGCTCGAGACTTTTAGGTCGATTTAAAGTTTAATTTCAGTGCTAAATCTCCATTTAGGTTTTAAAGTTGGCACCATAAAGGTAACATGTTAACATAACACAAATAAATACCTAAAGATTTTCGATACAAAATCAAGATTAAAAGTAACGATTAAAAAAAACTCTGCTTTTATAATAGTGCTTTGAAACCCAAGAAATCGCCTTATACTAAATATTGTCAACAGACACATTTATCCTAAATACCGTGGTCGGGTTGGCCAAAGCCATTTTGATGGTGCTTTCAAATCTCTCTTGTATAGATGAAAATTCCATCATATTTCTAGGTTTAGATTCTATCCAGAATCCATCAAATTCGTAGAAGAGGTAGCTATAAAACTGATGAAAGGCACGTATAGTCGGCAGTGTCTTGCACGAGTTGTATATGTGACTTTTGGCTGAGCCATCTCGCAAAAGTCTCAGAGCCATACTCGTGAGGTTGATCCCCACAATGGCAAAGGCATATCCGTAACTAGGATGAGTCGAATGTGACAAGACATGCGTTGCAGCACTGGGATACTCCTTCGCAAAATAAACGAGATTCTCCAGTCCAAGCATTCCCATTCCACGAAAATCCGTCTTAGGATCATCCCCTTGGAATCCTATATCCTATTATCAAAAAAAGTATTCCTTAGTACTCGAAGGTTACGTAAGCTTAAGCGAAATTGTCTTTCTTAAAAACTTATATAAACTTGAATAAGTTAACATAAGAATTTGAAATTTAGAGCCTAGATAAATTTCTTCAAATTGACGAGTTGCCTTTAGTTTTTTTAAGTTTACGAACTGCGCTCAACTCCTGAAGTTTAGGATTAAAAATGTTTCATTATTATTAAATAAAATCTTTACCTGCCACTGCTTGGTCACCCTTGCATCCAGGGGTTCATACGGCATCAACAGATTCCACAGTTTCAGTAACAGCATTTCATGTTCGGGATTCTCTGGATCATAAGGTGTCTTCCTGAGTTCCTCACACTCCACACAAAGTTGCCTATATCCCCAAATAGATTCTGTGCACTTAGCGAAAGATTTAGCAAAATCTGGATGAGCTATTGGGTTAATATCCTTAGCATCGAGAACTGTTTTGATGGCCTCCTCGAGGATTTCTCTCTCTGTCTTTATAGTAATTCCCTGCTGATCAGCAATTTCATCCAAGTGGGCTACAAGTGCTTTAATGCTTATGTTTTTTGATTGTCGGAGAGATCGCTCCAGAGCAAGGGTGCGAGGTGCTCCTGGAGATTCTCCATAACAAATTCTCTGGAGCTCACACATTCGAGTAGTTAGGCGTAAAAACCATTTTACCAATGATCTAAAATACCAACAAACCAAAGACCAAACGTACCGAATCATAATTTTGCAAAACGCTTAAAAATTGACAGTTATTTGCAGCTTTGGACAATATTGCCGACCTGGTCCTGGGTTGTCATTATGATTCACTTTCTTTTTGTAAGTTCAAGCGATCCTCAATTTTTTTAATTTATAAAAACACTGTTACGAGGACCATTCCGAACTAGTTCTTAGCTATGTATTTCTTTTTCGGATTATTTTACTCGTTGTTTATCAATTATTTGTCAATATTTGACATAAGCAAACAGGTAACACACGCCACCGGAGCTGCACGGAGCTGCCATCGCTCCAGAATTTTCCCAGGTTTTAGGAGACATCAATTTTCCAGATTTTCCACTATACATACATAAATAAATTATTGTGTTAACACCTATAGTTGTCCAATTTTCTAACTGGAAATTGTTTTAAAACAAATGAAAATACCATATAGCCATTACATATATGTGAAAACTGTCAAAAAAATATGTACATATCGTGTCAAATTTTTAGGTTATAACATTCATTTGGCGGGACCTTTAAAATGAAAAGCCAACATAATAAAAAGGTTCCAAATTTTTCAAAAATAGGTTTACATAAATACTTGTCTATTTCCTTTCTATAATTTAAATATAAACACATCGATGTTGAGTATTATTATAATGAGAACAACAACTCATAAAACCGCATTTAACTTCACGAGGTTTTTCTTCAATCTCAGCGCATACAATGCTAAAAACAATTATTTTTATTTTTTATTATAAATAATGGCATTTCAACTCATAAAATTTGTTATTAGACCGATATTAATAAACGTTGACAAAAAGTGTAAAGAAAAAAAGCATTTTAAACTACGCGCGAATAGCAATAGCAACTAATCAACAAATCAGATCAGACGCCAAGCGCGACGCATGCGCAGACATAGTGTAGAGAGATAGAGATGTACCAACCTCCTCGATTTCATATTCGTCTGATATTAAGAAACCATATTTTTCGTAATAATTAGGAGAGTACGATATATGAAGAGCTTTTGGTATACCTTCTCATTTTCATAATCGCTTAATACTAGGAAACCCTATTGTTCGCAACCTTTATTCGACAACCGAGCAAAGCCGAGGCGATAGCAGAGCTGATGTATTGTATCAGGAAATCATAATGTAAAAATTCTTTGGCTACCAAGTATTTTACGTCTATGCGTACGTAATGCGTATTTGAGTGCCCGGCTCGTAGAAAGGGCCTTGAGACAGGAGAGAATTCAATTTAGAAGGGCCCACTTCTAAAAATTAAAAAAAAAGTAATTAAACCCATTAAAATTTACATAAACAAAACTTAACCTCTAAAATTCCCAAAACTAATTATTTTAATTTAAAACTGTTTTACTTCTTATTAATATTTAATTCATTAATAAATACATCGAGTTGTCAAAAAAGATCAACTGAAAGCACCTGCTTGTATTAATTACATATTAGGAAAATATATTTTTCAAAATTTATCCAATTAGGTTTAAAATTCATTTATTTTCTTCTACATTTGGAATTTTATTTTTATCCTATACAAAATATTTCTTTTCTTTTTGCAGATTTTAATATAATCGACCTGAGCCTTGCAAAAAAAATTCTAGAAATTTCAAAGGGCCCTTCACTGTACAAGTTCATATATACGTTCCTGAACTAAATTCTGTCCCATTCACACAAACATCTGCTGCAGTCTTGTGTGTAGGTAGTGGTAGGTAGTCCCATTACTGACTGTTGGTGCCTTTAGTGTTCTTGAGTGTTCTTTTTCATCGTTTCACCAAAAATTAAGCTTTTCTTCAAAGTTTTCCCACTGAAACTTCTCAAAATGAGTATTCTCCTAAATTCTTCAGCAGGTATGTATTTCAATTCCGAATTGAAATTATTAATGTTCCTACAAACTATTTCGCATTGTCGTTTTGCATTTGTAGGTGTGCGAAGTCCGGCTTGTTTGAAGCGGAAAGATTCTGGCGATGGTATGTATAATGAATTTTGGAGCATTTAAGAGAAAAAAGAAAATTACTTATTGAATTATATATAAATGAGATGCATTTTTCGTAATATGTTTTAATGTAAAATGTCTCTCTAAGAGATTAAAGCAGTGTACATTATTTGACTGGATGTACTTCATATTCACACAGCTAAACTTGTTACGACAGGCTTTCTCACACCGTCTCACACCCACTTGATTTTGTTTATTTATGGTTTTTTTTTTGCAAATGAATCATGAAATATGCTTCCAGCTAAATCATATCCAATATTAGAAAAATTTATTTTCAATATTGTTAAGGAATATCAGATTATAAATTGTTATTTATATTATAATATTAATTTACTATTTTATTTGTTATTTTGAAGGCTTATTTATGCAAAATATTTCCGTACTAAATATTAACTAGTGCAGCTAAATTACTAATTACGAATCTTTATGCAAACAAAGTACTAATAACAAAATGCATTTTTTTATAGAAGATGATCAATTTGGGTCTTCTAAAAAAACGCGGTTCTCGTATTATGTGAGATTGGAATCTGAATCACCCGTACCTTCGAGTGAAGATGACGAATCCATTTATACAGTACAGGGAAATGAGACTGGTAAGTTTTAATCAAAATACAATACACTAACTTGATACTAAAGATTACAGACTTGAAAATTTCTCAAAATTATACATAATTGTATTTTTAATTAATTTTTTTCTTGCACAGAATTTGTTCAAGATACCTCGGACACGTCAACAAATTCGTGGACTACTGATAGCGAGGGTGACAATATATCTGTGAGGTTGGAGTTTGAAGTCGCATCTCACTCCGAAGAAGATAATCCAATGCTCAATCCAACTTCATCATCCGATCCGGAGGTAACGATTAAACTTCTACACTTATATATTTATTTTTAATACTTTTAAATAATACTTTAATACTTTAATACTACTTAATACTTTAATACTACTTTAATACTTTAATACTTTAGATACTACTTTAATACTTTAATACTACTAATAATTTTTTAATCAAACTTTAAACAAGTAGAAAGTATTTTAGCTTCTAATTAATATTAAAACATTAATTAAATAAGCAATATTATTTCCAGGATTTTGTAACGATGGGAGTATTGGCTGCAATCTGCAACGAAACTGACATGGGATTAGCAGATGATAGCGACGATTCGCGAAGTACCGTTGATAGCGAAATTGGAAAAGCAGACTATTGGACGTGTGTTCAATGCACCAATAGGAATAACAATCCCTTATTTCGGTACTGCGAAAAATGTTATCAGGTGAGATATTTACAAACTCAAAAAATCAAACAACATCTTCAAGAATTCATTTAACGTTAAAATTCTTTTGTAACCCATTTTTTAAATGAATTTTCTTATTATAATCATATGTATTCTTTCAGATTCGAAAAAACTTCTTCCCTCCAAGACCAAAGTGGAAGAGACGTCGACCAAAGAGGGAAGTTGAAAAAGCAACTGCTCTTCCTAAATTGGATTCTCGAGAAGACTTAATCAGCACGGATTCAGGACTCGGAAGCCAGGAGAGTAAATTAAGCCAAGAATCTGAAGACATTCAGAAATTCGTATCTTCAGAAACGAAAGAAAGTATCGATTCTGTGGATTTCGGAGCAAAATTTTTAAAAAATGAAGATGTTGAAAGGGTGGAGGACAAAAATAATAGGACGAGTGTTGGATGCAACACTGAAAGCACAGAAAGTCAATTGTCCTTTGATTCCACAAAAGAAGAAAATTCTGATCCTGACAATAAGATGTGCCTCACGTGTACAGTTAATCCCAAAAACGGGGCGTTTGCACATGGAGGTATTCTCCATGTTTCCTGTTGCTATAAATGTGCGACGAAAATTTGGAGGACTAAAAGGATGTGCCCAATTTGCAACAGAAAGATTACAAACGTTCTGAAAGTGTTCTATAATTAGAAAAACGTTTCTTAAACAAAATGCTCTACATGTATTTTGCCGCTTAAAAAATCAAAAATTGACTCTCTTGTAAACTTAATTCTTCCCTTCAAATCTAAATTTATTTTTATGCACGAATAAAAAATTTGTTATTAATGTTGTTATGGTTTGTACACAAGCAAAAAATATTTATTAAAAAAAAAATGTTTAATAAAGTCTAAAATTATGTTAAAATATTTGTAATTGTTTTCATCTATTTTTACAAGACGAATGTTAAAATTAGTTCATTGAAACCTATACATATTTTTAAGTATCATAATAATTTTATCATAATAATTTTCATCTTTTCATGGTTAGAAATGAGAAATAAATTTATCATATCAATTTACTTTAAATTAAAATAAATTAGTAGGTATGTATTAGTTATTACAAAGTGTACCTCCCCTTAAATTAGTGATTTATAATGATTGAGGCTTTATAGAATGTTATGTATTTAAATGTTTATTTCATATTTATAAATATGTTTTATGAATAAGTCAATATTTAAATTTAAACAAATAATGTTTTAAATTTCTATTTAAAACTTATAGGTATTTGGTCGGTTAGAGCCTTATATGTAATTGATTACAAATTTTTTCATTTTTTTCCGGAAATACGATTTATTCGACCAATCAGAAGAAAATACGTAGCAGTTTCAATGTTGATAGGCGGATCAAAAAAAAGTTAGGTTATGATGCGTGCGTCGTGTTCACACACTAAAGGTGTTAAAAGCCGATTCGTAGTCCATTTATCGACTTTTTGTCAAATCGTCAAATGCAATTGCATAAACATTACACTTTTGTGATAAATAAAGATTTAAAATGAAAAAATTATTTGATTTTGTCGGTGAGAATATAAGATTCGAGATTATTGCAATAATATGGATATTAACTCTTTGGGAACTATATCTCTCTCTCAGACAGGTTAGTCTTAAATCTTAAATCTTTAAAAATGCTATAAAGACATTGTTTACGTAATTTTTATCGTTTTTTCACCTTGTTCTATTTCCTTATTTATTTATTTATTTTTAACAATGTGCCTTCTCTATTTTGTATACAGACTTAAAGATTCTGCACTGACTTCTATAATAACGATTTATTTTTAAAATGATACACAATAAATACAAAAAAATATTTTATTCCAGCGAAAATTGATGCAGAGACTCGAGAAAGTACCAGATTTATTAAATGGTTTGATGTCCCAGGAAATTTATAGTAAAGCTCGTCTTTACTCACTAGACAAGAATAGTTTCGGAATTTTTAAAGCATTATTCGGGACAATATTTAAAACAGTAAGTATTTTGAGGATGAGAAACGAAAGTTAGAATTTTACAGTCTCATTGTACTCAAAGTACCCGAAGAAATTATATATGTAATAAAATCTATATGATTTCTGATGTATTACATGACGCTGATGAGTATATTTTAATTCTTTACAGATTCTGATACTTACTTTTGCATATTATCATGCTTGGAGATGGAGTATCAAAGTAAATAACAAGCTCGGTTTTGGTAACAGAAATGAAATTTTGAACAGCTGCACATGCATGTTCTTAACGACTATTGTCTCATTCATTATTGAACTGCCATTAGAAGTCTACGGTACTTTTGTTGTAGAACAAAAGCATGGCTTCAATAAACAGGTTAGATCTTAAATACAAAAGTATTTGCAAGAGAGAGGAAAATCTGCGAATAAAACTATTTTTAATCATATTAAAAATCTTTTTTTCAGACTCCTATGTTCTTCATCAAGGATAAACTGAAGCAGATCGTTATTCTGCAAATTATTTCTTTGCTAGTAATGAGCGGGGTTATATGGATTATTAAAAATGGTGGAGACCATTTTGTCTGGTATTTATGGATTTTCTCAATGGTCATGATGTTAGTTATGATGATTGTATACCCAGAAGTTATAGCTCCTCTTTTCGACAAATACTCTCCTCTTCCTGAAGGGGAACTGAGAGAACAAATTGAAGCACTCGCAGCATCTTTGAATTTCCCATTGTATAAGTTGTACATCGTTGAAGGCTCAAAAAGATCTTCGCATAGCAATGCATACATGTACGGATTTCATAAAAGCAAAAGGATTGTTCTTTTCGACACTCTTGTCAAAGAATACTACAAACCAAAAGAGGATGATCCTATTAAGGATCAAGGATGTGAAAACGAGGAGGTTGTTGCTGTTTTAGCGCATGAACTTGGTCATTGGAAATACAACCACGTGTGGAAACTCCTGTTTTTATCTCAGGTATCTTGCAGATTTTTGAATTGCAATATTTAGAGATAAATAACTTAAACTTTATTGAAATAACATTTTTTACAGATCTCTATTTTGATAAACTTCTATTCGTTTGGCATGCTTTTACATTATCGTCCCATGTACGTCGCCTTTGGATTTAACCATTCTCAACCAATTCTTATCGGACTTATTATTGTGTTAATGCACATTTTAATTCCAATAAATGAAGTAAGATTTTTATTTTTTTTTCTATACATAATTTTTGCAGTACAGTAAAAAACTAAATGTTTATATTTTTCCAGTTGATCGATTTTCTTCAGACAGTTTGCTCGAGAAAATTCGAGTTTCAAGCCGACAATTTCGGTAAAAGCTTGGGCTATGCAGACTCGCTTAAAAAGGCGTTGGTCAAATTACAAAAGGATAATTTGGGCTTCCCCGTGTTTGACAAATTGTATTCGGGTTGGCACCACAGCCACCCACCTTTACTTGAAAGACTGGAAGCTTTAAGCAAAGAAGACTAAGTCCGTATGTATAAGTATCATTAATATGTGATAACGAAAACATAGCTTATAAAAACGAGTATTTGTGTTTTTACCGTATAAAAATATAGGTTTGTAACTCATTACAATTTGAAGCCGGTGTGTACTCAATAATTGTGTAGCAAAAACATCACTTATATTTTGCACGAAAATTCTGTATCTAATTTACTTTGTACAAATTTCATTTTTATGGAATTAAATAAGGAAATTTACTCGTAAGCGTATAAACGGTTGCAGTTTTGATTTATTAATTCCACTATTTAAAGTTTTGAATTGCGTCCGCTACTGCATTTACCCAGGTAAACACTCCATATGCTCCAGCATCCACTTGTTTTAAAAACTCAACTTGTTTTACGTAACTGGCGCGACCGGCCCTATAAAAAAATTGCAACATTTTCAAATCTGTAGAATAACTTTTTCTTATGCATGATAAGAAATGATTAATTATCATAGATTTCTTACTTAGGCAACATATTTTTTGTTGCTTCACAACCTTCTTGAACAGCTTTTGCTACTTTTTGAACAATTTCGGGATATGGCAATGATTGAGATAAATTGTTTTCAAGCTCTTTACATCCTGAATTCATGGCATCAAGCTAAAAGATATTTAATATATAGTAAAATTAATGATATCTCTTGAAACTATTAAAAAATGTTCATAATTTACAAACCATTGTTTTGTCTCCTAATTGAGCTTTACTATGTCTCATCACACCGACAATTGCACTTTGCCAAGCATTATGCCACAAACGTAACCAATCCTTCTCCTTTTCATTTGTAAATTCCTTAGCTGCCAATGTAAAAATTAAACTGTACAGAGCTCCTGAAGTCCCACCCATTTTTTCTTCTGCTATATATGAAAGTTCCGTAAACACCGACGAGGGATGAGAGGTTTGAAAGTTATCCAGAGACGATAGTATCCCTAAAATATTCTAATATTTTTTACCATTTTTTAAAAATATTTATTGAATTAATTTTTGATTAGGATTACTAACTATCAGCGAGTTGTTTTAGGGTTGAACCACAGTCTCCATCTCCACAGCCACGATCAAGATCATTTATGAAATTCTCTTCTTTAACAATGGACAGACTAGCTTTGCGTAAACATTCTTTAAACAAATTTTCCTGTCTTTCACTAAACTGTTTACCCGTTTTAGGAATTTTAATATTTTCATCATCTTGAACTGGAAGTTTCGGACTCTGAGGTGGAATAGAATAAACATTTCCTGGCCACTGGGGAGCATCAGTTGGATCATCTAGACAATTAATGATTGTGCTTTTTTCGCTTTCAGGAAGCTTAAGTATTGAAACGTGAACCCCGACACTGTCCAAAGATGACATGAGTATGCCCCCATAAATACGCAAACACTGTATTCCAATATTATCTGCGGAGAAGTAAATACACTTTTTACGTAAGTTTCCCAATCTTGAAAATTTAATTTAATCTAATTTATTCACACTTACGCAATTGCATTACCACCTCCTTTATAACAATTCCCTTTTCTAGTTGGCTAAGACCACCGAAGTTATTTACTATTACTGCCACTGAATCACCACGAACAAGTGATAAAGCTTCAATAAGCTTTTTCAGCATCTCGGAAACAACTTGGGATGCACTTTCTAATTTTTTTCTTTCGCATCCAGCTTCTCCATGAACTCCCATTCCAAATTCTATTTCATCCTTAGGAATCTCGAACATTAGTCCTTGTCCTTGAAATTTGTTATTTAATTTAATAATTACAATTCTTAATTTACTAAACAGAATTTTTAATTTAGAAGCGAACCTGGTAAAGTACAAGCTGTTAAACCGGCACCATAAGTTGCCATATTTTTGACAACTAATTTTGCATATTTTGTAACATCCTCGAAATTATACCCTCTTTTGGCAAGTGCGCCAGCAATTTTCATCACGAAAATAATACCACAAAGTCCACGTTGTCCTGCCCGACCTTGTTCACTTTCTGGTATACTACAATCTTCTTCCACTATTACTTCATTTACCTAAATTTTATTTTATTTATATATAATTTGTTTCACAAATATAGATTAACATGATCTATATCTAATTTCTTACCTTCAAACCTAGAAGTTTTGCTTTTTCAATCGCTAATCCGAAATTTAAACAATCTCCAGTGTAATTAGGTATTATAACTAAAATTCCCGCTGAAAATTTCAATTAGCATAATTAAAATTGATTTCCGTGATTTGACACATTTCAAATTAAATGTTAATTAAACCTTTGTTATTTATTGATAGACATTTTATGGCATATAAAATATTACTAGGAGGTGGTGAAGCAAATATTGATCCAGCTATCGCTGCATTTAACATTCCACAACCAACAAATCCTATAAAAAAGTCAATTTAATATATGCGGTTACATTTTGATTAAATATTATGCCAACTTATCATTAATTAATTATATTTTACCGGTTGCGAAAGGTTCATGTCCACTACCTCCACCAGAAACAATTGTCACATTTTCGCTAGCTTCTCTCCACTAAAAATAAAAATTATCTATAAAAAGTTTCTTTTAAAAAATAAAAATAAAATTTCCTTGACTAAAATCTATAATGTAAATTAAACTTACAAACGGTGCTAAAATGACTCTTTTTTTTGAATGAAAGTCAAGATGTGGAAATGCCATGGACCATCCTGTTAGAGAATCTTCAACTATAGTCGAAACTGAATTAATTAGATTCTTTTTTGCCATTCTAATCTCTTCCTAAATAAAAATTATAATTTACTCGTTTATGAATAATGTTAGTCGACAAATTATTCTATTAGACTTTAAAAATAAGTGAGTTCAGAATCAAGAGTGAATTACAAATGTAATACGATACTTTCTAGAGAATAATGAAAGCGGATAACCACTTTATTTGTGCAGTAGTCAATTATGTAACGAGAAATATGTTATTGACCTTGACATGACTTTTATTAAATAACTTATGTTTATTTTAAAAAAGAATCTTTTCTAATCGAAATTCAGTTTTAATACTGAGATTAAATCCATTTTTAAAGTAAAAATTAAAATTAATTATTCCCTTACCTCATTCAACAGATTTTAATCGTTAAATTATTTGTAACTTGATTTAAGTATGTACTTCGGTGTACAAATTCATGTATCTACAGTGGTCTGTCTCGTAAATAAACCATTCTAGATAATGTAGTTCTTCAAAATACTTATACAAGCTCTCTAATCAGTTGAGAGATTAAGGTCGTAAGTCAATTTCTAGAAACCACAGGTCATTAATTAAACTCTCTAATTATACCAGAATACCAGAAGGTTGTTATGAAGTTTGACTTTCATAATCATTAAAACATTATTCACTTGAACTTGAATCGAAAAAGATATTTCATAGTTAATAATAATAGACTTCTACAAATTCAATAGCATTTTATTATGCATGTTCTATATCAGTTTTAAAATCTAATTCATAGTATACAATATTTTAAATTCCATGAGAGTAATAATTAATAATATCTATAGATTGCATATATGTAGAAAATATATAAATCCGTCACTAATGAAATTATACATTATTATTGCTATATGATCACAATTTTTACTGATTAGTTTGACCCTCTATAACAAGTGTCAAATACAAAGAAAGAGGTTTTTAATTATCAAATCACCGGAAAATATAAGCTGATAGTAAATGGAAGGATTTCACTGAATTTAAATACATATGAACAATGTCCGAAAAGGCGAAAATTTTTAGCCTTTAATCATGAGGTTTGTCTGATTTCACATGCTTTTTAGCATCATTAGCAATGTTCTTTATTTCCTGCAAACCTTCCTCGAGGAGTTCAAGTGTGGCAGCCTTCTCAGATTCTTCAGTCGAACTTAATAGTTTCAGAACCAAATCTGAAATAATAACAATAATATTTCAATTACTTGACATAATTAGAAAACCAATAAATAATATAATTTAAAAAAAACTACCATGATATTTGGTAAGAACAGCTACTGTCTCAGGCTCCAATTGAGTTTGTAAAAAAGTGAGAATAGATGAAACATGTCTTCCGGACATGTGAATTGCACTTTGAGTTGCAGCAATAAAAAGTACACTCGTCGCCAAATGAAGAACCAAAGCAGGATCTTGACTGGAATTTAATTGTTCCAATAATGCTTCTCTGTGACCGACGATCACAGGTCTCTCCTTTTTCTTATCGTATTTTCGTAGAACCAGACAGCACGCATTCATCGCAGGTTCAATGGCATTTAAAAAATCATCTACTGATTCACCAGCAACTGCTCTATGCAATTCAGTAAGGCTTTCTTTAGTACCCTTCGGAAATTCCTGAAGCAATTTTTGTCTTGCTTCTGTTGTCAAATTATTGGGGCACTGAATGACGTTTTGCTGAGTTGACAACTTGAAGATATCAGTTATGAAATCAAGACCCAACGTTTTCAATAAGTATTTCACCATAGGTGTCTGTAAATTTTTTTCCAAATGCTTTATTCCTTTATCAAATATCCTAACATTAACTGTGATCATATTGAGTCGATCTTCAATTTCGTTCAAATTTATATTACTGCTCTTTTGCATTAATTGTTCAGCTACGTGGGTTACATGTTTGTTTAGTAAGCCTTGTAAATATGTAGCTAATTCATCTACGAGTTCCTCAATATCAGCAAGATTTGGATCTTTTCTAAGATCTTTGCTTACTTCCTCAACTGTGAGTAAGGTGAGTTCTGGTTTGCTAGTAGATTTTGTTGTATTTTCGTCATCCGAGTCTAGATCCTGATGTTTCCCTTGTTGATATTTTTTCTTTGTCGATTTTGTCTTAGTTTCGCGACCCTGTGTGCCTCCACCAGTTTTTCCTCCTATTGCTTTTTTCCTTCTCTCTGCTTTCCTATCTGTTTTATTATCACTAATATCCATGGGTTTTGTTTTGAGCTTATTTTCAGCAATCGATTGTAGCCATTTTCCACTTTCTACAAGTTCCTTTGCTTTTTTATCAGCTACTGGTTCCAGTTTCTTGTACAACTTTTGCAAGAAAGTCTCTGAAACTACTACAGTTGATGCGTATATGTGAATAGATCGTTTTGTTCTGTTTAAAATTTCTTTTAGTATAGTTTCGACATCCTCGGGACTAAATACAGAAGGTAAAAGAGGATAAATATCCATAAAGGATTCCGATGCTAAAACCTCATCGATATTAGCGTCGACTTGATCTAATATTGTTGATCCTACTGCTACTGTGTTAAGCAATGTTAGATTTTCATTAGGAAAGTGTCGGGTTACGAAACCTCGAGGATCCGATATACCAAGTCGAGCAAGAGCATCGTATTCTGAAAATGAAAATTCACAGTAAAAATACTATTTAATATGTAATTAATAATTATACATTGCAATTTTGTATTTAGATGCTTACCTAGGTATCCATTTTGTCTGTAGAAATTATCAACCCATTCACTTTGACTCTTGGAATAAATAGATGGCACGTAAATACCACTTCCACCTTGTTTACCAATAACAATTCCTGGAACTTGCATCATTTCTTGCAGACTCTCAAGAATTGCTAAAAAAATAACAAGAAAATAAGGAGCTAAAGAATCCACAAGGATTTTACAATTTTTTAAAGACAAGTTTTAAAAAGAGGAATTAGACTTTTAGGCCTGCTAAAATGACAACTTACAAAAGAAAATTCCTTCTGGAACTCCACATTGACCCAAAATAGCTGAAAGAGGTGTCGGTTTTGTAATAGCAGACAAAGCACCTCTCACTCTTGCTTTATTTCTAGCAACAAATCCTTCCGTGTAAAATATTCGGGGATCTTGTGAATCTTGTTTGCCAAATACAATCTTCCCCAGCTCTTTCTCTATAAAAGACTGTAGAAATTCAGCTGGCAAATCATATTGGATAGTTAAATCAGATATATTGATGTGACCATGTTGGTTCAGTTTGTCATTGATCTCCCCTGCGATTCTTATCATGTAATTTCTATCAATCAGTTTTGTTCTATCGAAGAGTTTTAATGTTTTATCATGTTTTTCGATATCGCTTACTGATTTCAATATTTGTGACAAATCAACATTTAAAATTTGTGCTAATTCACCTAAATCAACACGTCCTCCATGTACATACAATTCATCTTTTATTTCTTGTGCGAGGTGTTGAGGTGTTACGTATTCTTTTCCATCCTTGGTAAAAATTACATTCAGAAGCTTATCTTCTGTAAGCTTTGTGATTATTTCAATGCAATTGCGTTCAGAGAGTCTGAAAATAAATTACATTCCATTAATGATCTATTAAAAATCTGATGTCGGTTGAAAAATTTCTGAACATATTGAAGGATAAACATTCAGGGGTTTGAGAGTAAATAAATATTGGTAATAAAAAATAAAAACAAACGTTAGTTTTTAATATTTATGCAGAAGACTCATATGTAAATATGTGAAATATTATATTTTTGAAGGGATTTCTTATGAAGTACGACAAAATGGAGCGGGAAGAGCGGGTTTATTGGTTATGTTTTCTTTTTAAATAAGGAAGGTAATAATTTTTAAAATATGTTATATTAGACATACTTTTGTAACGAAAAACTAAGCTGTGCTTTTTGAAAGTCAGCAGCAAGTCTTTTTACTTCATCCCAATCAACAGAAGTCATTTTGCCAATTAATATTGATAAAAATCACGAATAAAATCCTGATGGTTAAAGATACTTAACACTTAATACTTGTTAAAACATTTAAGTACTTTTTAAATTAAATTATACATTTATTTACTATAAAATTGCACCAAAACTTATCAAAAACGGCCTTATGTCACTCATCTGTTGTATATAGCTTTCATATAAATATCCACGTCACAAACGCAAAATCAAAACACGTGTTATAAAGGCCCAGTCAACTCAACAAATGTCTAATTTATCGACAGTATTTCAAAAAAAATATCTGACTTATCAATTGAAGAAGAAAACTATTTTATAATATTAAACATATTAAAAAAAAAATAATACTGTTTTTACGTCAATATTACGTCAATATTGCCAAAAATCTTCACAGAAGCAGAACAATAATTGACAATAATATCAATTAATATTACTATTCAAAATAATTTATGTAATGAAAAATGAAGGATCCTGGTTCGAACCCAGGCCGAAGTAAATTTTTTTTGTCATATTTTATATAAAAATGCCAAGTAAAATTTATTTTTCCTGTATTCTTAATCTTTTCAATCATGTACAAAGTGGAGAAATAATTTACAAATATGTAATAGTAAAAATTTAAAAAATTATAAAGAGCATGTAAATTATAACTTATAACTTACTTTATATATGAATAATGTAAAATATAAAATAAAAAATTGTTTCATATGAAAATAATCTATTTTTAAACCAATTATAATTTGAAAGAAAGGTTCATTTTTCAAATCAAAATATTCATCCATTGTATAAATATTAAATCAAAAATATAATTATGATGCAGTCACTATGCAAATACATATATAATTACTTAATTACTATATGTAATTACTATAAACATGTACACTTTTCGGTCAAATTTTACCTTATATGCAGTTATGTACACCGAAAAAAAATTAAAATCTATTTTTTTGTTTTTGTTTTATAGGATTATTTTTAATGTAACTTTCATCCAAGTTACAACTATCACTGTTATATCGTATTATGCGATATCACAATCATATAATTTTGTGATATGTTTTAAGAGTGGAGTACACTCAAATTTTTAACTACCTTCAACCTTTATATTTAAAACGTTGGCAATTTTTATCTACACAAATTTCTTTTCTATGTGCATTGCTTGAAATTAAATGTATTAAAGTTCTCAATTATTTTCAGTTATCAAATTTTCGAATTGGTATATTTTCTATAAAACAAAAGATTTTTTATGGAACTTGGGTAGCATTTGCTGTATCAACAACTATTTTGTTTGACATACTTTCTTCTTAAAATATACTTTAGCATTTTATATACATATAGTTAAAAATATGAGTGTACAACCCCTTTAAATGTGAATAAAATAAATATATGAATTAATTGAAATTTCACACACATATGCACTTAGAGAAAAGATTGAGTTGATTTAACAAATCAGTTTGTTCAACCTAGTTTGTTGCAACTAAAAAATTTGATCAACGAAAGTAAACATTATTTGTTTCTTTAAAAAAAACGCAACAATTTTATTTGGTCAATTAAAAGTAATTATTTATTTGAGCATGTTTAATTGCAATGCATTTATTTGATTGATCCAATCATATTTTTGTTGAATCAACCAAAATTAATGTTTTTGAGTGTGTGAGATGAACTATTTGTACTTTTCTCGGTGGACTGTTCTAAATCCTCTTTCGTCAATTTTTTGTCAAGCCAAGATTTGATGACTGGGAAGTTCTTTTCACTCCATTGGGTTTCTCTCTTGATATTTTCTAGAGCTTCTTCAATAATAGTTTGTAGGCTTTTAAATTCCTCTTGTCTACTAGCATACAATTCTGAAACTTTGTCATAGCCTTCTTGTGTATTAAAGGAAGATATAGCTGTATTAATGATTCGTATCCACAAATTTGGTTTGTCCTCGAATCTTCTCTTGACAACATCCCAATGTTCGGCTAAAAAGTTGAACAATGTAGTGTAACCGGTTGCACTTCCTGTTAATGTACTCGCTATCAAATGGATATCCGAAGTCGAAAACTTGGGGTTTTGTTCAATGATTGTTACATTCAGTAATCTGAAAAATTGATCATTTTTATTAATTCTTACAAAGTGATTTTTTATATTTCTTTCTGTAACCAATATAACGTTACCTTTTGATCTTATAGTCATCTTTTGGACATCCAGCAAGGGTTTTCAAGAGATAAGTTCTCTCACTCTGTTTTCTTTCATTGTTCTGAGGGAAGTTAATTACTCGTTGAAGTCCAAATTCCCATTCTTCTGCTGTTCCCCATTTAAATACTGGACAGAGAAACTCATTTGCAACTCTGTCAATAAAAATACAAAATTAGTAGAGTTTAAATAATATAATATAATAATAATATTAATAATAATAATAATAATAATAATAATAATAATGATGATGATGATTGTGTAATAAAAAATGATAATACTGACGGGTTTCCTTTATCAGGTTCTTCGTCTGTTAACCATTTATTGAATTGTTTTCTTGCTTCCATTATACAAGGTTCATATCCAGCACGACATAAAAATATCTTTGCTAAACCTCTCATGTGTGTTTTCCATGAAGGTTCGTCAGGTTGTGCATTTTCTGATAATTCTATGTATAAAGGTTTCAATAAGCTGCGAATATACGCCTGGAAGAAAATTGAAAATTATCTTTCAAATATTGACATTGAATATTTTTCTAAGGATCACGCGCGACAGATATCTCTCAAGTTATTTGTGTTTTTCTTTTCTTGAAGACAATGAAAACACACGTTTCAACAGTATTCAATCTTTAAAATGTAAATAATGGAAACCAGCAATCCTTTTCTATATTTCTCTTGCAATCTACAATTTTACATATATAATGTATATTAGAAGATATATACTCGCCTGGAATTTAATATAAATTTCTGATCCATGTATCCTTCTTCCTATGTGATCAATCATGGTAAATACCGGTTCCCAAACCACGTGGTTTCTCTCATTCTTTAAAAAAAGGGTCATGTTCAAGGCAATATCGAAACATAGCTCATTAGCGTATGCCAGGTTCCAGGAATCATGAAAGAGTTTCGCTCTTGTTAGGGGTGGAATTGTTTCACGTCCAGGTCCTTGGAGAAATTCAGCCAATCTTCTCCAATTTTTAATGTCGTAATTTACGGGGAAAGGCCCTGGAATGAGAAGAAGGGCGTAAAAATCATGTATACCTTTTACACATTTTATTCTTTGAATGAATAATAATAATAATATAAAAAAGCTATATAACTTCTGTACCTATTTCTTCTGGATTAGCGATGATGAAACTATTTTTGCTGACGAAATCGTTCATCGTTACGTTTACTCCTTTTTTATTTCGTTTTTCCACTTCATCCGACAGTAGCCACACTGTAGGCCTGGTATTATTTAAATTCAGTCGCTCTTGGGAAATTATTACCAATGGGATGTACCACGTAAATCCGTTTTCATATGGAGTGTATTTCCATGGTCCCTCTCTGTGGTATCGTTTCTAAAATTGGGGTATCCCTATCAATTTTATATGTGTGATTCATACGTAACATACATAGAAGTAAAAAAAAATGAGAATGTAAAAATGTATGCACAAAGTTTGCAATGAATAACATTATCTAAAATATTTATATGTACTTCAATATTTATATGAGGAGGTAACATTTTTTAAGATATAATAATGGAGTTTTTTATTGAGTGACCTTTTTCTCAAAAATATATTACTCATGTTCTTGAGGCTCTGCTTTTTTAAATAAACAGATTACATTCTTTTTTTTAATTGCCTTGATATGTGTGCTTGTTTTAATGAATGTAAGACACGCTTCCGATTTGCGATAATTTGTATTAAAAATTACGAGTGGCTGGTCTTATCTGTGAGAAAATCAAATCGTGAGAAGTCGCTGTATGAGAGAGAAACAATATACTCGGTGCAGAAATCTCTTGCTATTTACTTGCGTGATGTTGATAGTTCCGGTGTCGTAATCGCGTCTGACCGTGACAAGTGGCAATCTGTCGTGATCTATCCAAGGGTCTGCAACTTCACTTAGGGTAGTCAAGTTACCAGGCGGAAGGTAACTAGTTCTATTAGCCACATCATTCATTAACTTGTAAAAGTCTGAATTGGAATAAGTTCTTGGACCTACGTGTGGATTCATGTTGGGTATTCTGTACAGTTAGAAAATTAGAAAATGTTAAAAAAGTCTTTAAAACGTATAATTGTTCAACAAAAATTGTAGCGGTAGATCAAACTTACTTTTGAATAAAGTCTCTGATGCCAGCTCTGAAGTTTTCTTTTCCCATAGTGTAATTAAACATCCGGAATAGTAATTCATCTAAAAAAGATAATTTATATTATAATATAATGTATTACATTAATTAATATTTAATGTTAATATTGAATATTAATATTTACACTTGGCGCATTTAGAATCTCGAACAATGCCAAATCCACTACTGCGAACACTCTTTCCGTATCCATAATAGAGAGAATATAATACGGTCATTGGCCATTTGCCCTCCAATTCATCCGGATTAAGCTGTCAATTATAAGAAATTTATTGCAAATTTCATAATGTATTGTTTTCACAAATAATGGCTGCATTACATCACTATACATATATCATATCGGGTGTTCAGAGTTGATAAAAAAACAAAGCAGCTTGACAAACGATAAAAATTTCAAGTTTTAGATTTGTGTCGTTGTTATCAGTATTCGTAATACTCACTTCCATCGTTGTCATAGATGCCAAGAAAGAACTGAAGGCTTTACCCATTAATGCATCAGCTGAGCGAATGGGAGTACTGTATTGTCCGATCCATTGATGAATTATTTCATAGGCTGTGTTCCATATTAAAGGACTGCTGATATCACTTTCCCTAGAGAGATTAATTAAATTACAAAATACTCGAACTTTTTTATATTTCAAAATAAAGTAGGTGATTGTTTTACTTGAAAAACATTAATCCCCAGTTATCTGAAGCTTTCGCTGCATCATATTTAGGCATTGCGATCACATCCAATTTCGGCAGGCCTATTGTAGAGTTGAAATAGGATTGCAGAAAGTTGATGATACTCGCGATTTTGTTTGGCACGTGTTTTAACGATTCTGCGTTTCCTCTTCTACCCCATACTCTAATATCAAATTTTTGTGAACTATTTGTTGAACCTATTTGATTCACTACAGTCGTTGGAGAGAAGCTTTCAAAATCTGATATGATGAATGCAAGTTGGCTCGTTTGCATTTCCGGTGTTTCGGCAAAGTGAGTGCATGTTAGATTCGGTTCGCCGGGTCTTTAAAATACAGTTATATGTATAAAATTGTTATAATGTATATATATATATATATATGATTTAATTAAAGAAAATGCATCAAATATAAAAACATATCAAAACTCACATGTCAGTCGTCCTCTCTGCAGGCATGTTTGACAAAGCTGTCATGTTCTTTGGATGAATCAAGCTAAGTTTATACCTTGCTTTATACATAAAAGCATCAAAAGACGGATAAACTTTTCGCGCATTTTCTCTCTTGAGATAAGTTGCTAAGAAAGTACTAAAAATTTAATTTTATTAGTTATCGACGAACTTAATAAACTTATATCTCAGTGTTCAAATATCGTTTTACAACTTACTGCGGTACTCCATCATTGTCGGTATAATCATTTCTGAAAATACCTGAAGTATCGAGGATGGACATATTTCCATAATACGTAATGTCAACTTGGAAATTTGCTCCTTCATCCACGGGACGCCAGGGAAGTTTGATTGTATACCAAGACTTTTTAGGTCCTCTACCCGTTTCGATACCAGAGATTGGAGAAAGCTTCTCGCTTAAAAAAAAAGCATCCTTATAGATTAAATTGATTAATTATTAACTCTTTCGGTGTATTTGAAACAAATAAACTTTTTTTAATCAAAGAATTTTTTTCTTTGACCCTATATCAAAGAAATTTTTCCTTGATTCAAACAAACCTTTCACTGAGTGGAATGTAGGGACTCTCTCCTGAGTACTTGACAGTGGTATTCAAGATTTCAAGATCGCGGTCAACATTCAGAACAATCTTGTCTGTCGTTCCAACCCACGTGACATTTATTCGCACTCTGCCCTTAAATTTCGTTTCATTTATGAACGGTTGAATTTCTAAATAGTAGATGCTTGGTTTCGTGTCTCGGGGAAGACGATTTTCCACTGGCTCCTCAATGTCATAAATGTCAACGCTGCGTTTTGATCGGTACCTTTCCTGTTCAAATTTTTTTTTATGACATTTGTTATCGAAATTAATAACTAAAGAAATACAGTTTAGGGCTTACTTGATATGCTGCATCGCTAGCAGTAATCAGATATAAGGCAGACAGGAAAAAGGCTGCCCGCCCCATTGTGATCACGTTTCTTTCCTGATAGAGATCATTACTATTAATATAAACGATAGTGTTAAATACAATAATTCAGCTGTATAGATTTTCATTTAGAATAGAAAAAAAAACAATTAATTTGATATGCAACAACCTATTTATGGGCATTCACTTGCAATCTGCAATCTGATGTAATTGATGTAGAGCCAAATTCGATGTTATTTGCCCTCGAGTTGAGGTTTATCACGTGGTTTTTAAACTCACCTAATTTATACAGAAACTGAGAATTCTATACTCTCTTCAAAAAATCGGCCGCGGCTGAACGTAGTCGTCCGCGAACTGGAGGCACTAAGTTCTTCTTCCTGGATTCGTACCTCAAACGCCCTACAAGGGTCGAGAAAAAAAAATACTTTGTCACGTGACATCCGCTCAACGAGAGACAAATCACGGGTTTGAAACGCTTACCCACTTAGAAGTACTACGATAGCCTGGACCAATGGGTCCCCATTATCCAATTTCGGGCTGCATATGTCATATATCACAAAAGGGGACTAATCGCGATGGTGAACGGATGTACGTGCGAGATAAAGCGATTCACGTCAATAGCCAATCCAGGAGTGTCAATGATAGGTGGTACCAGCAACGGTACCATCAGAGATAGAAAGAAATTATGCTTCATATGTCGCAAAGATCTGATCCTTTTTATAGCTGACAAATGTTTTCTTTAAATCCATTTCTTGAATTCTATTGCTTTCATTTTAAGCGTTTTCAAGTTACTGTTCAAAACATCATGAAATTGATGATATATATGTAAAAATGATAAGAACTCAATGTTGAGAATTTTAGCCAATATTCATGAGGAAGCAAAACTATGAATTCTGAGGTAATTATCAACTCTGAAAAATGATTATTTTGATAAAAAATTTCACAGGTCTCCCCTTGCTCTAAATGGGGATCAAAACAAATCTCTTGATGTAATATAAACGATTGACCGCTGCTTTGAGTCGCATGAGTCTCAATGTCCGCACAACCTTCAGACTCATTGAAATTTAATATGCTAATCATGAATGAATTGGGTCAGTGCCTCTTTTTGCGACACCCTTCTGTTTTATCTTATTATCCAATTAGGTGGACTTCAGTGGATTATTATTTACTATATTTTTGTAATGACAACTCAATTAGATCTCTCAGTCACACAAGTCACGTAAATCGCATCAATTCTATGTTTATTCTGTTGTTAAGATTCAACTTTAGATACCTATATTTATACTTATAACTAAATAACAGTGTTTGTTTCTAAAAATACAAAAGAATAGAATGTGCATAACGTGCTAATAAATAACAATAATAATAATAATAATAATAACAATAATAATAATAATAATAATAATAATAATAACGTATAGAAATAAATGAAAAAATTTCTATAATAAGTCGAATGAAAAAACTAGTTTACTATAATTTTAAATATATTGTAGGATTTCTTCTTTTATATAATTATTTAAACTGTTAATTTTAGAAATATAATTCTTGAGAATTGTTGTATTCAGAGTTTTCTCGATGATAGTCGCTTTTTTCGGGTTGTATTTTTTTTAATCAATTACGCAAAAGTAAGGCAATTTTTTATTTCTCCTGTAAACTTTAGATTTTGATCTTTACGCCCTTGTACGTAAAAATGGACTCAAATCCAGCTTTAAGATGAAAAGTAGGTTTGATTTAAGTTGTAGCTAAGCTGTAATAAAAGTAAGACTTCTTTGCCGTTTACATTACCTCATTATTATATCGTTCATTTATAGAATTTCAAATGAAAAAGGAAAAATGAGATGCAGATAAGGCGAAAAGTGTAAGTAATCAGGAAGAACAATGCATCGCAAAAGAATGGGATGTGCTCACGTGGATTATGAAAACGACACAGAATCAAGACTATACCAGTCGGCTTTTGGTAGAGGGGATATCCTCGACCGGCGATCAGCATCCACATATACCGAGCACTGTTGGAAGTACTAATTGCACTCTACCTGTTCAGAACATCGCTGCGGATCAAAATCTTAACTATTATTTTCCTATTTGATTTCTATGAGTTTTGTGTCCAAGTGCAAAAAATTACGATTTCCATTAAATCGTCTAAGAGCTTCCAAAAATGAGGAGAGGCTCGGTTTTTACCTATGCCGAAGAAGGTCGAAGGAACTGTAAGTCGTTTTATTTCTCAATGTCAGGAAGTCTATTAACTTTTTAGCATTCATTCATAAAACTTTCAAGGTTTCGGAAGCAGTGATTGCAATAAAATTTGTTTAATGGATACTTATTAAAAAAGATTTTTCATCTTTAATTTACATATAAATTGCGGATGGAATCTATGTATTTTATCTCAAAATGACAGTTAATTGAATTGAGAAAAGCTGATTGCAGATGTTTTTGATGTGTATTCAAAATACATAATTTTGTAATCTACTTGATTCTTTAGAAGATGTGTTTCTTTTTTCCATACGAATTGTTTACTTTATCAAGTGCATTTATGGCCTTATATCATTTTTAAAATATATATACCTCTTTTCATTGCAAAAAATGGAAATGTTACGCAAAGAAGTTAATATATTGAAAGAAAGATGGATGAATTCATTAAACATAAAATAAATTGTTAGTTTATAGAAAGCCATTATTTGTCCGCCCCCATTTGTAATAAAAATCACCTACGCATATTTTAGTACTAGGGTTTATCGTATGATCCACTATATTCATATGTAACAACAGATGATGCGATCCTTCTTGCCAATTATTGCTGTATGCGTTATAACTATGCATTCAGCTCTCTCATAATGCAGTTTAATTTACATCGACCCTCTGTCTATACCAAACGTTCAAGTGTATCGTCCGCGAAAGATTCATTTCGAATCACAATAGCATAATCAATAAATTTATTCATCCGTCAATCTCATTCTAAAGTTACTATTTCAAAAATTAAGAATTTTTATTTCGTATTAATCGTAGAATTGATGTCGTTTTTAAAGTAATAGATTTCTGAGTTCTATTAATTCGTAGAAAACTGTATCTGAAAACTAGCCATCACCTGAATAAATAAACGTAAGGTTGTAGATAACAAATGCAGAGATGATCTAAAATGAAATGTAATTTTTGTTATTATTGCGTCAGTTTTCATCAATTATAAATTATATTTATAAATTATATTTAAAAATAAAATTCACATATTTGAAAGAATTTCAGGTATTTCTTATCATTCGAAATTAGCTTTTATTCTTTGTACGTGCTTTATAACTTGGATTGGATATGTGCAGTGCTATGTTATGCCGAGTCGAATGTTATCGTTGGTAACGATTATACGAATGCTAAAGTTAATACGTGGCTGGTTCGTGTAGAGAGAACCTTGAAGTTGCTTTGTGATAAATCAGTGAGATTGCAGAGCCTTTAGAATACGTGATTTTTCCCTGGACCATTTAGGATTCCGAATCTTTGAAAGTTTTTTGGGTCAAGAGTGTTTTTATTAATGCCTCAATAACAGATCATTAGTACCTGACACCTCGTAAAAATGATGATGTCACTTCCGGACTATGAAATTGAAATTTCAAATCAATACAACGGAAAGATCTGTACGTGGTTAACAAATTTCAAACCACTTATATTATTTGTAATGATGCACAAAGAGATAAATTGAGATTTTGTTTATCATTTCCTTAAGCTTCTTAAGATTTTAGTCATTTCTTTCATATGGAGATGTAGTACATAACACATTTCAGATTCAATGCAACTGAAAACAATTAGAATGAATAACAAAAAAGTCTTTGTTGATTTTCAATTTTAAAACTTGGTCATGGTCGAATTCAAAATTGAAAAAGTGGTAGAGTATAAAATGATGGAAAGTTCGTCTTCCCTAACTTAGTTGTGATCTGAAAATAAAGATTTATGGTTTTTAATATTTATGAAGTTTTCAAGAATTTCCTAATAAAAAGTTGGTATTTCTCTGAAGTTGAGCAAAGTGTTTAATTTTTTTATTTCGTAGCTGCCAATATGGCGCAGTTGGAGTTGCCGAGGAACCGAACGGAATTTGCAGTGGATCATATAAAGTATAATAGGGAAGGGGGTTGTTTCGTCTCACACAAGAAACTTGGAATTTCTGTTCTTATCGCCTTAATCTGTATCATTGCTGCAGGATTTATTGGTGCTCACATTGCTTCTTTATCAGAAAAGAAAGTAAGCTATGGTATAAAATGTAGTAATCATCGATTTTAGACCATACCAATTAAAATATTAATAATCAATTAACATATTAATAAATATAATTTTCAATAGATTCACGACTCCTTGGCTTTGATTGATGAAGGAGATGGAAAAATTGAAGAATCGAGAGGAAAGTTCACACTTTCACCTTTCGTTTATCCTTTGACATATTACATCAATTTGAGGCCAGTTTTTGTCAACGAAACAATTTCAAAAATTTATGGTCGAATAATGATTGAATTTCGACAAAATGACACCAAAAGTCTGGACAAATTGATTCTAAATGCTCAAAATATAAATACGGTTAAATATCGATTGGTGTCATTGAATAAAGAGGCGGATCAACATTCTAAAAGCAGAAAGAGAAGAGTGCCAGAGGAGAATGATAATCCAACTACTGTTTCGAATGAGGAAGATGAGATCAATATTACAACTACGGATAGTCCGATAACTGGTAGCTAATCAAATTAATTTCTAATTTTTTCCCAGTATTTCAATTACTCATTAGAATTATCCTTTAAACTTATCCTTTAGAATTATCCTTTAGAATTATCCCTTAGAATATAAGCCCTGACGTAACGTAACTGTTCAGCGGAAGATTGCCCTACTGTGATAACTTTATGTCTGAGGAAGTGTTAACATTAAGTTTACACCTTTGGTGTTATTATCTGCTGTTATGCTTCAGGAACTTCGGAAGAGGTAGTCGGAACTCCCACAACTGAAGTGCCTGATACAATTACAATTCCCTTGAGAAGCGATAACAGTACATCAAAGTTGGAGAAGCTTTCAGAAGGAGCAATCGTCAACGGCACTGTCTCACACAAGGTTAATGAAGATAATGAATCACCTCTTTCAGAAGATAATATTACGTCTCAGCAATCTCAAGCTGGGGGTGAATTTAAAAAAAAAGGAAAGGGAGTGGAATTCAGGAGAATTAATGAAAATTTGACTGTTGAGTCAAGCAATGAAACATTGAAGGACACTGGTATTAGTAATTACGAGATCGATGAAGTGGGTGAGGTTCACATTATTCATCCGGCAGCACCCATACAACCGGGCAATTATTCTTTGGAAATTGAGTACGAAGTTCCAGTCAACAATTGCGCCATTTTCGTTTCCAATTTTACTGCAAGTGGCGAAACAAGGTAGATATGATTACATTAAACATTCAAATTTTTTAATTTTTCACATTGAACAGGAAATGGTCGATGGAACCTGTTCAGGCATTTTCAGTTTGGGATCAATTCGAAAGCTACGGAAATAATACCACAGTATCTATTAAGAGTTTTTTTTTCTATTAGAGTTTTTTTTATTATGACGCCTTTTCTCAAAGATGATGTACTTGATACTCTAGAACGTTCCTTCTACATATATATTTTAAAGCTATCGATTCTTAAAGAAGCTTTGTACGCTTAACTTATAACGAAGGGTGGAAAAATAAGAAAAGGGTGAAGAAAGCCTTTGAAAAAGTGGTTCTCAGCTGCAAAGACAGATGTTTGTAAACCTGAAGTAAATATTGTTTTGTGAACTTATTCTGAAATTCTTTGTTAAAGAATCATGTGATATTCATCACATATAGCTCAAAAATATGATTATGAAATTGAAATTCACGTCGTCCGTCGACAATCTTCGGTTTAATCAATTTGCTATTGAAGAATACATCTCTGTCTAATACATTTTAAATTAGATGATATAATGTTTACTTATTTAAAAATATTAGTGCACTTTACTTTCATAGATGGTTAATGGCAAGTCAGCTGAAACACACGAATTCGCATCGACTTTTCCCCGTTTTTGATGACATGAAGTTTAAGGCTCATTTCTCCCTGTCTGTGTCACGTCCCAGAGAAATGAGAGTCCTCTCGAACATGCCACTCAAGATGTCGAACGACTCGTAAGTAACCTTGAGTGTGGAGAAAATTGCTCAAGCAATTTATTTACCTCTTTTAGAAAGATTTAATAAGTGAAACTAATTTGAGTTATGTTAATATTTTTTAATTACAATATATAATAAAATATACAATGGACTGTCCTGTTGAACAGATCTGATGATCAAGTCCTCGATATTTTTGAAGAGACCCCACTACTTTCGTCTCACAATTTAGCTTTTGTGGAAGGCAACTTTCAGTTCATCGTAAAAACTGACTATGGGGATCCTAAAATTCCAATAAAATTTTGGGGAGATTCAGAAAGAAAATTGGAATATCTCATGGATAAAATAGATATAGTGTTGGACAATTTTGTCAGTTTGTTCAACATCACTTATCCTATGAAGAAAATGGATGTGATTGGTCTCCCTATGATAGCAGATGGGACAGGAAGTCCGGGATTGATATCAATCAAGTGAGTCCTTTTAGTTTGGAATTTTCCAATGAATCGTTTCATTTAATTGAAATTCTTTTCCGAAAGAAGAAAAATCGAAGAATATTTTCGTTGTAATTTGGAAATATTTTGAACGACTCTCTTTTAGAGAGCAGCTCTTTTACGTAGGTGATAAGTCAGCTTTAGTAATGAAAATGAATGCTATGAAGAACTTGATTCATCGAGTTGGGGAACAATGGATTGGTGGATTAATCAACACCAAAAATTGGACGGATGCTTGGCTTTTGGAAGGATCTCTTATCTATTTTAGCTACGCACTTCTCAAAGAAGCAAGTGATCATTCATTTTTTGACGAGGATTTATTATATTTGTTTTTCACTTTGACCGATCTATTTTTTGTAGATTCTATAGCTATCAAACATTTTTCTTGGATTATTTGTGTTATTGTTTTGTTCATAAGGAATTTGTGTTTTTGAAATTTTGATTTATTTAAATTTTATTTTAACTGCAATAAAACTTTGTTGCTTTCCATTTACTGGATAGACATATATATATTTTTTACGAGCTTCCTCTTTTAGATAGATACGGCATTCGACACATCCGGTTCATTCGAATCAGATGTTCAATGGAAAATTATGGATCGTGATGGTTACAGTGTTTCAAGGTCCCTTCAGTCCAAAATACATACTTCCCACTTGCATACTTCTGAAACTCAAGAGCATTATAACAAGGGTAAGATATGTTTTATAATTAATATATATATATATATATATATATAATTTGAATTAAAAGTAGATACATTTGTTGATAATTAAAATTGGTCGTAGGTGCATGTCTCATTCGCATGTTGCATGGCCTGATAGGTGATACTGACTTTAGGAGTGGTTACCAGAAATTCGTTAACAGGTGGTGGGTATCTGGTGCTGAAATGCTTCCAAATTAATAGCATTATAAATATTAGATTGCCTATTACAAGAAAAAAAAAAAATTTTAATCTAATAATTTGAAAATTTGTTGAAGGATGTACGGAAATGGAAATTTGGAATCATTTTGGGAGGCAATGCAAGGAGCTAAAAATATATCTGAAAATCTGCACTTGAAAGATGTGATGTCTTCATGGATTACTCAGAATGGATATCCAGTGGTTTTTGTAAATAGGAATTATGAAAGTGGATCTGCAAGTATTAATCAGGTTTGTCGATTTTACTTTTTATATTTACTATTTTAGAAAATGAAATTTTTAATTAAAATCGATAATAGGAGAAAGAAACTTTATAAATGTGAAGAGTTCAAAATCAAGAGTTAGAAACTTTTAATCTAGAACTGGAATTTATCGGTGGCAGGTGGAATTTTATGACTCAGCCGATTTCACGCTTACGTTTAGAAACCAACTCCAAAGACGATTTTTCTTAACGATTATTCCATTATACATTTACTACAAAATGAGTCTTCTTCAACAATTTTTAACGATCTAGGACGTTTATTTCTATGCAGATGAAGCGTGTAAATCATAATCTTTTTATGCTTAATTAAGCGGAACGTAGTTAATTGACATTTATAGAATTTGCATCATAAAAAGTCAATAGAGCTCTTAAAAGTTGACATTTAAAACTTTTTCAAGAATTTTAAACATTTATGAACTGGTTTCTCAAACTGCAATTTTATTAAAATTTCAATATTCATTAATCAAATTTCAATATCGTCACAGACTTGGTTTACGTATGATAATATTTCAACATCGAATCAAAAATGGTGGTACATCCCAGTGACCTTCGTTAAATCAAATAAAAGCTGGACATCTCCCAAAAAAATGTGGATGAAATCAGAGGGCGAAGTATCAATTCAAAATATTGGTGATAAGAACACTTGGGTTGTTTTCAATGTTAACGGAACAGGTGAATTGTAATTATTACTCTTTTTACAATTCCGAGAATTGTGCTTAAATATTTTTATGTTCTGTCTCAAGTTTTTCTTGGAAAATCAATCTTCCTTGGTACCATTTAATTAGAGATCTTACACTCAATTAATTTAATTGCACATTATATCTTGGACGTTTTTTTAGGATATTATCGTGTAAATTACGACAACGATAATTGGAAGCTTCTTGCTGAAGCTCTTATAGAAAACCACGAACAATTTCCACCGGAGACAAGAGCATCTCTTATCGACGATGCGCTCAACCTCGCTCAAGGTGGTCTCACGTCTTACCAGCTGGCATTGAATTTTGTTAATTATATGAAGACAAAAGAAAGACATTACGCGCCTTGGGCAGCTGTCGCGGCTCATTTGTTAAAATTAAAATTTGCCCTCTATGAGACAATAATCTATCAGGATTTCCAGGTAAAAATAATGCAGCGAAGCTGTTCAAGTCTATGAAAGTGTAAATTAGCCAATTTACATATTTTATAAACTATATTTTAGATATTTTACGATTTTTTACGTAATTTATTTTAGATCTTTGTGCGTAACTTTATGTCTACAATTTACAACGAGTTGGAATCTGAGACTAAAGAAGGATCTCAGTTAGCTCTATTAGTGAGAGAGGTTGCATGTACTTTTGAGCACACTCAGTGTCTTGATTGGGCTAGAAAAGAATTTGCTATGACAAAAACATCTGGAATTAAGTATTATATATTTACATATTTTATTAATTTATAATTTATAATTCATAACAAGAAGTAAATTGAATTTTTATTAAAATAGATTTGATTTTAATAATAATTATGCGAGTTTTGTTGTAATTGTTCTTAAAATAGAAGTTTTTAAATATCATGATATTTTATTAAATTTTCAGTCTTCCGTTACATATTCGTGAGATATTTTATTGTACAGTCGCCAGAGTTGGCGGGGAGGAAGATTGGCAGTACCTCCTGCAAAAAGCAATAACCGCGCCAGACAAGGAGGAGAAAAATCGACTCCTGTCATCGCTAGCATGTTTTCAAGTGCCTTGGATTTTACAAAAGTGAGCAAAAAAGATGAAATATTAAAGATTAAGACCTAGTTTACAATAGATTATTGTAATTTAATGTTAAACGAGAGAATGACAAACTCTATTCATTAATAAGCCTCTTTGCAATTGAACAGTTTTTCAATTTAAAATCTCCTTTAGTATAAAAAATTGGAATGATCAGCTTGGTTAATTAAATCTGATAACTTTTCGATATTGTAGAGTCCTGAAAATGACAGTGGAAAATAATTCCTTCAGTGAGGAAGAAAGTCGAATTATTTTGCAGTCTTTCTCTAAAAATCCAGAAGGAGCTTTCGCTGTTCAAAGATTCATGGAAAGAAATTATTTAGAGATAATAGGGAGGTAAGAAGTACGCTGAAAAAATATTTAATTATATGTTTTATTTTTATTTAGATGTAATATATTAATAAATTGAATTTAATAGGTACGGAAAATCTCATTCTATGATGAAGGCTTTTATTGCAGCAATGTCAAAGTCCTTGAAGTCAGAGCAAGATTTAGTAGAGGTAAAATTTCAAAATTTTATTAAAAATAAATAACCGAAATACGTAAAATATTTTATAAACTTCAATTTCAGTTTCAGGAGTTTAGGGAAAATAATTTCGATAGCCTAAAAATCATTGGCTATGACGTAGTGCTGGCTGAAGTGGAATCTAATGCTTGGATACTGTGGAGAAATAATTCCTTAGCAACAATAAAGACTTGGATCAACAATTATAATGAGTCAAATTAAGAAATTTTAACAAAAATCATTTGTGCTATATAAAAATGATTAGACTTTCTAATTTTACACCTCACTTATGCATGTGTATAAATAATGATTAATTATCAAAGATTCTTGAATGACAAATGTTACATCTTTCAAGCAGGTAGAAAAAAATTTTCATTAGAGGCCATCAAGTTTATTAGGTAATAAAACCTAACAAACTATAGTTAACATCACAATTGTTATCGGTATGGATGTTTGATTCGTAATTTTCATTATATATCATATCTCCGCGTTTATTATAATTTTGATTGAATTTATATTTGTAGTACAAGGAAACGAAGTACTTATGGGTGTATGAAAAAACATTACAATTCTACGACAACAAGTTTTATTCTTCGAATGCTTTCGTCAAGCATAGTTACAAAACCAAGCAACAAGAATCTCGTCTCTCATTTCACTTATTCTTAGAACAACGATCTTTAATAATACATATTTAACAAATTTTTATGTTATATAATTATATATATTTATATTTAAGTATATCTAACGATAATAGTAATCATTGCTTAATAAGTAATTAGTTATCTTTAATTTCTCGTTAGCATATTCGCATAATTACTCTTACAATATGTATATATCTACACCTATTGTTACTCCTCAGTAATTGTTATTCTTTCTTATTGTTAACGTATTTAATACCGTTAACATTTATAGTATCGTTACCAGCGCTTTTCTACGTCTCTAAAGTTACTACAATTTTCATTAATCCTCTACCACATTTTCAAATTCGTTATATATCCTTCGATCAAAAGTCACTTTGGTAATGCAGGAGAAATTAAGCATCTTTAATTTCCATTTCTTTCTTATTTAATTTTATGTCTAAATTAAACTTCTCTTAACAAATGAAAATTTTACGTAATTGAAATACAATGATTAATTTGTAATAAACGAAAAATGCAATAAATCATTATGAAGAAATGAAAACTGATTCCTCGAATTAAATTTTTTTCTCTTAAGTTTTTCGATGACTTATTTTCATTCAATATTTTTTACAATATGTACAATCTGACCCCTAATTTACACCTATTGTCTATTTTCTAAACGATACGCTCGCTTTATTTTTATTAATTTTCTCAATACGAAAAAAGATTTCGGATCGACGTGTTTATCAAGTTAGAACCCAATTGAAGCCTTGAAATAAAAAAATGATATTTATTCGAATACTTGTAATAATTTTTTTTACGCATACAAATTAATCATAGTAATCTCAGGCGAAAATGAATTCTTTGATTTTCATTAAAAATTATGATTGGCACATTTTTTATTCATAAATTAAATCTCTTTATACACAGAAATTCCATTTTTTGTTGCAAGGTTTCAATTAAACTTTTGTACTACAATCATCGATTATTTTTCTAAACACGTTTTTTCCATTCGCTCGTCGGTTTCTCTACAATATTTTTTCAATAGAAAATATGTGCGTTATTTTCTAAGATTTTACAAGAAAGAACTAAAAATTATATTAATTTATTTTGAGGTTTAAACAAAAATAATAATAAATTTTAGATTTTATTGAGATTTCATTTTATTATTTATTGTTGATTGAAATAGAGCTACCTTTTGTTTAAATAGAGTTAACGTTGTGAATTCATTAAAATAATTACGCGAGTATTTATTGGCAGTATTTTCAGAGTTGTGGTACTCTTTCGTATCATATATGTGACTGATGAAAATTTTTGTGAAACTACATTATTCAAAATCAGTATTATAGTTAAAATTGTATTTTATAGTCATTACAGTAATTATCGAGGTTGTGGAATTGTATTCATTCTTAATTTTCTGTCTTCTTGCAATAAATAAACTACTCTAGAAAAATATTCCTATTTTTATAATAATACATCCCATTTTGAATAATTCTCGAAATAAAAAATATTTTATATCATTAAGAAGTTAATAATCGAATTAGTGAAACTGTTGTTGACAGAGTAAATGCAAATTCATTTTTTACAAATTACTTTATACTATGTTTATTTACGTAAACTGTGCGGGTCTTATTTATTATCATACATTTACGCTTACAACTATCCTAATATCAAGACTCGTGCTATGATTGTTGCCACATATACCAGAGAACCTTTGCATCATCTATAAATAACTGGTTTATTTTATAGTTGCGGTTCATCACACAGGGACAATTATTTTAATTGACTAAAATTGATCAAATTCATTAAAACTTTAAGAGAAAAATTTACTTTATTGTTTTATTGTATGCAATATTGTAATATAACTCCCATTTAAAAATATTTTTTATATTTTCATAGTTTTTTTATAAAAAAGGTGGGCGTGGTCAAGAGGTACAGTCAAATAAATTGTGTGGGAGCGAAGGATACTTTCAAAAAAAAAAAATGGGCGTGGCAATCTATGAGCAGTCAATGATGAAAGTGAGCCCCATCAATTGACTCATCCAATGATGAAAAATTAGGCGTGGTCGAAAGTACAGTTATGTACAAAAGTGGGCGTGGTCAATGAGTACAGACAAGAATAAAAGTGGGAATTTTTTCTCTAAATTAATGTTTCATCAGATTCTCTGGTATAAATGTGTAACGAATCGTACAAGGCAACAATAAGTGTTTGTGTGTGCGTCTACTAAAAATAAAATAACTTTTAACGCTGACTGACAGTGACATCGACAACGAACTACGACATCGAACAACGGCATAACGTTTGTTCAAATTTCTACAACTATCAGCTTTAGAATTCGTATGCTTTACTTGTCCTTACAATACTATCTGTTATAATAACAATCATAGAGCCCGGAATATTTGACTTTTTATGTTACAAAATACAAATTGCCTCACTGAGGCAACATTTCTCTGAATAAGTTATCCTTTTTGGTACTTTTTCTACTGTGGCGCTTCAAATGTATGTGGAAGCTGTGTACACTGTTAAAAATATATGCCTGAATTTTGAGAAACATGTAACTTCCTTATTTTAAGTTTATGATGCTGAAATTTCAGAATATTTTTAATAGTGTAAATGTAGAAAATGTAAAAAGAAAATTAGTTTTTATGTATATTAAAAAAGGGGAAGGAAATATGAATGAATTGAAATTCGAAAAGTTAAAATGATACTAAAATCTACCGCGATTTTGTGTCGTATTAATTAATAATTATACTTATTGTTAAACTATATACTACTTACATGATTCTTACATGTTTCAAACTCGAAGCCGATTTGCTTTAGTGTTAGGTATAATAAACACCCGGGCGAGTTTGCCTCTTAATTCTTAGCATAATCACGCAGGGCTCAAATTATTATTAATTATGATATAGAATTGTATGTAAATGTTAAGTTACCAATTAAATAGTGGCAGCTTTTTTACGATTTACTTGAGCACACACTATGTAGGTATATGTATACATAAATCGCACAAGTTAAATCTTCGACATTTATTTTGTATGACCTCAAAAGAAAAATAAAATAAACTAAATAAAAATCTTTACCTGGTTCAGATGCAGAAAACAATGTTATACTGAAATAAATTGAAATTAAACATAAATGAGAAATCAGTTTGCATGATCTCTGACATTGGGAATTGCTATTAGAATATACAAGCTATTAATCATGACCCAAAAGGGAATGTGTGTCGATTATTAGTTTATAGAAAATCTTTCAAAAAACGTCACGGAAAATGAAATAAAAGGGTCGAAAATTTAATTTTGTCATATTTATCGTTATGAATCACGATTCATTATAAATCTTATTGTTACCAATATTAAATTTTATTTTACAGTCAAACGTTAGCTACGAGATTTGACTTGTATATTAAAACTAGATGCTGCCAAGGCAAACAATTTTTCTTATTTTAGTCACTGTTGACAATAAACATGATCCGTTTTTACACAAGAGACGTGACCATGTACGAGGGTCTCACATAAAAAAAGTATAAAAACCCCTCTTCAATTCCTTTTTAAAGTAATTTCAACGTAGTATTTTTTATCATTACCTGGACGAGTCTCTTTCTTTTTCTTAACGTAAATTGTCTTTTAAGAATAATTATAAGGAAGATATTATGTAAGTCTTTTACTTAACTGCCTAAATATCTTTCTCGTTAGTTTTGCTTATTAGTGTTTGGATTATTGTTTTAAAAATTTTAAAAGTTTAAAAAATTATATGAACGATATTATCGATGTAGTCGATATTATTTCGTGTTATGTGAGCCCTGTATCCATAATTTTTGTGATGAATATGCAAACTAATGGAACGATTAAGGAGACAGGGTCAATATAACCCGAAAACCTTTTTATTCCTTTTCTATGGTGCAGGGCTCGAGTGTTGACTACTGTTGTGGAGGACATCTGACTACTGTCGTGGTTGCAAATTCACTAAATTTCTTGTCGATAGGAACTCTGTCATCGTAGAGAGTCGGAGCTTGCAATATGATACCAGCAGTGCCGACTAAAACAGCTAAGGTGAAAATCCAGAGAAATAACCTGTCGAGGACCATCGCCACATATTTCCAATCTTCCTTGACCTAAAAAGTCAAAAAAAATTTTTTCCTTGTAAAATTTATGCATTTAAAGAGCTATCGATTTTATGAAGGGTCGAAAATGTTATTTTGTATTTTATGCGTACCTTAGTTGAATCCTCGAGCATTTTAGTGTGTTCTGCTATAAATCTTACGCAGATACAAGATCTGTGTATTTCCGGTGGACACCTGGAGTGTGAAAATGCAGGTGGACGCCGTAACACAGGACTTTTGACCTCCTCGATTGCTGGTTCAGCCGAAATCGAGAGGTCCTCGCACTCTCGGTGAAGTGGAAGTGGTGGCAGAGGAGGATCATGAATCAGACAACTTCCCCCAAATCGTGCACCATCAGTGAGACTAAAAATATACAATGCAGATCGATACATGATTACTTGAAAGTAAATTGAAGTAGTCATTATTTTTTGAGATAATTATTAGATAGGATAGTTGTAAAAGAGGATGAAAGAGGTGACTAGAATTCTTCTACATTTGATTTTTCGGGATTATTTATTTAAGACTCGTCACCTTGAGGGAGACAAATCTTCTTTAGAAACTGGGCGGCTGTGGAATCTTCCGGGTGTGAGATGCTCGTCACTTTCTTCGAGAGACCCAGGGCGGTAAGGGTAGTAGCAAGTCTTTTCCTTTCCTCTCACGGTTCTCATAAGGACTCTCCCCGAGGAATAACTGCAAATAGATGCAGCGAAATTAAAATCTACCTCGCCGCATGGCGTGTCGTGTAATTAACTTTTCAGAAAATTACATAAAATTGAATTTATTATCATGCTGCGATCATACCTACAATGCAAATTACTTCCCTCGGATTCTTTCAACGCATGGGAGATATTACATTTTTTTAATTAAATTAATTTTGCAGTTAACATTATTAAACTTCCTTTATTTTCCATGCTGAAAATTTGAAAAGAAAAAATATAGTTTTTTACTCCGAGTTATTTTATGATATTACATTTTCATTTAGAGCAAAAAAAAGTAAGACCTTTTCATCCTTTCATCTTTGAATTTTTTATTTGTGTGGATTTATTTAGTTGCAGCAAGATTGTGATTCAATGCAGTTGTAGTCACTATCAAAAGTAGGTCATATGACAAGTAAAGTAATTTTTTTATTTTTCACCTGAGGTTTTTTTTTTCACTTGTCTTGTCACATAAAACCACGTTGTTAAGGGTGGTTTTTCTCTTGGAAAGGAGAAGAGCTACTAGATTGGAGAGTTTCCAAATAATACGAAGCTACAGTGTCGGAATGGCTTGGGTTATATGGAACGCAGAGAAAGGCAACTGAATCTTATCAATTCTATGCCCATGAAAAATATCCTGCCAAACGAAGATATTGAAGTTATCTATATTCAATTTAATACTGCCGATTTTCTGATCACTTATATTATATATAAATATAGGTATGTATTAATATTTTCTCTGATCAGTGGAAACAGTAGAAAACAGACCCTTAATTAATCCTTCATTTCCAGAAAATACTTCCTATTATATTTATTTTATTATTTTATATATAAAATAAAACATTTCAAACGTTGAGTTTAATTTGTTTGCTACTCAGGTTTACTCAAGGCTATTTAACTTACCGATTTGCATCGAATTTGTATTGAGGCCTCCGCATTATCAGCAGCCGGGGTAATATGTGTATAAAAACTCTCTTCACCCAGGGTGCCATTTTATGAGTTTGCGGTGAGCGAAAATGAACATTAAGTACCACTACGGTGACGCAGATGCTGAAACATAAATGAGGAAGGAGCTTATAAAGTTTAGCATATAATTTGTAGACAGTTTTACTGTTATCTGAAAATTCTTTTGAAATACAAATACAATTTTATAGATAAATTAATAAATCAAATAAGTGCAATTTTCAGAAATGGAATTGTAATTTAGTGTTGTAATTACTTCAGAATAGCGTACGTGTATTAAGTACGAGAACCAAATAGCTTCAGGGGACACGAAATCGATATTGAAGTTTCAGTGACCCGAAAATAGTGCACACGAGCAATAATTGAGCTGCGATACGACAATGTTCAATTTTTACTTTACTCTAAGATCGCTAACATTTTCTGGTATTTACTTTTTGAACATATACATATAAAAAGGAGTATAATTATAATATAAGTATAATTATTATAATACGTAAGCAGATGAATTATGTATTTTTCAGAGTAGTTTATAACGATGATAGTCAGCCGTCCTCCATGTTACTTCGCAATTCAAATTGTGCTCGCTTCCTTTTATCCTATTTATATCAATGTGAAATCGTTTTCTCCCGATCTCAGAATTTTCATCCATTTTCATTCCCACCTCAATATTTTACTGTCCATTTCATTATTATAATTTGGACGAGAAGTTCTTTGAAAAAGCGCTTTCTCAAGTGAAATTGTATTTTTCAAGACTTTTATAACTGGTAGAAAATTTATAAATTCACGAGACGTGCCTAAAGATAGAGGGTATGTTTGAGGTAGCAGAGATAGTTGGAAAATGTAGGTTGCTCTACCAAACGTGATCTTCATTTCGTGATATTACGGTACATCATGAGTTCTTTGAAACCCCATCGTTGATTCTCCCCGAATTCACCATATCGGATCCAGGTTCTTTTGAAAATCCCTTCCCGTTTCAAGTAAATAGAAGTTCTTGAATATCTTAAGAATTCGAGCTACTACCATTAGCACCCTTTCAAGTGGTAGCGCGAGCGTAATAATTCATTCTATATTCGAGAGGTAGTGCCTTTCAATTCGCCACACGCGATACTTAATCGTTCATTGCTCTCGCTTTATCACTTTTCCTTATTCTTATTTTCTCTATTGTTCATTTTTCTTTCTTAAAAAAAAATATTCATCTTCTTTTATTTCGTCGTTTTGTGTGACTGACGAATGAGAATAATGACGAAGCTTTTCCTATATATTACTGTGAGGCGGATAATGGAAGCCGCAAACTGATAATCCTGCAGACGTAAATGTTTCAGTAAAGTAAAATATGCAATAAAAAAACGAATCTTCTGCCTTTCAAATTCATAATTTTTTCAAATCTTGAATGTAAGCTTTTAGGAGAAAAATGGAATAAAAACACGTTTGCTATGCAATTATTTATCTATAATAATAAAATAAATATCTTTTATCAAGTTTTGTCAACTAATTTTTAAATAGAGCTTTCTAAATCTTAAGAATCGAGTAGAAAATACTCCCTCTAGTGTCACTGTTTCGAAAATTGTCCCGACGAGGATAAGAAAATCTATGACAAGAAATGAGTGAAACGAATGTGTCTTCTTTTCTTGAATTCGAAAGTTTCAAGAAGAACCTTTTCGAAAAGTAAGCGGATAGGTGAGATTTATTGCTTGAACGTACACGTAGATTTTTTAGGTACTTTACGTACGTGCTCGGAGTTGGGAAGGTCGGTTTAAGATACGTGATTGGGATTCATGGGGTGTCACATTGGTCCGAAGCGAGTGGTCACTTGGTCAGTCTCAAGAGTCACGCGACGATTTTTAACCGCGAAAGCAGGCAGATCCACGGGGATTACGAAACTCTGACAATAAATCCGGATAAATCATAGAAAGAGTTGAAAACGAAAAAAAATGGAATAAAATAAAAGCAGAACAGCGATTTGTCGCAAAATTGTAAAGTTAAAGCCTTCATCAGCAAGCCCATCATTATATTATTTCATTATCATCATTATTTCAGTTTTGGTAACTGTGTAAAGCTTTATATTTTCCTAAAACTTCAAGCAGAAATTTCCATGCGCAATGTGTAAGGAAATATAAAATATTAGAAAGAAGAATTCATTTAAAGAACTGGTGTATTGAACTTTTCGTACTAAATCACTGCATAATTCAGTTGACTGAATTCCCGTGTCACAGAGTACAAAAATGTACTTTCCGAAAAAAGAAAAAAATAATAGAGAAACTTTACGATAAGTTCGCACACGACTTCACCGAGAAATATATGTATCACCAAGTGGAGGAAGACCGCGGAAAGAAAAATGTCTGTGCTTTTGGTAAAACTCTCTCTTGGAGAGTTTCCAGTGACCATGGTGCTTGAGCGCAAGAATTGGATTTCCAGCACGAGAAAGAAGATTATCGATCAGACTTGATCGTCGCATTCTTCTTATGTGTGACCTAAAATTCCTCATTTCCTCATTTAAAAACAATTCTTCTATAATCACAATTAAAATTATAGAAGTTATTGTGTTGCCTCGTCTGATGACATCATGCTTTTTCTACGGAAAAATTGGTCATGGATTGTAAAGAGGAATTATGATTATTTAAAATTTAAGAGTTTACTCGAAGAAGAGCCTGATTGAGAAAATAGCTGAACACGTTTTCCTGTCATAAAAATTTAAGTAAAGAAAAATTACTCATTCTAAAGTGAGCAAACACTGAATATTAAACACAACGAAAAACATACTACCGACCCACACAAGGAAAAATGTACGCTTTTTTTTAAAAGCATTGAATTCTTTATGGATTTGGAATCGAGCTTTGAAATTGTATGAACTTTTTTTAGAAAAAAATAATCTCCACTTATAGTTACAAAAGAAAGTTACATGTTAGAAGCTTAATTAAAAAAGTGATACTGACATTGATAATATTTGATCCTCATTTTTTTTTTAAAGTAGAGTATTACCTCAAAGACTTGTCTATATTGATTGGATTTGAAAGTACCCTTTCAGTTAACTACAGAAAGCTCCTGTGGAAATATTGGGTTCAACTATGAGTTTCAGAAGAACGTAAAATCTTCAACTTCGTGAAGAAACCTGATGCTCATGAAAGTAAGAGAAGCGATATTGGTGTGGTTGGAAGAGAAAAAGGAAGCTTTGCCAAGTTCCAGAGGCCCGAAGCTCAAAAATTGTGAAACTTTGTGACGAGCTTTAAGAACGACGATCGAGGTAATGGCCGTCAAGTCTCGCTTGAGTTTCGAACTTGTTTAAACTTCCGATATGGTCCTATCAATCGAATCTTCTTTGTTCAAAAAAAGTCGCCGATTTATTAGAAGAGGTTCCAATAAGAATTCAAATACTTTACTGAACCACTCCTTATTTAGATTAAATAATGAAATAATCAGAGGTTTATTAATATATTTTGTTATTTGCTATCAGTGTTAAATAATATCAAAAATAATGGAGACAATAAAAAAAAGAGAAATAAGGATGATTTTTACTCGCTAAAAATATTTGAGTTTTATATTTTGAAGGCTTAACAATATCATTCTCAGGATAATATATTCGACGTTCTCAATATCAACGAAATTCAAGCCAGAGGCGTTCGCAATATCAACCAAATTCTTTTTCTCAAATGTCACATCCATTGCGCATGCATATCGCGTCATATTGCGGAAAAATTTGAAATGTCAAAAGCGTATTGCATAGGTTAAATGTATGTAAGTGTATCATTTTTCAAAGAAGAAGGTTCCTTTCAAAAAATGGATATACGAAACAAAGAAAACTATGTGAGTAAATGAATTTAATTTGTAATTCTACTAATTTTCAAATCGAAATTAATAAATCTTGATAAAAATTAAAATTAATTAAATGCATATTCAAGTGAGTAACATAGGATATTCTTTATTTACAGAATATGTATTTAATTAATATTTATTTTTATAAAGATTAATTAATTTCAATCTAATGGACATTTTTATAAGTTGAAATGCCATTATTTATAACAGAATAAAAATAATATTTTTTAGCATTTTAAATTGTGCGCGAATAGCAACTAAACAGATACCGAGCGCAACGCGTGCGCAGTGGTATCAAGTGAGAATTTAGGTAGGCGCTGGTTGATATTGCGAATGGAATGCGGTTGTTATTGCGAACGGGTTGATATTGCGAACATTGATATTGGGAATGTCGAGTGTATTTTTTATTTTTAAATATTTTAAATTGAACATTTTTCTAGTTATATATTTTAATATTTAACTGAAATTAGTGGATTATTCCACCATTATAACTAAAATCCTCTGGACTTGCACACCATATGCACTCAGGAGATTATCTGTAGAGATGTAGCTTGTAGCCGGAGGCGCTTAGATAATTAATTGACCAGGACTATTATGAGAATTGTTAACGAAATGATTTTATAATCCATTTATTGAATAATTACGAATATAATAATAGTCAATTTCACTGAATTAAACCACTTTAAACTGCAAACACGTGATTATAATTTTAAATGAATCATTTTTCCCTGTTGAAACATAATTGAACATTTTTATCCAATAAAACAAAAAACACTTCTTGCTCCTTCGTAAACGGATGAATATGAAAGAGAAAACTAAGCAGAAATATTTAAGTTGTAAAGTAAAGAGTTTATGAGAAATCTCTGGTGAATAGAAGTCGTCATCGTACAGCCGGAAGTCTTGCTTCCTTGCTACAAGAAGAAACTTGGAGTTTTCGAAAACGACTTCTAGAAACCGGAAGTCAAATGGTTTCAGAATGAATAAGAAAGGTTTCATTAAAAAAAGATTAATCAAGAGAATGTGCAGATATTATATTCCTTAATAAACGTTTCCTACGTTTGTAATTTTGCAGAATAGCTCTATCAAGGTCATTTCTATACTAGAGAAATGCTTGGTAGGGATAATCACGTAAATATGAACTTTGCATCGTAGAGTCTTGAAGTGTATTTGCTATGTATATATATATTAACCAAGCAATCATCAAGATGCAGCTGCAAACTGAAATTAAATATTTGACTAGGGAAATTGACAACATTTAGTTTGACTTGTCACTAATGCACATTATAAGTTATTATAATATTATAAGTTAAAGTAATTTACACATTTGGACTGCTGTATAGGCTACTGTTATAAAATAATGCAATACTTAAACGTCCACTAACGGAATTGTATGATTAACTGACTAGCATTAAATCATAAAAAATTCTACGCACTTTTGAGAGATAATACTTTAATTGTCGCATTAAAATTAAATTGGAGAAGCCTTCATCATATACAACTGGAAATCTTGTTTCTTTTCCTGCTACAGGAAAAAAAAAACTTAGAGTTTTTGAAAACGTCTTTTGGAAACCTATTTCTTAATAAACATTGTTTTTTATAAGTGTATCCTTAAAAGCAACTCTTCAATTTATCATTAAATTCAAGATGACTGAAGAGTATAATTAACATGGATCTATCTTTTTCAGACTATTTTACTCTCGTAGTATTCAGCCTGCTGTAAATATAAACCAGAAACGAAGTATATTTTCAAGTTGAACGCAATTTAACTTTCAAATTATTTAAAATACTTCACGCCAATCATCTAGTTTGTACCACCAATATCTAGTGAATGGAATGGAATACAAGAATAATCGATAATCGAATAATCTAAAGCACAAATCAGTCTATCAATTGAATAAATAATATATTTCCGATATTGATAATGGAAAAATGAACAGTTCATTTAAATTTATAATTTATGATTTTGCTCAAAAGTAGGTATCTTGACCACATTTTGTTTAAATTATTTTGGGAAACTATTATATAATGGAACGGTTATTCATTGAAAATTTCTTGAATGTATAAAATGATTTCATTATATAATAAGAGAAATTAACGAGAGGTGCGAAAATGCGTAAAGCTACGAGGAAGGTCGTTACGGATGTACTGCAAACTACACAGAGGCGATTATTTATGTTTAAAGTAATAGTTGCTAGTTAAGGAAAGCTATTAATTTACAGATAATGAATTTACGAGGCAAGGAGTGGTTGAACGAGTTTTGACAAAACCTGAGCTGCACCCTTGGTGCATATCCGACAACTTTAACTTCAACCCAGATCGTTCCTTTCCCTACGAGGGTTCTTCGGTTAGAGAGTTTATGCAAAGTTTTAATGGAGAGACCGGAAACGTGAAAATAGTTTCAGCCCTCGCCGAATTTCCTGCGTACGACGTTCAACAATTTTAATATCAGAAACCAAAAATTTATTTGATTAAAGTAAAATGAATGCTTTAACTTTACTCAAAGCCGCTCTTTCATTTCTTGGTTATTATTTTTAATTGCATTAAAGTAATTTCATGAAATAATAGAGGTAAGTTGTTTCCTTGGGTGAGTTGTTTGTAATTTTGCTGTACAATTCTATCAAGTTCATTCCATACTAGGTGCTCGGTAGGGATAATTACGTAACTACAAACCTTGAATCGTAAAGTCTTGAAGTGTGTTTGCTATGCATATATATTTACTAAGTAAATTTCCAGATACAGCTGCATTAAATATTTGACTAAGAAAATTGAAAACATGTAGTTTGACTTGACACTAATGCAGCACATTGTTAGTTAAAGTAATTTACATATTTAGACTGCTTTTTAGGCTATAGTTATAAAATAATACTTTTTATTTCTCAATGTACTTTTTTTTAGTACAGAATTTTTTAGTTAAACACACGTTTGCAGATACCTAAAGAATTTCTGCGACTACCTAACGTACAGAGTTTTACAGGTGCATCTATTATTCCACCTCCCGAGGATGGACCACTGCAAATTAATTTGAAATCTGTAAACGCAGCTCGTAAGTTTAAATTTGGTTCTTCAGGACAAGGATCTCCTAGTGTCTTACAGGATCCTTGGAAATACACGAGTCCATCTTCAATACATTTATTTTTTATACATTTTGCTAAGTTTTCTCCTCCAGGAATCGTCAGATACTCTCCATGAAGACAAGGTCCACGTCTATAAGGCTCATGACAAGAATCGGTCTCAGGAAAATATATCGAAAAATAGCCACAGTCGCAAAATAAGTCGGACGCATTTTTTTCATCTCGAAAAAGGTTTTGACCCGGTGGACAAGTCTGTGAGAAAAATATAAAAAACTAAATTTTTTACCTAAGATAGCACTTTCATAATAAACAATTTTCTACTTTATGAATTGAAAATTTTTGTATAGTGATAACACAAAAATGAAAGATTCTAAAAATTCTTGATTTATATGTGCTACTTACTATAAATTCGGTACTTCGACTTTCATTTTGCCAGAAAATTACTAACAGTATACTGATTCCAAGAAACAATTTCATTTTTACTTGCTCGAAAACTATATTATCTTCTGAATCTGAATGATTGCAACTCAAGAGACTCAGAGAGACTGATGATTTTCTCAATTCATTTTGTCTTATGTAGAGGCGAGAATCTATTAAAAAAAATCTGGAAAAACATGTTACGCAATAATTAAACCTACACTAAAGGAATTGAATAATTGTAGATAAAACAACTGTTTGAATTGATTTCTTTTTACAACTTGCATAAAAAATCTGGGCCAATTGAATAAGCGTAACATTAAAAAAAGATTTGAGTTGCATTTGGAATTCCACCATAAAGTGGTAAAACGTTTTCGCGGTTTCTCTTTCCATTTCCATGCAATGTTTGAAAACTCTTCGAATGTAATGACTAGCAATTCCGTTGGGAGACACGAAGTGAACCGGGGAATTATAAGTGATTTTAAATTACTTTCTTCGAAAATTTAATTAAATTTGATCAAATACTTTTACGAATTAGAAGAGAAAATTTCTTGTACACTCAAGATCATTATCTGCTTTGTAATTTATCCAATATTTTGATATTTGATTCATAAAAAAATATGTTTAAGACGAACAAGTTTTAAATGAGACTCGAAACAGTGGCAGGAGCAAAATATTTTTATAATATAAGGAGAAAACATCTTTTTCTACTGAAAACTAGAATGTGACCGTGGGGAAAGTTAACTGTAAGGATAAAAAAGCATCATAAGAAAATCGTAAAGGGCATATAGATACAATGTACAATGTAGATTGTATATTCTGAGGGTAAAAGAGGAAGGTATTCATTTTATGTTAGCCTGATATCCGGGTTGAGCATTAATGGTACATGCACCAAGTAACAATGTGCTTCGCTTGTCAAGTGCGAGGATCTTCTGAATATATTTCTTTATAGCTTATTTTTGACTAGAATACCTCAAAACCAAAGACTTTTATAAGATCCTCATTTCATTCAAAGTGATCCGGATTTCACTTCAAGAGTTGTTAAAAATAGAAAAGTATATAATTCAATTTAAAAGGAATAAAATTAGCGCATCAAGTACAAAATCACTAGTGAAAGGACGAATTATTCACACATGACATACCATGCAGAAAATTGTGGTGAAAAAAATCACTCCTTTTTATGATTACCAGCTTTGTTCGACAGGAAGCAGTCACCTATACGTACTGGAGTTCCGTTGACTCGTCGCGCCCGTCATATAATTAGCTGACGAACTTTTATTCGCTCGTAAAGCATCGTTTTATGATTTCGTTTTGCCCTTTTCTACCGTCCTGCTGACTTCACGACCACTGTGCTTTCAGTTATACTGCACGCAAAGAACATACAATAAATTAGTCCTCGAGCTGAAGCATGCAATTCTGAGCGAACGTATCTCAATTTAAATCTTGCTTTATTCGAAATTCACAATAATATTTATGAAAATCATTTGTCCCACCAAACACATCTTTTACTACTTCGAGTATAGCTGTCTGATCAAAGTCTTCTTAATCCAAACTGTTTTAGCTTCTCAAATTAGAATCACGGCATATTTAACTCTGTACGCTTATTGGTTTCGAATATTTTAGTGACATTGATTCGCAGTATTCAAGAGTGAAGTAATAATTTTTAACTTTATGGCTAGGTCGACTAGTAGTAAATATAGAAGTTTTAATTGAAAAACAATGTTATTTTCAGCATCGTTTCAAGTAAAGTGAATTAATGACGTCAATTTGAAGAATATTGTACAATGTACAGTGTTC
>CAJFCO010000035.1:2158669-2193591 GCA_904066015.1 Synergus gifuensis
ACTCGCCCTACCATCATCAAAAGTTCCATTTTTATTATGGTGGCGAGGCAGACTGCAAAGCTCCAGTTACACTACTCGATTTCTTGATATTGTTAACTAAGACAGTAATTAATTTCCAGAATTTCCAAATTGATTTTGAGTTTAAGGGAATTTAATGAATTGTGTGTATCGTTCGCTATGAGGAAAACATCGATTAGGGAAACTTCTAGAACAACTGCACTGAACCGCAGCTTGTTTCTCTATAGATTATGAAGTTTCGTAGCGTATAAACAATTTTTTAAAATTATTATATATATATAGTTATTAAACTAAAAGCAGCTTATATCCTATATGTATATTATAATAATGTGTCGACTCTCATTCAGTTTGTAAACTCGAGGATTCTGGATCGGAATTCGTTAGTGAAAATCTGGGTCAGCCGGTCGTCGACATTCCGGGACATTAATTTCAGAAGTGTTTCCATTCACACCCCCGCATGAGTTCATTGGCCCGTAAAGGCTCTTTTCAAAGCACACGCCCATATCTTCTGCGAAGTAAAAGCTCTTTCAAATTGCAACGAGGTCTGTCTTCAATATTAATGAACGCATTTGCTCCGTGTTAGCCAGCGTTTAACTAATGACCTTGCATGTTCTCAGGAAACCTTCCCTATTACGAAGCAAATTCTCCCACACTGTCCTTAGCTTTCAAGTGTCATTTAACAGACTATGCAAAAAGAGGATATAAAATTCTTTGCAAAATAAAAAAAATGTTTACCTGTAGAATCATTTTATATTTGATATGTCTGACAGTGACGGACTGTTTCCACTTACTAGCAGTCAGTTATATTCCCAGTAGAAAAAGTAGTTTTGGTGGGACAATACATTTTTCTTAAAAATTACCAAAAAAATACGATTGAAATTATTTAAGTGAAGAAGTAAATAATGACTGGATCATAAAAGATCACTGTACAACATTTAAATATAAGCTGCTTCTCTCAAGCAAACCCTAATACTGCATATAGGCTGACGCAAAACAAACACGAAACTAATCCTCAAACTTGTCACGTTCGGATAAGTCAGCCGTCCTTGTGTTTAAGTTACGAGGAATTAAAGCTTGGACTGGATTATGCATTTTAATTTGGGTTGCAACTCTAGAACTAATCTAAATATTATCATGAAAACTTCTTTTATGTTTTATTTCATTTTGTGATATAAATTGTAATAGTTTCTTCATTACGAATGGATGCAGTCTATGTACTAATTGAAAGTAATTTAAACGAAAGTTCCATTTTATAAATTTGTTCTGGTATTGAAAGGTAAAGAGAGGAAAGGGATGAAAGACGAGTGCCTTGAGACGTTAATTACCAAAGACGGTCCGAAAACAACTCCGCCAAAGAATTAAACTTAGGTTTACGACAGTTCGTTATAGTGGTTTTTGCAATCTTCATTTTGCTCGCGACCAACCAGATCGAAGACTGGATTGGCTAGACGGCTATAGAAGGCGAAAAGCTCTCTTGTTTTCCATCCCATAAAGCAAATGTCTTGTTTTACCATTGCACTTTGTATTTTCGAATCAGTCTCTCAGTATAATTTTTATTCCTTTGCGGCGAAGAGCTTCAAATGATACATATGAATAATAAATGCCTTGAGTGAATCGTTGTCTTCAAATTAATGATATATGAAGCAATAATAATTATTGAAGTGCGAGACGGTTGATCATTTTACCCGCGCTCTTGGGTTGCTTTCTGCGTCTTTTGCGCGGAGTACCACCCTTGGGAAATTAACGAGCAAATCGATAGTTCAGCAACGAAGAAAACTAGTAGAAATCCGAGCTCGCACTTCTCCGTGAGAATCTGCTTCAATTGAACTAGATTTTCCTTCAATTCAACACACACTGCAAAAAGGCAGCGCTCATTTTTGCTGCAGTACAAATTGAATGCTCAGGTAATTATAAAAAAATTTTCCTTTAAAGTAAAATGATAAGTTTGCACGATATTGGATCGATACAGTAAAAAGATGGTATATGTTTTGTCTTTGATAACCCAGATCCAAAAACAATAAACATTTGTTCACGCTCGCTGAACATTTGCCTAGTCCAATCTCTATTCTGCGAGTAGTATAATTCGAGATCTTCTTCGATTCGATAACATAAGCGGAAATGAAGCCAGAAAGCACTCTGAAGGTGAAACTCTGAATATAGTTGGCGAAATAGTTGTGCATATATATATATATACAGCAATGGTCATAATATGGTCAAGGTTGGTCAATAAATTTTGCAGTATTCCGTGATGCGAATATGTAAACTTAAATTTGTTTTTTTAGCACCATTATATCCTTACATTATATGTGTATCCTCATTAAGACGTTCGTCTTAGCGATGAATAATGACATGTTTTCTTTCAATTCTCAGTACTTGTACTGAAAAAGCTAAATTGCATGTCCTTTGTAACGATAAGAATTCGTGACACATGTTATAGTCGTCATAGCTTAAGGTAGCATTGTCAGTGTCGTACAACAACAAAAGCGACTAGCAAGGTGCTCACTGTGATTCTATAGCCGCTCTTAGGCGACACAACAAAGCAGCATCCAGCATACAAATGTTTGTTGAGAATTGCGTCAACATACGTTTGTCAAGGAAAGACGAAAGAAGTACGAGAAGCGAGAGGATTAATTTTAACAAAGGCTTTATTCGAATAAGAATGCAATTAACTCCAGTGCAATTCACTATATTCTGCTTTTAAATGTTTTTATGAGAGTGCAACAATCATTGAAGGCTAAGATAATATCGATAAATAAAGATAAAGCTTAAAGAAGGTAAAGAAAGCTTTAGTCTGGACTGTAAAGAGAAAAACTATAAAATTGTCAAATGAGCATCGATAAATAATTTCATTGATTATTTATCAACGAGTAAGATATCGTTTCACAACCCTTGGTAAACCTCTATCGTAAATATCAATCAAGTGCTTCAAGACTTCTTTGTACTTTAAGAAAAAACGTACTGCTGATCCGACGTTCCTTTTCTTGTTCAATTTCTTTGAACGCTTCAACGATTTCCAGGCGATGGAGGTTTCTTTGTTTAAATTGCAATAAGTTAGTTAACAAATCTTTTGTTTAACGACAAAGTACTGGAGCCTTTGTAGTGTAAGGAGAGCACATAAATTGAGTATAAACTTGAAGCAAAAACTTACCTTATGGAAACGAGGATCATGGCAAATATCAGATATTTTCCAAGAAGTGGAACCACCAATGAAGTCGGAGGAATGATTTCCACAACCAAGAGGAAGAACACATGAAGACTAATAAGAATAGAAATGGAGAGTGTAACCTGGAACAAAAATATGCACATTTTATTTTCCAGTTGGTTTATTACCCATCTCACAGAATTGGCTATCCTGTGGATCATCATTTTAAGTAGGTCAAGTCAATAACTAATCAGACGTAAGAGAAAGTGTTTTTATTTGAATTTCTGCAGACATTTATCCGCGAAGAACAAAACAAGTTCTTTGTGAAAAGGCTAATTATAATATCGATCCTCTTTACAGAGATTTTTAATAGACTGTTAAAATTTTTGATACTCTTAAAATCATAGCCTTAAAAAACATTTGATGTGCATTCACTGTGCTGTTTTCCTGGTTTTACATTTTTTTAATATGTTGGTGCCAGAATCCACCGGTGTTAATTTTTTCCGGTAATTAGGTAAATGGTCAGTTAAACGAATCTCGTGGGAAAATTTAACGGGAGTCCATTAACGTACATAGTTCATGGGGGAACATCCGGCTAGATATGTGAGGCTGCATTTCACCCCATAGGTGGGGGTTTAGTGTCATAAATTTGAACACCGAGTAAGGTTCCATAAATTCCAAAAATAGAAGAATCGGACTTTCTCGATCGTAAAAGAAAGTATCTTCAAAATTCTCTCATTCTTCCAAGTCTTTCATACATAAAACGAAATATCTGACAGGTAAAACAATTGATTTTAGAAAATGATTAGATTTGCGAATTTTTATGTAGGTGATTATTTTAACAATTTGCGAGCTTTGTTAGAAAATTACTTTTGATGAGGCAGCATTCAATTTTGTGACACACAGTAATAAACACTGATTGTGCAGGCGATTAAATGCGGTAATCGTTGTGGTTAACTGAAGCCATCTGTGATCGAACTGTAATTAGCCAACAGTGATTTCCATTAGGGTAGGGAAGGCATTCCTTTATAGGGGTGGCGACAGGCCTGCGGCAAAATGTCGGGACATTTAACTCTCTGTCTCGCAAATGTCAACCTATGAAACGGGTGACTGCACCTCAGCGCATTGTGTAGTTACGAAATGGGCGCGGCCATCAGTCTCGACCCGGAAAAAGAGAAGGATAAAGAGAGATAAAGCGGGAGAATCATCCTGAACACTGCACTTTAATCGTTAAAAGGCTTCTTGCTCATCAGTGAGATAAAATCTATTTACATAGAAGAATTCGAGTAAAAGCGATGCGTTGATTGTATTTAAAATAAAGTCAGGGCTTGATAAGAAAATATCAATGTTGGAAAAATACCTAAAAAAAATGTATGTCTTTGAAATCCTTTATCGAATTGTAAGATGTATAGTTTCTGATGGTAAACCTTTTCTATTAAAGTATAAAGATTGGAAAACGGGGAAGAAGAGATACAAGCTTGAAACCGAAATTTGAATTCAGAGTGGTTATACTTTGGACATTTCTCATCGATTCCGATAATATATAGTAATATAACTCCTGGATCAAAGAGGTTAAAAGAGAATGTCAATAGATAGATAAATTATTTTAAAAGTTACATTTGAGGAAAGATAATAGATCCCAAGAATTCCAAAGTTGAACTTGGATCAGTTTGTAATTATTCTCTGGCCTCTAGGGTGGGGTTTACACCCCCTTCGTTTGAAAAGTTAAACGAGCTACACATTAAAGTTCGTGCTAGCACTGAAACGAGGTAAATAGATTAGGATTGCATTTTGTTCTAGTATGTGTAACTCAATGACGTTGCTGAATTGTGTCCACTTTCACAAAACGACAATGGAATTTGCATCTCCTCCATAAGGCATTAGCATTGAGTAATTAGTTTTGCAGAATTCTTTTACTTTTACTTTCAGTGATTTATTAGCTAGGAAAATGATCTTTGCAAAAATCTTTTTATACTTTTTAAACAAAAAATTTACGTAGTCCGTTATTGAGATATGTAGTAATTTTCGACGAAGTGTATAAATGTCTGGCTTTGCTATTACGACTCTCACATATTTGAAATTGCGATGAGAATTTCATGCGAGATTTACCTCACTTCTGAAGTGCAAAGGCGGTGCTTAGTAAAAAGGCAAGAAATAAAGTGAGGGCAGGTTTACCACTTGTCGAAAGTTGGCAAGCAGCCCATTTTAAAGGGTCAATTTTTGGTTGTGTCCCCTGAATTCTACGAAGCGAAAGAAATTCACCGAGAAATAGAGATAAGAGAGAAAAATAGGGGAAAAAGAGAGAATTCTACTTACATGACAAAGAAATATTTCGTTAAATGAAACGTCGAATTTTTTAACTTATTATAAAAAGATTTTGTGATGGATATCTCATAGATTAAAATTTAGAGTTTCAATCGATGTCAATAGATTATATGATAATATCAAATTTAATTTTTTAATATAAAATAACTGGCATAAATAAACTTTAGATTAAAAAGAATGTACATTTTCCTACACTGGGCAGAGCATTTTTTCCTTTAGTAAGTAATTTCCACTTGAATTTCTTTAACCGTGAAAGATCAAGAAATAATGTCTTTGAAACACTGAGGGAAAAATTAATAAAGCTATACACCAACGGCAGGACTCAAGTCTCCAAACGCCTTTTCGAGTAGAAGGTAATATGAGATTAACTTATTTCCCCTTTCTTCTTTTTCCTTGTCTTACTCAACTCTTGCACTTTCTCACTTGTTAGCCACGAAATTAAATTTCTACCTTGCAAGATGGGGAAGGAGGGGTTAGGATCTCATAAATTATATACTCGTAACCCATCCAAAGCATTAACCATTTAATATTCGTACTTTCCAAATATGAATGGGGCAGGTTGAGATATTATGTAAATTTAATACCTACATGTAATATAGAAGCTTGCTACTTGTAAGCGTGTATAGAAGCTTGAAAATGGGCCATCATTCATTTACTTTATTATTACATTGTTAATCTCACTCTGAATGGTTGTTTTCCATTTTTTAAATATTTTTTTAATAAAAAATTTGACTGGATTTTTGCGAAAAAAAATTTCAAGTCCTGATAATATACGGAAAAAATTATTTATCCAAACTTTCCTTGACTGTTATCAACTTCTGGATAGGACAACAGTTTTTATATATTTCATTAACGTTTTTTTTTTTTTTCTGAAATCTCAAGTACTATCCAAATCTCGACTAATGTCCAAAGAATTTATTATGTTAATGACTACATAATGCAGATTTGAATTTTTTACTCACCTTTTCACCGCTATCACTTGGAAGATAAAAAGTTAGTACAGTAAGGAATGAGATTCCCATACAAGGAATAATGATGTTGACAGTGTAGAAAAGCGTTTTTCTTCGCATTGTAATGTTGAAGGTAATGTCCAGGTACGGCTCGTCGCAACATGTGTAGAACTTCTCGTTTCTGAGGAGAAAATAACATTTTTTTTTGAATAATTTAAACCAGTAAATTTATTAACCATTTTTAATAATATTATAAATGAAGTAAATAATTTCCATCATGGTTGGCATCTGGAGAATATTGGAATTTTATATATAGCTAGTAGATCTTTGTTAGTTGAGTCAAAGTAGTACTTTGCGTAATGTAATTAAATTCCTCATTTATTGATTGAAAATTCCAGATGAAAATTCTGCTATGTCTAGTGTCTTAAAAAAAAGACATGCCTGAATGTAAAAGAGTTGATGAATATCAAGAAAATGACGAGAGAAATTTATGCGGAAATACTCATTTGGAAATACTTGGAACGCGACATTTTTGTCTACTAATTAAAATTGGTTACTTTTTAATATTTTCGTTAATGTCTCACCTTACTGCTGGCACCTCAAGAATGTCCCATTCTACTGACATATAAAACTCGGACAAATCGACGCCAACATCCACTACGTTGCTTCCGGTTTTTTCATCCATGTGCCTCAGATCAACCTGCATAATAAAATATTTGATTTTTCAGAGACAAAGTAAAACCATCAATTTTCAAAATATCAGAAACATTGATCTCCTGATTTATCTCGGCATTCTAAATATTTTAAACACTACACATTAGCATTGGTCTGTTGTGCTCGTCTCAATAAAGAAATAAATACAAAATTAGTAATTATCGTGAATTTTTGTCAAAGTAATGTCACATGTATAATAAATAGAATTCTTCATGATCAAAATTTTTAAATAAATAATTGAAAAGAGCACATCAAACTTGGTTTTCAAGATAGAGCCTAGTGAACACATACACTAAATTGTCAAACGGTGTTTCCCAAAGACATTAGCAAATAATATTGTTTTTTGTACAATTTTTAGGACTTTATTAATAACTCATTATGGTGCCATGTTTCATGGAAGTAATTAATTATTAATAAGATAATTAATAATATAAATAAATATTTTATATATAAATAGTTGCAATATACAAACAGAAAAACTGATTGCGCCTGTCTTTTGGGAAATTTCGTAGCATTTGCAGAACTATAAACGCATTATCGCACGCAGATATACTCTTAAACACATAGAAACAGGCTTAAACGATCAGGGACGTCCACTTATTGTCAGTCTCCAGGCAGCGTGGTCAAACAGTCGTAAACATTGCGATTCTAAAAACGACACGTTTTAGCTCTCTAATTAAATATTGCCGGTAACATTTATTTCAGATAACACGCATATTTCAGTAAAAGCTAGGAAGAAAGGTGCTTTTCCCAAGAAAGAGTGAGATACCATAGAGGGTGTTAAATACTACTTTTTCAGATTGAGGAAGCTCATATACGAACAGTCGCATCAACTTGAATTCGAATCGATCGGCGGACGATATATGCGAATAAGCTTTACAAGAGGAGTTCAAATGCTTTCGAGCACTTCTGCTATGCAGCGTGAAAATAGACATCAAAATTTTTCAATTCACTCTCAAAAGGTTACCGCCACTTTCCGCCTTACACCCATCGATAACTGTTCTTGCATTTGCCCACAAATACGATATATATAAAAATCAAGTTTGGCATCGAGTCAATTCGATTTTTGTTTACTAAAAAGAATCATATTTGATATAAAAATGATAATTACTCATTCAGGCCATTTATTTGTTGCGAAAGTTGGAACACAAAGATATTTTTCTCGAAAAGTTTTATTTCTCAGATGAAGGTAAAGTGTCTAATTAACGCTTCAAACTTTCATAAAAAATGAAGAGGCACATGAAATTAAGAGAATCAATATTTTCTTGATGGTAAACTTAATTTTTTAATAATCAATGTAACAAACTATGTAAAATAATTTACTTCATCTTATTTCATTGAGATTGTTACACAAATTAAATAATAGCTATTATTTGTAGTTAATTATTTAATAATCTAGAAAAATTTCCCTTTTTAATTGAATTTATGGTGCTTCATCTAAGGATGAAGTTTTCATTTTAATAATTTCCATAAAATTTTATTAAAGCGGCTTACGATTCAATATTCATGACACGGAGCGACGTATTTCTGCTTCTGGACTCAGATCTAATGCAATAATACAATGCGATAACACCTTCATTTTTGCATAATCAATCGCAATTTAAATTTCTTTTCCTTACTTTCGTAATAAATGAGAGCAGAAACAGATGTCACAAATTGAATCACGAAAGGGAGATGTTTAATAATCTTTTTCCCTGTCAAATAAATCTAGGAAAATTACTAATAGACTTTGAGCCTCGATTTACGAATTTATCTTAAAGCTTTTAAGCTTGTTAGAAAAAGTTCAAGAGAAATTTATAGATCTTCGTAAGTTTTTAGATCCTCGTGAGTTTTTAGACCCTTGTGTCGAAAGATGTTGCCATTTTTTTGCCGTCCACAGAGATATTTTTTGACTCTTTTCTCTACCGAAAAAAGCAACCCTCAAAGCCAAAATATCAGTTCTTGGCGATCATTTTTCCAGCGAAATAAAACGATGAGTGCTGCGTGCTATCGATGTGAACTTGTATGCATTTGTTTGATAGCCTTTCTTTCACATCGAGGACCACAAGCTCGTTTCCATGCCATTGATCGCTTCACAATGTGAAAAAAACTTTGCCGTCAGGCTTAGCGATAAAGCTTTCATCGTTCACGAAGCTTGCACTTCGTAGTTTTCGTTTAAGGTGCACTTATTCATGACACTATGAATTTTGTTACAAAGTACCGAAAGAAGGGATTGCTTCTCTTTATCCAGTTTCGAACTCATGAATGAAAATTCCCGAACTTGACTAAACACACTGTCAATTCGTTGTTTCATAAAATACATTCTATTTATTGAACTTTTAAGTTTTAATGTTTATATCACTTTGAAACTGCTGTCAGATAGTTCCTTTATAGTTCTTTTTACAAAGGATGCTAGAATAACTAAGAGCAAATGATCAACTTTATAACTTATTTAAATTCAATCTCGTCTGTATTTACTTCATTCTTTCTGACTTTGTAAGTAATAGAGCAGTGTATTTGATTTATTCATTTAATTAAAAATTAATTGCACTTCTTGTTGCTGCAAACGAGAAAGCAGATTTATCTACGAGTAGGTAACAAGACTCGGGAGACCACTCAACAGGTATGTAGCTTTCAATGATCATGAGATGTTCTCGACTAGATTGATTTAAAAAATAGGTTACTCTTTTAATTTCTAATTTTCACTAAGTGTAAAATTATTTAAACGAAATGTGTCTCGCAACATTGTATTTAATCTTCCTGTTGACCTATCTCTGTTACATAATTTACGGACGGGATTCTAGGATAGATCCGAAATATCCTAAATCCTAGAGCGAAATCCCTCAACATGATATATGATTAAGGTGTCAAATTTTTAAGAAGTTTTTATAGTTTAATAAAACTGTGCTTTCTCTCTAATCTATCTTTCAATTTAAAAAAAAAATAAAAAATAAGTGTAATACGGGGACCATGAGAAGGGAAAAATCAGTGAAAGGAGAAATTCTCAATAGACATTGAGCGATGGATCAAGTGACGAAGCATGACTCCACACATATGAACAAAGGAGTTCTAGTTCATTTTTCTTATTTCATTCTCGCGCTTGACTGAATGCTATGTAAATGCACATAAAATATATCAAGAACCTTCCAGATAATCTATAATTAAAATCGCTCTCAGAAAACGTCCGTTTTTGCTTGATTTTGTTATCTTAGACGCAATTTACAACCATGTTAATTGTTGCGTATGTTTGGTTTGATTCAGTGTATTTTATCACAAACTCTGGTTGAAAACAATTAACCCGTGTCTAGTATAGTCCTAGTGTCTCAGAAGTTCAAGTGGTTCGTCGTTCTCGTAACAAAATACAATTTAACTCCCGACAATAGAATGGCGCGTCGCTCATTACAAATGCAGTTTCCTCTGTTCTGTCTAGATGATGCAACAACCTCACACCCTTCTGTATTGCCTCTGTTCGTCCATCCAACTTTCAACTATTTCCTCCCTTGAGACAATTTACTTATGTTAGTTCTCCCGAACTGTCCACGCGTTTCACCAAATCATTTCGAAAACCCCAGATACCGATCAGTAGAGACTTTATGCTAATCTAATCCATTCCCTGGTTCAAATATCTTCACAATATACATAATGTAACAGTCTTGTCAACGATCTATCATAATTAATACAGTAATATATTAAATTTTAGTCTAAAATTCATTATGTCTGACAATTATCGACCGTTTCTACTTAAAGTAGTTTCTTCTCATGGTGAAGTGGATACATACGTTTTTAGCCAGACGCCGTAAATCGGATAAGTAGGAAAATCGGTACTTGGTCAGACAATCTATTTTACTTAATATATTGTAATAAAAATTAATTGATTAATTTACTACCATGATTCATGAGTCGTAAACCTTCCACTGTCGTTCGAGCATGAGAATCAAAGCGAATTTACTATCACAGATAATTGCATGTTTCATTGTTCGTCATATGTCAAGCTAGAGATAATTGATGAATTGTTCGACAAAAAAATAAGTGTTTTTGTACCATGGTTGGATTGGTACAATGTACAATTAATTTGTAATTTTTTGTCATTAGTTGTCCACTTGACGTTTGAACACAGTGATAAATTGCATGAACGGATGATAAATCTACTGCACCGTGGAACTGCATGTTGCACTCTTGTATGATCTGATTATAATAAAATTCCCTGATTGTTGGAATTCATTGATTAACTAAAGCGTTTAAACCAATTTTAAATACCACAAATCAAGAACTTATTAGATTTAGGTCTAATTTCAAAAATTGAAAGTAGCTAATTGTTGACTGGTAAAATTCGATAAGCATTTCATCAATCATTTTTTTTAATGGCAGAAACGTCAATCATCGTTGGTGACCTAGACAAGTTTTATCGATTGGCTTCCTCAACCGCGAAATTGGAAAAACTGTGCAGTTTTATCTACACTTTATTATTCTCTTGCAATCTATTCATGCTTAAACCCATAGCAATCATACCTGATTGATAGCGTATAAAAACTGCGCAAAATACGTTAACACTTTACATCTTTTCCCTCAGCACTTTCTCTCTTTTTCATAAAGTTTATCCTTGGACAATAAAAGTTTTATCTGTCGTTATTTTTATTCTGCAAAATAAAAGTGACATTTTTATGACATATTGTCGATAAATAATATAAGATTTGAGGAAAGAGGTCAGTTTTCTAGGTAAAACTAGAAATAACAAATCGTTCGAAATATCTGTTATGCTTTGAAGTTTCCTTTACAGCTTCTTTCATTGTTATAGAAACTGGTGTTCTGATCTTGTACAAAAAGCGGTTAAAACATATAGGATGCGTCCCAAAAGGCTCTTCCTGGTGCATTCTATACGGACGTAAAAGACAGTGTATTTCTAAAGCTACAAGGGATAAATAAAAGTCAAATAGTCGTATAGGGATAACCTAGAGATCTACGAAAATGGTGGATTCAAGAGGAAACTGAAACAAGCTGAGTCTCGAAGGTGGAGGAAGGTTATGCGAGCTTTAGAGAACGGAGGAGGTGGATAAAAAGGACAAAGAAGAGGAAGTGAGGGTTTGGATCAGTTGTAAGTTCTAAGAAAGTGGAAGTTTATTCCAAACTGGGGAGCAAAGCAACTTTAGAATAGACTATAGAGTAATCTTCTGGATGAGAAAATAAGACACGGACAAGATAATACTGTTCATTGGCTTTTGTTCGTTTCGGCAACATATGCTCTGGTGCACGAGGGTATTTTTTCAATTTTTATTTAGAAAATGCATTTTTTAAACATTTTTAAAATATTCAAATGGAAACATTTTGTACAGATACATTATTACTTGTACTTTGTACTTCATTGTCTTATATATTCGTGTAATTTACTTTAAACCTTAGAAAAATAAAGCGAAAACGTAGAAAAATCCTGATGAATCTGGACAATTTGAAAAATTGCGTAATTCGAGGCAAAGTTCAGAGTTAAAGTGCTTTGGACTGCTGGAAATTCAAGAGATCGCGATAAATCGGACTAATGAATTCCATGCCGGAATAGTACCGCTCGATCGGACGATTATCGAGCGACCCAGATTTCCACTTTCGTTGGAAGGAATTTCGGGAAAGTATGCAATTCTGTTCGTATGTCCAAGTTATAGAAAACGTAAATACGATTTGTCACTGATATTTACTTCAGGGAGAAAATGTTTGAGAAATTGAGGTATGTATTGAGTATTTTGGTGGGACCATGACTCTTGTTTCTGAGCCACAATCAATATTTGCTTCAAATTGAGTTTCCCGTTATCAGCATGTTGTGGATTTTGCACTATATGTATTGCAGAATCCGTGCATTGGTCATATCTAGGACACGCATTTCAAGCGTGCTGCGTGATTAGATACATAGTTTAACGATGAAGATGGTACATTTTCTCAGCGAATAATTCAAATTGTGGAATATTCTTTTCGGTTGACTTCTGGAATGTATTAAACTTTTGTTCTCTCTGGAGACTTTACAAAATTCCTCTTTAATTGAGTGGGAAAATTAAAAACTTTAATCTGGATCGGTTTAAAGAAAATAAATTAAATTTGAATCTTATTTTCCTGTGGTAAGAAATTCTTGATTATCTATTCGTTACGAAGAACCGAAAGGAGGACACAGTTCCGAAGGCTTAATTCTCAAAGAGGGGAAAGACGAAACCACTCAGACTTTTTCTCATTTTTTCGTGTACTGTTTTTCATACTTGAGTTAAACTGGGGACTAACGATCTAACCTACCATGACTCATCATACGGAATCGTGAATAACCGGAAGCCAGATGTAGACATAGCCCTCTGGTTGTCTTGTTTGCACTTAAGAGGCAAGTCGTAAGCTTTTGCAGGATTTAAGTTTCACTCTGAAACTTGGATTAAGCATCCCTGAACAAAAAGAAGTCGAGAGGGTGCAAGTGTGTGCTTAGTTTATAAAGATTCACACCACTTGGCTTCAGTTTCCGAGAGCAAAACGAAAAACTTGAAACGTTGAATGAAAATGAAAGAAAATTTAAATGTTCCTGGTTATCTCAATTTCGTCTATGTTTAGAATAAAAAATACAATGTTTCTTGAGAGTCTTCAGGAATTTTCTTCAAGACTCTCGAATATTCTGTTCAAAATTTTAGTAAATAAATTTAGGCATAACATTTTTGGTATATGCGAATTAAATTACAAGACTAGCAAAGCTCCGATGGATTAAAGTGCAAATAACGAAATTTGTGTTATACATTTCTACTGATCGTATCAAGAATCTCTCAGAGAGAAATTGTTTTATGAATTGCACGTCGAGTGTTTGCGAATATTCACAAGGGTGAGTCTTCACAAGGGTCTTGAGTGAAAGCTGTATGTTGTAGTGAATTATGTATCTGGAATGAAATTGATATTCTGATTCATTTGTTTTGCAAAATCAGACAAAGCTTCCTTGTACAGCTCTTGAAAGATGCAGTAAAGCGTGATGGGTGTTCATTAAAGCTCGAGACATAAACAAACTGTTCAGATATGATAGAAGTAGTATCATGCTGAAAAATTGAGAATTCTCCTGACATTTTTTTCCTCTGAATTTCACAAAGAAAAAAGAAAACAGAAAAGTATTTCCAGTTGTGACTTTTATCAAGAGTCTACTTTGATTAAATTGAGGATTGAATTCTTCATACAAACTGAAGTCTCCTTCATACCTGAGATGTTTCCTGGCAATCGATTAGTATTTTACAGCATCCCTATAGGACATAAAGCCTTTCGAGCACGCAAGCACAATATGTTCACTATGCGGCACAAAACATCGAATTATTTGTTCACCACTAATTCGCATAACGAATAATATTAACGTACACTTAATATCAATCATTAATCAGTATTCTATACACATATATGTCTATGTTTTCGTGTGCTAACACTGCCAAGTATAATTATAAAACCACTTATTTTTCATTAATCGCATGAGGTGTTCTGATTTTGATAAAATTCGAGACTATATATATTTCCGAATTAGGAAACTTTATGAAAATTTTACGTCAAATGACCACAAGGCGAAGAGATTATCAAGTTTTTAAGAAGATATTGAAACAAAATCTTTCTATACAGTATTATTATAAATATATGTCTTCTTAAGAATTGAGATCTTGGGGTTATTTAACCGAAAATCTATGACACTAATTTTTATCAAAATTAGGAAAATGTATGCAATTAATGAAAGCTGATAATCTCATAATTTCGACCGGTAGTGTATATGTATGCATATGCATAAATAATATTTTAATAGACGCTAAAGAATAGAGGAAGAAAAAAATGCTGATGCATTTAAATGTAAAAGAAAGGAGACAAATTAACACTGTTCAGCAGGTGCATTTGTGAGTGTGTTTGATGCATGTTTCGTGTACATAATATATATTATATATTTATATAGGTCATATCTTCATGTACAGTTATGCAATAAAACACATTCTGCGGAAAGGCTTATTATAATTTATGAAATTATAAAAATAGTGCAACACGAATAGCGATCGTCATTATTATGAAAAGTCGAGCCCCCCATGGAAAAGGTATAAAATGTATGTGTGCTTTTTTTCAAAATATGTCGCGATTTCATTGCTTAAAAGAAGATGACTAAAAGCGAGATGTGAAAACTTTTTGAATAAAATGATATATTCTTTGAATATAGCATGAAACTTTTAACACTGAGTTGATTGTATCGTTTTGATAAATCGAAATAATCGTTTTGAATTTTATCTTCTACAAATTCTCCAATTGTGTGTAAGTTTTATTGTATAAGTATAAAAAGCGTTTCGGCGATGGAAGAATATTTCACATATCATAAGTCATAACGCTTCGCGTAACTAAAGTTTAATCAAGCGGATTCATCAAATTTTGACGTTAAATTCAGTCTTTGTCTTTAAGCTAGAAGGATTTGCGGAATGAAATTTTCGTTAATCCTAAACCTCTATTCATAGACCAGTCTCTGTAGAAACAAGGGATATTACCTGCGGAACTTTGGAAACTGCAGAGGTGTCATACCTATCTAGTTTTCTGTATTTAAATCTATCTCCGGTAAAGTACCTCACGGGCATAATAATTACATCTTCCTTCCGAAATGTAATTTTATAGAAGACTGAATAATATTCATAAATTATGAGAGTAATTCAATTGGCAAAAAGTATATATATATATATATATATATATATATATATATATAATAAATACTTGATGGCAAATTTTCTATAAAGTGCTCAGTCTCTTATAACATATTTCAATAAATTTTAATAGAAGTATATGTCTGCTTTAAAGTGTGTATTTATCGAAAATATATAGTCTTCTTGCTGCTTTAAGTTGGAGATAAGTCGCTCACTTGTTAAGTGGCTCGTGACAACATGACCGGGTCATTGCATAAAGAACTCAATTTTCTTTGCGAATTTCAATATTATTTAATGACAGTGCAGTTTTATAATATTGCTAAAAAATTCACTTGCACTTCATTATCTTGAAAAATTGTAAGTCTTCATTAGTGGAAAATTTCACGCTAGATTCATAAAAACCATATATATGAATCGTTTTTTTCACAATTTATTATAGCAAAATTTTATTTAATTATTACTTGTTTACTTTTTAATTGTAATTAATTTTAATAAAAATTTGCATTTTCATAAATTATTATTATTATACCTAAAATTGAATAATTGTGATAAGAGTAATCTTGTGCAACTATGTAATGCATGAACTCAGTTCCACGAAGTGTGATGGGCAACGCTAATTATCTAACAAGTCCAAGACAGCCGTCTAAATGTTCCTGACAATGGGAATTCTATTCATACCACCTTAATGAGGTTAAAATATCAGAATCAGGGAAATGCACTTATAGAACCATTAATTTAGACTTCGCTATGCTTTTAAACATCCTTCTAAATTTACAATAATAATTTCCACAAATTACCTGAGATTGAACCCAAAATATAATTTTAAATAAAAAATGATATTTTCTCTGCCTCGGAAAATATTTTGTGAATCTAGGAAAATGAAAGGTGAACCTCTATTCGCTCGATATTTTTTGGTTTCATGTAATAGGTATTAAGGTCTTGTTTTCTGAACTATACATATTATATTAAGGAAAGGCATACATGGAAAATATGATCTTCTCTAATATTGATACTACAAGGTTCCCAATTTTTCTTCTCATATCTTTTGCTAAAAATGAAAAAAACTATCTTTTATAAAAATTACTTAAAGAATTTGACCTAAAAAGGTTTTTCTAGATTCAAGATAGAAAATATTGCAAAAATAGAATCCACGAACATAAGGACATAGCAATTATTTAATTATAACAAAGGTTTACAATGTTACTGGAAGATTTTTTGCAATCGTTACTATATATTTGCTAACAATTGGATAGTACCTCAATCACGGATGAGTAGACGGATCTATCGAGACAAGGTTGTAAAATAGTTGGGGATATATTCACATAAAACCTTTATTTACGGGCGAGGAATAACGCTCACATGGCAATTTTAAATTAAACTACGTAACGGATGCGTATATAAAAACTTATCGCTGGTGTAGATATTCATTCCCATGGTAGTCTACATTGTTAAGCGAAATTCAATGTAAAATTCGATGTGCGAAATTGAGCCTTTGTCACATTACGGTGATTGTATGTACATAATTAATTCAATACAAAAACAATGCAAATTTTAAAGCGCTAATACTAAACGTATGAACATTTTTATAAAGCAAAGTTTTCAAACACAGAAAAATATATTTTCAGTGTATTAATTTTATTAAAATATGTATTAAACTTATTATTTAATTATTCAAGATCAGACTCATTGGATTTTTCTTATTACAAAGGAAATTTTTAACGTCAGAATACTTTAAGTTTTCCATTTGTTTCAATTTCGAATTCTTTACTAAGAAATGTGGAATAAAGTAGTATTTGTGGGACGATTTTGCACCAGAATCCATTCCTGTTTAAGCTTATCTATTTCGTGTTAAGCAGTGCGGGGGTATAAAGAGAATATTTAAAAATTGAGCGAGAGTGGAAAATGGAAGATAAATGGAGGAAATATTTAAGCAAAAACAAAATGAGGAAAGAATGAAATAATGAGAGGAATGAGAGCGGTGTGCATTAATAAAGCGAGATTGAAATGTGGGATAAATTGGACGCCCGGAAAAAACGAAGGAAAGAAGAAATGAAGTTAATTTTAAAATAGTGAACAAAGAGACAAATGCAAGAAACAGTATAGTAAGATATGTCGTAAATTGAAATTGTGTTAAATCAGCTCCCAAACAATGTTCTATCAGAAATCTAGTAGTTCATGTACAAAAGCACATTCTACATACTGCGAATGAGTCCGAAAAGTGGTCTGAGTTGATACTCTACTGAATTAATTAAACGTCGGATCACAGCATATGGAACGCAATACATTCAACGTTTAATTAACTAAACTGGTCATTTAGTTGACGGGCATTGCTTGCTCCTATTATTTTTATTTCACATTTTAATTTCACATTCACAGCTCTCCAGTTTGAGAAAATATACAGTAATAAGGAGATTTAATATAACTTTTTATAACTTTGTTAAGTATTTAAGGTAAAAATTCACAGGGTTGAAATGATTGACACTATCTAAATCCAGGAAGATCAATCATGAGCTCTTGAAAGAGATAAGGCAGAGACTCGTTAATGCTAAAGCCCCATAAACTCGATTTGCAGTCACAAAATTTCTTGAAGACGTTCTATCCGTTCTTCCCGAGAAATAGGATGATTGAACGATATCCTGCTAGACGGTGACGATAAAGTTTCGATCCCGGTTAATTTATAGATTTAAATTTTATAGAGCTATGTCCGTATTATATTACATTATTCCAAAATTGAAAGCTCATGAAATAAATGTATTATACTCTTGGAATTCACAATAATTAAGAAATTGATTCCGCGAAATTTAAATTTACATATATATATGCATTTAATTCTGAAAATTGATAGTGAGTAAAGTCTTATTAAAAGGGAGACAGGAATAGACATTCTCCTATCACAGAGAGTTTGGAAGGAAAGGCTCCTCTATGACAGAGTATTAATTACAACGTTATCGCGACTCATCCCTTTCTGGCGGAGTTGAATGCAAGAGATTACTGTAGAGAGGAGTCACGTAATGTTGGCTGGATAATATAATGCACGTTAAACATAAAACCAGCTTTACACACTTGATACCTCGCAAATCTTCAATAATATTCAGTAATTAAGATTTACGTTCGCGTAGATATTAAAATAAAGTATGAATGGGAGATTTTTGTTGAAAGCATCACAACTAAAGTTAATTCAAGCATCTGAGGCATACATGTCATGAGATTTTATACCTTTCCCACGTGTTTTGAGAATAATGATGCTCTAGGGTTAGAACAATCATGTGGATAGATAATTATAACGAATGCTTGGTTTTTAAGACGGTTTTTTTATTCGAAGCTTGTTCTCGAGTAACACTAGAGATATGAGATCGTATTACAGAAAAGTATTCTGGTCCAGATTAGCCTTGAAATTTAGCTTTGAATGTATTGCATACAAATGATGGCTTTCATCATTCAAATTAAAAATCACATGACGAAAAATAATAATAGTTTATGAAATTGCTCGAAATTTTACTCTCATGCAAGTTTCATAATCCGATGTAATTTTCGGGACCATTTCTCTTAAGTTATACGATCTATTCATGAAAATCGTTCTTTCGGGGTTGTATATTGGTTGCAAATTGGGTTTTGTTTAGATAAAATTTTATGCATATTAAATGATTGTTCAACTTGCTGATTATATATTTAAAATTTATGCGCTGGATTTTCGTTACTTTTTGAAGAGAAAAGTTCAGTTTTAAACAAACTGTCAACTTAACAAGAGGTAATGATTCTTACTGATTCAAATTAAGAGCGTTGATGTAGATTAAACCTCGAAAGGACGAAATTTCGAGCTCCGGTACTTTGTTTTTATAGTTAATTGGTTGTTTTAAGTAACGTAACAGTTATGAGAGAAGAAACAAACAACATTAAATGGCATGAACGACGAACGTCAATGAAATACTGTCAATACAGATTATGAAAACGGACACAGTAAGAGATAAATAGGTAGATAGATATATCATAATTATGTAATGCCATGTCCAACAGCTTAACGCACGAAAACGCAAACCGTTGCAACGGTCACTCTGGCATTCCTAATAACTGGCAAATCAAACGTCAATCCTTTCCGACAAAATTCGGCACCTTGAAACCATCATAAGTCCAGGAGCCTAACTTCAAAACACAGGTCTGTACGTCGTATGGAAAGAATTCAACGTCGATGGAGCAGGAGGATTTATAAACTGCTGGTGGCTGCCAAACGACCATTCCGGAATAGTACACCGTTGCCTTAGTCATCAAAGTCACCTCGTAGTTTCCGTCGGCGCTGCAAACACCGAAGAAACAACCCCACCGTGATCACGATTGGTCCTGAAAAGTTGAAGGGATGCTGCCGCTCATTTCAACGACGCTTTCATGTTATAACTTTTTCTGGGCCCAATTTTTTTTAATAAAACCATTTTATAAATTATATTTTATAATAATTTTATAAACAGCTCATTATGGATTGAAGTGAAAAGAGATTCAAGTAAATCACCACAAACACGCCTTATACATCTTTTTATTTCACCTTTTTTCCTGTGAGAGGTGAAGAAAGGAAAACAATGTTTTGTTATTCGCAAAAGCACCTAACATTCACATCCAAATTTACAGTCGACATACAAAATGTTTCCGCAACAACATTTTAGTTAATTGCATTTTTTACTAAAAAGGATTATGAAGTGTTGGATCAATTACTGAATCATTCATGTAAGAATGATGTCGGAAAATTAATCATTTCCATCATCAGAGATCTTTTTTCAATTCTAAATTATATTGGATCTTTACCAATTATCTAAGCTCAAGATTTTCATTTAAATTCCAAATACCAGGAACTGCGGAGTTATTCTGCATTTTCATTCTACCATCCCTTTGATTTTTTTCTACTTTTTCTCCTACCTACTACGTTTCATATACTAAAGTTAAGAGAAAAGTTTATATGGAGGCTGCAGCTTCATAAAGTATCCTTTTAGTATCTTAAAACTGTCGCTGTAATAAGAACTTTCTTTCCATATTAATCTGCCTTTTCCACCAACAGGAAATCTGTTGTCCAAAAAAATTTGATGTTTTTTTATCATAAGTGGCATCTGGATTCTAATTCTTACTATTTATACTATATCTCATCGGATTAATAAGATGTAAATCTATAATTTAATTAAATATTTATGCTAAACTAATCGTACACCTTACTCATATTACGTTTGTCTGTAGTGTCACTTTTCCTGAATTATTTCTTCACTTCAAGTCTAAATTTTAAGAGAATATTTTTAGAAATCCGTTTCTGTTTAAAAAATGTAAAAAGAAAAGAATTGAATCTGAATTTAAAGACATCATCTCGCATGTATAAGATTCAATCCGCGAATGATGCTGGTGTCATCACTACCATTTATAAAAACATGAAAAGATTTTTTTCCGACAGCATCCCTTCAACGCGAGCGAGGTCTTCGATGCTCAATCATGAGTATGTTTTACTGTATTACTTGATAAATTCGATGTCCGTAAATCGAAACCTTTGTATAACTTCTCGTTAGCAGTAAAATACCTTCAATTCGAGTATTATATTCAATTTTCTCAAATTGATGCGCAGAGATTTAATTCCGAGCTGCAAAATCCTCGCTAAAATATATTTGAGACATGAAACTAATCTAGTCTTACTATCTAGGCTGTTCCAAAACACCGTTTATTATTGTGTAATAACAATCGGTTTTTTGGTCAGTTACCGTGCTGAAACTTAATTCTTAACAAGTAGCATGCAAATTTACCTTGAAGCCGTCATAGGTCCACGAACCGAACTTGAGGACACATGTTTGCTCATCGAAGGGGAAGTACTCCACGTCGATTTCACAGGATGACTTATAAATGGCTGGAGGCTTCCACTCGACCAGTCCTTGGTGGTAGATGGTGGCTTTCGTGGCCAAGGTCACCTCGAAGTTTCCGTCCGCGCTGCGAGCGAGCACATTAGTGGTTCTGGGCGCTGCGGCGGTCGAGCTTACTTTGTACTTCCGATTCAATGTCAAGCCCATTTTTTTAAACCTTTATCTATTATAGGCACACAACCCTCATTCATATCAGATTTGAAATTCAGTTCCAAGCAAATAAAGTGTGAAAGAAATTGAATTTGAAAGACTTTCGCGCCATCAACCCTGAGCATTGTGCATCGTTATATTTTCATTGGGAAGAAAGAAAGCTATACTGCATAAACGAATTTTATGAAACTGACATTCTTTTGAAATCGAGTGAGTGCTTCATAGATTCTTTGTAAAGTTTGTTTCCAATCGAAAATTCAAAGAAAAGTATTAGGTACTTGAAAAACAAAGGTAAAAACATAGCATCTTTGATTAATCTTTTAGACAAAGTTGATTCATCTGCGGTCTAAAAATCTAAACATTTTTCTGTATTTTTACCAATGTTTTATCATTCTGAAAAGTATTTTATGGACAAATCCTGATTTCCCTCGGATATTAATTTTGTCAAGTGTCTTTTTCACACGATAGTTTTTAACAAGATTTTTTTCTATTTGGCTCTTATTTCAATCTGTACACGACTGATTGTGAGTTACGTAGGAGATGAAAAATTTCAAATATAAAATATTGCAGATTCGTGTAGGAATTGAGACGAATCATCTATCCAATACAAAATCCCAAGAGTCAAGGTACTGTGGTAAGTATGGATTGTTTTGTTATCGAGTTTACGTTTCATTCCCAGAGGCGTTTCATGATTCGCTGATAGATTTCAGCAATTTGTCGATATATTTTAATGTATTATAAATTTTTGCAGAAAATATTATTTGGAGGTCATTTGGAATAACATTAATATCTTTCTATTATTCATTAAGAGTTCTATGCCTAAAAGATTCAATTTATTGTTTTTTTTTTCTCGATTTTTGATTCATTCATTAATCAATAAAGTGATTAATTGACCTAGATCTAATGATCCTGACAAGATTAGAAAAGCAAAACATACTTTAGTTCTCGAATTTGCTACTTGAAGAGAATGACAATTTCTGCAATTCAAGAAATCAACTTTGAACATTAAACTTTTAATTGAAAATGAAACACGTCAATTTGAAATAGCAATATATTAAACAAATGAATAAATTCTTCAATGTTTGTTAATACAGAGCCAATACAATGAAACTTGATGAAAAAAAAAACGATGAATAAATGTCGATTGAGTGCACTGCATATCAGATGAAACAGAAAAAGAGATGAGGAAGAGGAAGTTACACATATGTCTGTTAAAAGGGAAAAGTGGAAATTTCGATACCGATTGATTCCAATCGAAGCATCCTCAACTCTCATATGCACAACACGATGTCGACAACCCTTGGCGTATTGCAATTTGCATATTCTCCGTTCTCTACCATATTCCTTCTCGGTACAAATGCAGAATTGTAATTTCCTGGTATGTGAATTTTGATTGACACCTATGGTGAATATTTGCTCAAGAAACAGGGGCGACTAACAATTTCCATCTAACCACTCTGAAATCAGTGTCTCCCTCAAGTATTAATTCTCGTTTTATATTTCTGTATATTGATTTATTGATTTTTTATATTCTTATATATAAACTCTAAGAAAATACGAAAGATCTAGGGCTCCCTAACCTTCGCTCTCTTAACGAGCGAATCTGTAAAAACAATAAACAAAGCTTCCTCTATGAGGAAGCAAAACCAAATAAGTAACTATTTTTAAGTTGCTACTAAAGAAATGTTAATACGCTGATAAAAAAAAGTCTAGCATCAATCTGAAATCATGGGCAAGAACATTAAGCACCGCACCAGAAGAGCAGATTTTCTTTAAATCCAGGAAAAGTAGAGAGAATAGGGGTGGCCCCCATAAATCATTTTGGCCGATAGAAAAGTTCTTCCTGCAGCGTAGAGCAATTTATTTAGCGGATTTCACGGCGACCCAACTCCATCCATTTTTTTCTTTTATACGTTTTTACTTACTTATTCTCTTCCTTTCGATTTTCGAAGTAACCACCCTTTTCTTTAACGAATGTGGGCGGCTTGATACGACAGCGCAGCTGCTTTATATACCGACCATCTACTGGGATTAAAAGAGGATGAAACTATTGCCGAGAAGTGCCAGGAGGCCTCAGACATGGCACACCGTTTTCATCAGCGATCCAAACTTCAATTCCACTTAACCCCCACCCCCTAATCACCCTACCACACTCTTCTTACCCTTGCCCAACACAAATCTCGTTACTCTCTCGTCACAATCTTCTCGTGAACCTATTTATCTGCTCAGGAAGGAAGAGAAAAAGAACCAAGGGGTTAAAGTTTTACAACTTCTAAACTGTACTTTCCAAGAACATAAACCTTTGACGTTGAGATTTTTTCTGCAGGTAGTTGATGTTGTCCAAAAAGGTTATAAAAATTTTACAAGAGCAGAAAATTAAAAGAGATTGCACTTGTTATGTTGTACTCTTCCTCCTTTTTTTTTCAACAAAGAGAAAAATAGGCACTTTTCATTCGAGTCTTTCATTTTTATGAATTTGTATGCTAATTATTACAGTAACTCAAGCGAAATAGTAGGACGATAAAAGACAGAAGAGCTCGAAAGTTTAAGATACTTTGTAATGAAAGAGCTTTGTAATTGACTTCTCTGAATAAAATAGAGCAATCACCTGGAGATGAAGCTCTGGAAGTATGTAATCTATACAGACTCTAACATTTCTATCTATTCAACTCAATAAACTCACTCATATTCGGAGTAAGGAAAGTAAAACCATTTTCATTCTTATTGTGTTATCAGGAAGGCTGAAATTCTCATTATGGATAAGAGCAATTTTACTCTTCGTCGCCTCAGAGTTTCAAGATTTTCTTCAGAATTTAATTATCTTTTGATACCTGACCATTTTCTCTGAGGAGCAAAAGATTAAGAGAGAAGGGTTTTGAAGAGAGAAAAGTGCACAGAGACGTTATAGAGCCTCTGGAAAGAGATGAAGGAAAAGAAAAGCTGACTTAGCAGAGTGCACACTTCTCACTACACAATGGACCTTTCAGGTGTGTGCTATAAGAATTACAATGTCGCCGAAAACTACTTGGCCTCGAAGTGCTTGGAATATAAATTTCAAACTGACAAGCACGATTTTTAAGACTTTTCTTCTATTTTTATAACAATAAAAAAAAGGTCAAAATCAATCAATTGGTCTTAATTACCTCTAAATAAAATTACCCTAAATAAAATAAGTCGTCCAAAAACTGTCGTCATAAACAATCACTACAATCCTAAAAATCATGATCAACTTAGAAAAATATTTTAATTTATTGAACTGAATCTGCTTACACGGAATATCTGTAAATTTGATTTTTATAAGACCGAGTCACGTAATATGTTTCAGAATCTCTTCGTTTTCTTTTTGTATTCTGCTTGGTTTGGCATTTAGTTTAGTAGACGAACGTGCTAGCGAGTTTAAGTATGGAGGCACGATATAAACATGGACAACATGAGAATGTGAATATCATGGATATATATAACAATTACTAGAGCAATGTGATATTTCTATCACGAGTTTGCACTATCCCTCACATCAGTAAAGCTTTAAACTCAACATATCAGAATTCACACATTCACGTAAAGAAATATTTTACCGGCCGAGAATAATGATAGATAATAGATAAAAAATAAATATTTGGTATTTTATAATGTCGTTTTATTCTAACCGATTATTTATACGAATCTAGGATAAGTGAAATTAAATCTCTGCTCAAAAATATTATGTGAAATTTTTTTATGAGCTCATATTGGAAGAGAAGGATGAACACTTTGAAAGTCAAAGCAGCTTTTTTATTCAGAATCGATTTGATTTACAATGTAAAGGAAGAGTAAGTAGGTATATCAGAGTAGAATTTAGTGCCGCAAATCGGAATAAATTCGAAAATAACGTTTTTTTTATGGGAAAAGTTCTACACATGAAAATTTAATTAAGAATAAGGGTTCATTTAACATATTCTAAAATTAATTTACATAACCACATTCCCTCCAAATAATCTTCATCGTGTTAGAAATGCTGTCAAGGTTCCGAACTTACAACGTTATTTCTGGTGTACTTAGGTCTGAGGAGTCGAAAAGCGTGGAATAACAATTCGACATAGTGAAATCGCTGATGCAATCCGTTAAATCGAATATTTGAGTTGGTTCGCGATGGAGTTCTGTGCTTCTATAAATTAGACCGCAGATATTGCTGTCACTGTAACGTCCACTGCAGATATTTCTGCACCAGTTATTTTGAACTTTGTTCATGATAAGCGACCTGTTGAAATGAATAACGTTCAGGAATTTTTAATTTTATTGTAATGTCCGGAGAATTAACAAAGCTTCAGGAAGAATTTAGACAATTTCAAACGTACTTGGAACGATTGGGAGGCTTGTAAATGCACGTAAGAATTTTCTCTTCCTTCTCAGAATTTTCATGAAGCGTTTGAAAGTTTGTTTCATCGAGTTTCCCTTGACGTCCTGCTATGTGCAATTCCTTTTGCTCGTAGGATAGTTCCGCCAGGTCGAGCGTGTCCTCAAAGGCTTGCAAGGACTCCATGAATTTGGATCTAATGTTATTGAGTCTCGCGCAACAGTCAGTTTCTAAGTCAAAAATTTTCTTTTTATAGTAATTTGATGTTGACCTCGAAGTTGTCCATGAAACGTCCTGGTCGAAAAATCCCGGATCCATTTGCTTCTCTTTCGAGATTTCCAAGTCGTAGCTAGAATCCCATCTCGTTGTATCCTGATACGTGGATCGATACGAACAGAAGGGATAAATGCAAAGCCGTGATTTGACGTGAGAGGAAAATATATCAGACAGTCATTGATTCATTTTATTTCCAATATTACTTCTCATCTAGACATTTACTAATTCATGATATGGATATTTTCATGATAGATATTTTCCTCGAGTTCTTTCACATTCTCGAAAAACTAGTATTATCTTTTTTTTATTTTTTTACAAAACTAAATTATCAAATAAAGAAAAGTTTACTTGGTCATATTCTTGAATCGGCTGAAAGCTCTCCTTGTAATTGTCACCAAACTCTGTGAACCCTAAAGTTTTGAATCTCATTTACCTTGTGAAATAAAATGACATTTGACACAAGATTTTTAAAATATAAAGAAGACATAAAACCTCCTTCACACCAATGATTCTGCTCGAGAAAATTTGTCCAGGATGTAGATTGAAATTCTCGTTGTACGTTTAACCTCTCTAGGTGAAGTGCTAGACGCAGATCTCGAAGTACCTGACGCAGCTGAGTGATTCGAGAGACGAGGGCATCGTTGTACTGATGGTTATCGGAGAGTACCACATTATTCTGGGGTATCGAGGCGTCTGTGCTGCACATTTTCGATATATTTCAATGCCGAACGGAAAGCACTTTTCCACAAGTTTCCACTCCGAGGTAGAAAATATATAAAAGACGGCGGAATCAGTACCGAGAATGGAGTTAAAGGTCGACAAAAAGTCGATGTCAGCTTTCCTGCATTTCACGATGCAGTGTTCAACTTGCCTGTCAAAGTCTTTTTTACTAGTTGTTTTTTTTTTTCCCCCACAACAAATGCTCTGATGAAGTGATCGATTTCTCGCGAAATATTCGTTTCACTTTTTGCTTCATTCAGAATGTTCGAAAAAGCATTAGTTTTTAAAAAAATACATTCAATCATTCTGAAGGTGAGGTATTGATTCTATACAAATAAATTCTACAAAGCAAAATGTCTACACCGATAACTATACACAACCACCCCCTACTCGTACATATTTTCTGTGAACCCTCATCACTTTCTTGGGAACAGATCGACCCCAATTTTCTGCATGATATTAGAAGAGTACCCAAATCAAATTTTAGCTATAAATATTAATAATTGTGGAAGTTACGAATTTTTTAATGAAAAATTATTTTTTACAACTTTTAAATATTGAGAATTTTTTTATAGATATCAAACTGTGTCAGTTTGACCCTATATAAGTAATATGTCATTTTTCGGAGATGTAAGTGATGAAGGTTAAATGAATCACAATGAAATCATATCGTAAAACTGTACAAATAGTTATTAAAAATATATTAATTAAAATAGCTATCCTTCAATATTTTTTCGAAATAATTTTCATTAGCAGAACACAGATTTTCTTTTACCGCAAACCACTTTTAATATACTCTCATATTCGCCATATATACTTGGTCAAAATCCTATTGATCCTCTAGATTACTGTTCAGGCACGTTCTAAAATGAATGATAATTACGGATTCCCGCCTTACAATAAATACGACGATTTAATATCTATCACGAATCTGAGGTTCTTGCACAATTAAAGTCTTTAATCATCTAGTTTTAAATTATGAAGACTAGGTGTCGAAATTTGTAATCTTACATAATATATTTGAAAGCTTCCTTTTAACAGGTGGTCAATTTGTTACGAGCATTATAAAATGAACACACCTCTTTAATGCCTATAATTGTGTTAATTAAGGTATGGATTAATCATCTATTGGAACGCAATCGAGCTCGATTGCTTCGAGGACCTAATGAGTTGACTTAATTGCCGCTGTCAAGCTGGCTTAAGTCCCAGCTTCAAGACGTTTCGACAAAAAGAACCATGCAAGAAAAAAAGAACAATTAGACCTTTCAATAATTGTTCTTTTTTAATTAGAAATCGAGAAATTTTTCATTCATTCTTTTCTTTCAATATCAAAATTGTTTCCTTTACAGAGTATATTAAAATAGAAGATATATTTTATTCACTTTTATTTATGAATTTCAGCAAGTCATACAATATTGAATGAATAGTGATTTTAAATATTTGATCTCGTTACACAATTGTTCATTTCAAACAGGTTTCCAAGTGAAGCTTTATAGCTATGAGCATTTCAATTTCCTTATTTGCTGGGAGTTGCAAGTGTCTCGCTTTGTACTCGACTCATGTACATTTGTTCTGAATAAATACTTTTCTTTGTGTACGAGATACTTAATTAAAACGACAAACGCTAAGATTTACGTTAAGCTCCGAGCATCATTCCATTGTTTTTTCTAGTTTGGAATTTCACTTGTCCAAGAAATGTCAAACATGTACTATTGTACTATCATACTCCAACGAGTGGTGTAATTTTCACTCAAATTCGTTAATGTAATGACTCAACTCTGAAAGCTTTTATTCTCATTAGGTCAGTTTTAATATTCAGCTGGATATTAAAAACGACATTAGTAAACGATACTTTCTGGATTACATTTTCCTAACAATGCTCTAAATATAAATAACATAGTGCTTGATAAATGTTTAAATAAATTCATGATCATTAAAAAATCGAAATTCATATGGTACAAATTTCAAGCCGATTCATTGTGCACTTTACAAGGTACACAATATAGATTCTACTTCATCTCATAGCATCAATAGCATCATATTCGGTGACCGTCTGCTTGATCAAAAACGTATAGATAGACACGAACGACGATTTTCAGGCAGAATGCAGATGCACTGGCTCTAGGAATATATAGGTCAGTTGGTCTTTAATCGATATAACCGGTGTAAAGATCGAGTTACGCATTTATGCATCTGTTCTCAGCTCGGGAACAAATAAGCACAGCCATATTTTATTTTTGATCGAACAACTCTGCAATTAGTCATTTTAAGTCCTAAAATATCCTATACAAATGTCAGCCTCATAAATCTTGTCCAATACGTTTAAAATATTCAGTTTAAAAAATATGTATAATATGTATATCTAATGGCGAATTACCCTGTATATATTCTAGGCGTGTGTGTGTGTGTGTTTGTGTGTGTGTTATTGGAAATTTCATACATACTGCTGACACCAACGTGTTCCGTCAGTCTAGAGTGACAGATTCGTGTGATGGTCACGCGGGAAACCAACTACTTCCAGGTACAAATTACTCAAGATACTAATGCAGTTTCCTGAGTAATTTCGTGATTGCGTTGGCAATGCCTAGATTTATGACAAGAGAATTATCGCACACTGATTATTGCGGCAGCATTGCGATCAAGAAAAGAAATCAAGAAAATTAAATCATTGAGTGAAACGAGCAGTTTGGAAAAGAACAGAACCTACTTTGACCTAACGAAATTGCTTCTTAGGAAATCTGAAGCTTTCTCCCGAAGCTATCAAGGGAACTATAAGCTTTTAGCGCATCTAACTCGAAGAGGTTTTATTATCATTTGAAGTTTACGTCTTCCTAATCAACGTTATTTTGAAATTTACATAAATCTCTTCTTAATATCATTCCAATTCTGTACTTCTATACTATTATTCAACTGAATGTGCTTCAACCGATTCAGAGCTGTCTCATATCTTATATTCAAGTATTGTTCTTGATCCTCATAAAATGCACCAACTGGTTCGGCATTTCAATAAAATCGACATTGGACTGCTGTCCCATTCGTAAAATTATGAGCAGAGTTGAATAGAGCTAATCTACAGTCACAAGCTGTCTTTTGGCGACAACAATTTTTTTGATAAAAATCGGAGACTTTTAAGAATTCCAAAATGGAAGGTTATATAATCCAGGGAATTCGTTTGAATCTGCTTTTATTAATCGTAAAAGTTTCATGTATTTTTTTCAGAGACATCTTGTAAAATATTTCAGACTAGGATTTGAAGTAATGGATTTGCGTAAGCAATGATGAGAAAGATTACGAGGACTGAACAGCGACACGCGTCAGCGTGTTTTTGGACCAAAGGTTTTCATCTCTACTGGCATTCAGAATTTATCTGACCCAGTTACAAGTACCACGCGCCACGGGGAGTGATAAATTATTGCTGGTACAGTGTGCCGATGCTCTCTTCATGCCACTTTCTTTTCGTTCACATTCTGTCCCATCTAAATTTATATCATCCGAGTGGATGTGATTTCGTCAAAGTAAAAACTCGACTCTCTAGAAACTCACTGACTATATAAAGTATTAACAGACACAACTAGTGTTTATTTTACAACTACTGTAATTATTGTAGGATAATTAGCAGAGAATAAACTGAACCAAATATCAATTTATGGAAAATGTCATTTGATTCCGAATATATATTACGATGCTCTTTGAATGATTGCAAATAACACTTTTGAAAAGTACGCTTCTCGTATGAAATAAAAAAAAAACAGTCTTAATACCAAAATGATTCTTTTACTCTAAACTGACCTAATTTACTTCCAGCAGACGACCTCAATATTCATGAATTAGATGTTTTAAACAAGGTGATTGATTTCGAAAACAAATACCAGTGTGGTGAAGCACAGTGGGTACGAAACGAATTCAACCGCCAGCATAAACTGTGCAAACTGCCGAGAATCAACAAATCGTTCTATTGATTTGTGTAAGTTTTTAACTGCTGAGTCTGTGTTTATAGGGTGTGATGTACTAAAACTAGACTGAATGGGAAAAAGTTCAATTTATGAACTAAATTTCGAATAATTTTAAGAATCACAATAAAAAAGAAACAAAGATGATATATCCCTACTTCAGAATTCTTAAGTGACGTTGGCCATTTTCTAGTTTCTAGTATAAGATCATATTTCATACTCTTCTAGTGTCATCTTCTGACCAATAGTCAAGAAGCCTCAGAAATATGAGTTTCATCGTTTCCCTCGAGATTTATATACATATATATCCATATACATTTTCCGAGTCACTCTCCACCATGTCATCCGGTTTCTAACGATATTTTCGAAACGGACAGGAGAATAATGTTCTCGCCTAGATCGTCGAGGAGACCACGCTTTTTGTCTTGGATGCTCCTTCCTTCTGAGAATTCCACTTGGTTCCTTTTGTCTTGTGTGAAATCCCTTCTCTGTCATTCCTATCGTTGGTTTGTACCGTTGGCAGCAGCTTCCGTCGCCAGGATAACCTGATTTCTCGCGGTTCCATTAGATCCTACAACGATTCTACTTTTACTCCCGACTCGCGAGACCCTGTTCCTACTTGTGCTGGCTGCTGGGGCTGGTGGAATGGTGCCTGGTTCAACCCACTTGCACCCCCTCTCACCCTTCCTAAACCACCCGCTTTATCCGTTCCGTACTCCCAACAGTGCCACTACCGCCACACCACCTCACCACCACCCTTCGACCATTCGCCAACAGCATATCCGACTGCGACAAAGACCACGATTTATTGAACCCACACCCAACGAGACGCGTGACTAGATTGATACTGACCTGAAAATAAAGATATTTGGGAAATGTTTGCATTCCGTAGAAGTCCTCACAATAAGAAGGATTTCAAACGGATTTATGTCATTGACTTCGACTATCGTCGTTGAATGGCCATTCACGAAGTATATTCAACTACTCAGAAACGTTTATCAATTTCGATAACCCAGATTTTCACTCTGATCCTATAATTCCTATCTTATAAAACAGTGATATTTCATACCAATACATACATCGCACACATTGTTGTCAAAAACCCGATTGGTTTAGAAACTGCCCGAATTCATGGAATCTTGAATAATGTTAAGAAATTTAAAAGGGGTTTACGAGATTACACGATGTTACATAGGATATTAAGTTATTTTAACGACTTAAGGGTTTTAAAGTGATTTAGGAGATTTTATTGGATATTCAAGAATTTAAAAGAATTTCAGAAGATTTCATGGGATTATAAGTAATTTTATAGGATTTCATAATATTTTGGGAAATTCTGAGTAATTTTAAGGCATTTGAAGGATCATCAAGGAATATTAAGAAACATTAAATCGTTTTATTTAATTTAAAGGAATTTCATGATATTTTTCAGAGATTCAAGGGATTTTACGGAATTTTATGAAATTTTAAATACTTGTAAGATGTTTTACGATATTTTATAGGATATTAAATTATTTTAGGGACTTTCAAGTGATTTTACGAGATTTCATTGGATTGTCAAGAATTTAAAAAAATTTCATGCCATTTTATGGGATTTTAAGTAATTTTGAGGACTGAAATTAGACAAGGAATTACAAGTTTTTATATTTTAAGAATTAAAAATTCTCAATTGTTTTGTTTACTAGAAAAAGGTGTGCAGAAACGAGAAATTAATCATATTATCATAATTGCTAGTTCCTATAAAAAATGTAGTTTATAAATAGGAAATTTCTCTATTTTAAGGTTTACTGTGAAATTAGAACTTTGAAACAAAATAGTAACACAAAACTCTGAGTCAATTTCCATATTTATAGAAACGAAAATGGATATATATATATATATATATATATATATATTAGCGACTTTCTCTCAGTGTTGAATTTTCATTTAAATGTTATCGAGCGCCCTTTGTTCGATACAGGTATGGACTTGTAGCAAACATTACACTCCGCACATAATGGAAGCTGTGGAATTGGGAGTCCCGTTGCGGCTAGAAGTAATGATTGCGAAAGAGTAATCAATGGTTTTTCTCTTTCTCTGATACATGAATACTATTTTGGCGAATTCTACTATTTCATCCTATAAAGGGTTAGTTACTTGAAATTTATTAATTCGAATTAGTCCTCTACGATTGAAATAAGAGCCTTTTTTGTGTGCATAAAATGAAAATTTTCAATGCTTTAGCATTTACGAGCACTTTGATGAGCTTAAACTTGTTACGTGGAGTCTACAAATTAGGCAATTTACAATTAAGTGAAACTTGTTGAACTAGGTGAAGTAAACGATTAACGATGTTAGAAACAATGCTTGTTCACGTTTGCACGTACACTCGCCGCAGCGCCCATGCTTCATGCGATATGAATAATAATCTATCCCATCTACATCATAAACCTGTCACCCCATTCAACCATGAAAGTTAGCAAGCGAATCTGTTTTGAGTTTACTTTCACGATCAGCCCAAATACACTGAGAAAAAAATTGCATTCTTTCAATCCATTTTCTGTCAATTATTAATGCATAAGTATATATAAAGAGGAAAAGGCTGTTTTTCTGTATTAATTGACTGGATCGGATCACGATATTGGCATAAAATAAATTGAATCAATCAGATATTTCTTCACAGTGTACATATGAGCAAGGTCATACGTAAATATGTGCAAGGAAAGATAGAAAACTGATTTCCAATATTTACTTCAGATGATAAAAAAGACAGAATGCAAACGAGAAAACTCGAACTTAACACATGTCTTACCACTTGCATTGAACAAACATTAGCAATAAAATGATGACATTTCCTAGCAATTTACGATTATTCAGAGGAGCATATCCACAACGTGCTAATTTCATTAAATTTTAGAAATTATGACTTTAGAGAGTTTATATTTCCCGTAAAAATTCTCTTATTTTTTTAAAGCAAATATATAATTCTTATTACATGCGATTTCATGGCTGAAGTGTGCTGAAAAAACGAGAAATATTTGACTGGAAAGGAAAACGTGACTTTGTATTAATAAAAGATGAGTACACAAGTACCTGTTCGTGTATTAAGAACCTTATAGAAAAATATTATATAAATATCATTTAAATGTAATCAGCATAAATTTACCTTTAAAAAGGCGGTGAAATAAACCTCTATAAATTTCGGTAAATATTTCTTTTCAATACTAATGTTGTCTTTGCCAAGTGTTTCAACCTTATTTAAATTTATCAAACAAAAAAACCGTCTTTTTTCAAATATGCTTTTTTACACCTCTATTTTCTCGTTTTTCCAAAACGAATAGATACTCCTTCATATTAGCACAAACATATTCATACAATTTGTTTCATTAGTAAATTTTTTTTCCAGATTGACATCGAAAGTTTAGATAGCTTTTTCATTTCCTTTAAAAATTCGATTAGTCCCTATAAGTTTTAAACATTGTAGGAGTATTCAACCGCTTCACAAGTTTCTGGCAGCATGCTTTGCCACTACGCCAAAGATGTATGAATTATATGTATATATATGGGCTATTCAAAGTCATATATGTATATATATATTATATGTATAAATATACGTAAAATGCATGAGATTGAACTTACTTATTGTAGAGGACTATGTCAGGTCGCCATATGTGATCGGAGGGTACGTGTAACATGTGTACACCCCCATACTCCTTCGGCTCCCATCGCAGCTTGTAGTCGTACCATGACTTGAAACAGCCAATACAACGAATGTAAAAAGATTATTGATGCAAATATTTTCAAAGTGTGTCATAATTATTGTTAGTGTCAATAAATTCACATTTTCGCCGCTTCAGTG
>CAJFCO010000035.1:2208591-2319883 GCA_904066015.1 Synergus gifuensis
TATGGTCAACCACAGAGTCAGTAGAAAAGGTCAATGTTTAGTCAGCCGCCATCTTAAAACAGGAAAGGTGAGTCTTAATCGGTAGTAAAAGTCAATGTATAGTCAGCCAAGGTAGTAACGTAATAGTCAGACAGTAGTAAAGGTCCATGTTCAGCCAGGCGAAAATGATGAAAACGAAATAGAATATTGCCGAAGGGATCACAGTAGTGCAGGTCAATATATAGTCAGACAGAGGTACTGTGTTAACAGTAAAGTAGAGTACAGTAGGAGAGGTCTGTGTTTAGTCAGCCGAAGATCTTCAAACAGCGACTGCAGGGATATTTTTTTATAATATGAAGAGAAACCAATTTGCTCAACTTGAAGTTTATAGATGAAAAATATTATTTTAACCTGAGCCAGAGCCAGTGGATTGGCGCGTCCTTCACACAAAATTAGAATTATGTGTTGTGTTTTAATTTTTTTAAGGCTTGAATTTAAACCATGTTACAAGTCGATTTGCATGAGAAGAGGAAAAACTAGAGAGGGTAAAATATATATTAAAGTTCGAGCTGGTTTAGCTCTCTTACTCGTCATTATCTCATGCTGTACATGGTACCTTGAGTGCTTGTCGAGGGCAACTGTAACTACACAGACGCGTTATTTAGAGTCAGGTAGAGGGTGGGTTAAAGAGCAGGGTGGTCTGGACGTAGAATGATGACGCTTCGTTGAGAGATATAGCTGAATGCTTTTGCGACTCTGAAAATGGTGGAATAGTCGAAAATTTAAATTAAAGTGCGGACAAAAACGAGGACTCTTCTCTACGTAAATTCTGATGAAATAAAATTATTCTCTTTGGAGTAAAATTCAAGTTTCAATGAATAACTGGAAAAAGATTGTAGAGTCAAAGAAAGACTCTCTTTTGATTCCAGTTCTTATTTGTACCGACATATCATTGAAGGCTTAACTAACTTTTCAACGAGATTTCCTTTCTAGATCACAAGGGATGTTTTCTCTGCACATTTATTCTGTCGGAGTGCAATAAGAAATTGCGACAAAAGAAGTCCGCTTGGAGCAACAAGCTCGAAGAGTTCGAGAGAAAAGGTGTGCAAGAATCGGGACGTTAATTGGTTCCGCTTAATTATTCTTCAATTACAACTACATGACAAATACATTTAGCAGTATGCAGTGCCATGTGTTCTTGAAATTAATGAGCAATGAGTAATGAGTGTTAGTAAGTAAAAATCTTCTACCGTGATTTTTTATTTTAAATATACTTTTGCTGAGAGAGAATTTCCACCATGTGTGTAAAAGAAAATGTGTACTTGACAAGTTGGTATATTCCTTTTAACATGTTGGTTTTTTCACTCACCTGCTCCACCCAGAGATTCGTCGTCATGATTTGATTTTTAAGATTCTGAAACAAAAATGAAATTTATCTAATTAATTTATGACAATCGGAATAGAAATTTTATACAAATAATATACTGTTTTTGTATTTTTAGAGATTTCTTTTGTATTTTTCTATGTATGTATTATAGAGTTTTTGTTTTTTACTATAAGCCAGAAGTATTATGCTTTTATTTTAAAAAACTGGCCAGCACGTTTTTCCTTTCTCGATGAAAAAATATTTTTATTGTAAAAAAAATTTTTATTGTAAATTTTATTGTGTAAAATCAAGTTTGCATTTTTCAATACCTTCAACTAGCGCTAAAAATTCTTTTATAAGGTAAAAATATTGCTTCAGTTTTTTTAAATGGTATAAATTCAAAGAATAGACTTAAAAATTTTTTTAAATATAGAGAGCTGAAAAAGAAAAATATATATAAATTGCTTCTTCAATGTCACCATCCTAGGCATATTTTGAATATAATTCTGCACTGCTTTGTAAAATACGATGCAGAGGTGGACGTGTGGAAAGTTGGATATACTATTTCTCTCGTTAATGTACCTGTCACGGACAATGCTTTGTAATTTTACGGGTGGCACTGACCTGCAAATAATCATACAGCTTGGAATCTCCATTAAAACTATGAGTGTAATCGTATAATAAAGCATAATATACTTGATATGTTACTATTGGATTATTAATTTGAAATACGATATTCATAGAGCTAAGAAGATCAGTAATTACAATCATAGAATTGTATTACGACATTCTAAATGTTAAATGAATGTTATTATCAACTTTATACTCTATAAGGAAGTTTATTTGATTTAAATTCAGGAATTTATCGTTTCAGTACAGTGAGCTTCAATGAGTTTGATCATTCGTTTCCATGTCGAAATTCCAATAGCAGTTTCATGAACGGTGCAATTGGATCTAGCGATTTTTAAGAGGAAAGTGGAAATGGAGTTTTTATTGCCAGTTTTGCCCAGAAATATAGTTATAGTATTTTACAATTTGACCTATTTCTTTATCGTCATTGTCAAATTTTTCCAATATGAGATAATGTCACATTTGGCGTTCCAAATGAGCACCCATTGTATACAAATTGAGTTAAAATGCTAATCAAATGATGTAGAGATCATTTTCCGTTAAATCTAATATTTATCACTACTTGCAATTTCAGGGGAAATATCCAAACGTATCTGTGCTTGAAATCTAATTTTTATTAATGATTAATATCAATTCAGGGGGGATACGCCAAATGGGTTTGCAGGGGCTTCATCATTATACGCGAACAGCTAATTATATGATGGCATATACCCAGAGGTTCATTATCGAAACCAGGGATGGTAAGTAACAATTAAAAATTTACAGGCGTAAGCTTAATTTTGGTACCTTGAACCTGTAATTTTAATATTTCTAGTTTCCAGTATTTTCAATACATTTCCAAAATAAAACCTATATTTCATATTCAGATTTTAATATTTTCAAGTATAGCGGGGATATGTAATGAAAACAGCATTAAAATGACAAGTCGTAAAAATTCTATTTGGGATATGCTAAAGTTTCTGTACTTACGACCTAATAGTGAATATTCATATAAAAATGTGAGTTACTATTGGGAAAGATAATATAGTTTTACAATTTTTCGTATTGGTGAACCAAATATAAATTCTGCATAGGGACTGAATATAGGGAATGGATTATACCTGCATTAATTAATTACTAGCTTGATAAGAGTCGCGCTTTTTTTCAAATGGTGGAGTTTTTTGATTTATGGAAAGTGATATTTTGTAATTCCGATGGCTTTAGCACAGACATGTACGCAATTTCATCACTGCTCCCGCGTATTTTACATTATTCATATGCGATGTTTGCTTCAAAGTCCGTATTTGACAGGAGAGTGCAAGTTATTTTCTTCCAAATATGATGGCGAATAGATCTATACAAAAATATCACTTGCCTATATTTACACACAATAAATATTAATTCCGTCATTAAGGTTGTATTCGTATAAAAAGAGTCTAAATCTCGACACAGAACTTACATTTCTTACACAACAACTTTTTCTTTATCTTCTGTAGCCATATCGTAGTAAAATTTAAATATTTACATACGTCAACTTTTAGTCATTTCCAGTTTATGATTTTGAGACTCAGGAATACAATACAGATGTATTTTTATAGTGTATTCTATGCTCTCTATACATTCATGTATTTGAATATGATATATAAACGTATCTGACGCTAGATGTGTAACATCCAGCTTGCAAAGGAATTGAGAATGAGGTTTATCGTCCTGAAGACTTCCGCCACGACGTATAGGTACTAGTTTTGTCACGATGCTGCTTGCGAAATATCATCTGTACGAAACATCTGCGTCATAAAATATATGTGATTCCCTGGACGGCGATTTTGTTATGCTACGTATTTTTTAAGGTTTCTCTATTATTGAGGTAAAATTTTTTTCGCGAGATCTAATGAGGTATTGATTAAAATTTCTATTATTGCACGCTGGTAACATATGATTAAATAATATGTAGGGAATTTGGGAATGCGTGGTTGTCTTATGTCTGCTAGGTTGGTAGACTTGCGTGGTGGGGACTGCTAGTTCTCCACAGTGTTGCCAGATCAGGGTTTTTCCCACTAGATTTAGGGTTTTTTTGATCCTGCAGTGGGAATTTTAGTGGGACAAATCCTTCAGTGGGAAATTTAGTGGTTATTTTTTCCTTCAGGGTTTTTTTTAGTGGTTTTAATTTAAAAAAAACAAATATATTGATATATGGTTCCATTTTCTTTCAAAAACAAAAAAATGATTGGCTACTCCCTCTATCTGAATGTCTGAAGGTTCATTGGTCTATAGCATACACTATAGCATTAATTCCCTTTTAATGACCAATCACGAATCATTTGAGATAGAAATTCGCCGTTAGATATAAAGCTACACACGGTATACACGATAACTATAGTGCATGTTTTGTATTCGCTGTGTAATTTTATACCAAAACGTTAATAAAATTGGCAAAATCCAACAAATTTTAATTTTCAATATAAAAGTTTTATTTGAACGGTTCCCATAATACATATAAGAATAAAAATATTAATATGCCACCTGTTCAGTCTAAACAAAAATATGTACAAAAATATAAAAAGGAATGGGAAGGCGAAGCACAATTTAAAGGTATCTTGTTCCAGGTACATGTGTAAATTTCGAACCAACGCAAAAAATGTTGCGAATGTTCACAAGCGAACAAGTTTATGTCAGTGAATTTGTTGACGAGGTTTTGGATGCTGTAGTTAATGCAACTGCATATTTATTTTATATATTATATTAGAATATAGCTTAAGATGTTGAATTTTAAATATTTATAAAGTATCTTTAAAGTATCTTTCTAAAGATACTTAATAATTAAAGTTATTCATATGTGTTCCAAAGATGTAACCAAAGTACAAATATTTGAAGTATTTTTTCTTATTTCTTACTGTTCTTGAAGTATTAAATGTTTTTGATAAAAAATATCATTTTTATTAATTTTATTATCACTATATTTACAATTTTAAAAAACACGCGCTACCAAAATTTAGATCGACTAATTTTATATTTCAATAACCTTATTAGCCCTTGACCCTTTTAAAGTCAAGAATATAACTTAACACATAATATAATTTAACTGTTTAAACAAATATTTTTAATTTATTTTGAGCTGCGAAGGGGGAATATTACCTTGAAAATGAGAACGAGAATATAATAGAGTATATTATCGACCATTGTATATTTTACAATTTTTCACATAAATTTATTTTAATAAATGTTAAAACGTAATTATTTATTTATATTTTATAATTAGATTTTGTATTATATTTGAAGATCGAAAATTCTCATATATTCTCCGAAAGGAGAATATTCTGGGTAATATTCTCGAGAATTTTTCATCTTTAAATTTAGTGGGAAATTTTTTTTTTTAGTGGGAAATCAGGCTCCATCTGGGGGGAAATCGCTTGAGTCATCTGGCAACACTGGTTCTCCAGGGAGTCGGGCGAGAGTGTGCTAAGCGATTAGCTTGACGTGAAGACGCTACTTTTTAATAAACCATATATTATACTTTTGCAATACATGGCGCATTCTTTTCATTTACCATCTTGATCCCTATAAACTTTGGGGGCTCGTCCGGGATCAGGAGAGTTTGCGTATGTGCAAAAGTGTGACGTGAGACGAATTGTGTTGGAGGGAAAAGTCCGGCTAGACGAACCGTGCTTTTTGCCCCCATTCAAACGACGCTGTGAGGCATTTTCGACTGCTGGTGTTCGAAAATAAAATATGTCTACTGTGAATAGTGACGTTGTTGCTAGTGACGCTTATAGTTTGACGGTAACACGACTAAAGGAGATTTTGAAGGCGAAAGGACTCAGTATTAGTGGAAATAAAGCTGATTTGATAACGCGCCTAACAATGGCCGATCCGACGGGCCAGTGGGTTAGAGAAAACGACGACGACGATACGAGGATAGACGATGCCACCGTCCAGGATAGTGAATCAGGAAATTCCATGACTCCTGAGCGCGAGATTGCTCTTTATAGACGTGAGAAAGAGCTGGCAGAACGCGAACTAGCTTTGGTGCGTCGCGAAAACCAACTTCTTCGTGAAAGACAACAAATTGAAGAACGACGTCATGAGGTTAGAAGAATTGATGTCCCCATGAATTCTAATGCGGAGAATCAGGAGCGTACGAACGAAGATCGTACACCTGAACCAAGAGCGAACGAAGTAAGAGCCTCGATAACATCGAAAATTAATATAACGACGTTGTCGGATCTTCTAAGCCCCTTCAATGGAAATGCCGAGATGTTCGAGACGTGGGAAAGACAGGTTATGTTTTTAAAACAGACATATAATCTGGAAGACGACATTTTGAAGATTTTAATTGGAACACGATTGAAAGGCAGAGCGATGGAGTGGTTCCATTCTAAACCCACCCATATTGCACTGCCCTCTGACGAACTCTTAGCCGAACTACGAAAGATGTTTTACCATCGTCCAAACAAAATCACGATGCGACGACGATTTGAAGAGCGTATTTGGACCAAGACGGAGACTTTCCACGATTACGTACACGAGAAGACGATTCTCGCCAACCATCTTGCCATGGACGACGACGAGGTTTTGAGCTACATAATCGACGGAATACCAGACACGCAGCTCCGAGATGTAGCACGTTTGCAGGGCTTCAAGACGTTACAATCCCTTCTGCAAGCGTTTGAGGAGATATCTCTGTCTGATAGGAATTTCGTGTCAAATTCTGGTGTGAAATCAGACAGCAAAGGCGACGTAGGTAAACGTAAGTACGATAAGAGTGATAGCGGCGCGTATGCGAAACGAGACGAGAAAAATGTGACAGGTGAGAAAAAAGAATACGCGGCAACGAAACGCTGTTTCAATTGCGGTCAACGTGATCATTTGAGTGTAAATTGTCCGACGAAAGAGCGTGGTACGAAATGTTTTGGTTGTGGCGAGCATGGACACATCGCTGCGAAGTGTCAAAAGAAAAAAGATGTTATTCCAAAAAGTAGTTGCGCGGTATCTCACACGAAACAAAATAAATTTGATAAGGAGGTTTTAATTGACGGTTTTCCGATTGCAGCCATACTCGATAACGGAAGTGACATCACAATTATGCGCGCCGACGAATTTGTAAAACTAGGTTCACCCCGATTTCGAAACAATGTAATTGCATTTCGTGGTGTAGGTACGGAAACAAACATGACGTTAGGAGAATTTGAAGCAAGTTTGACAGTTGATGGGAATTCTTATCCGATTTTGATTAGAGTAGTGTCCGATGATTTATTGCAGCAAAAATTATTAATCGGTCGAGATTTTATCCACACAATAGATTTAACCATAAAACGTGGCAGAGCGACTATTAGTCCTCCTAGTGAAACATTGTCTGAAAGCGATAGCGAGCGACCCGAGATTTACGAAATTAATTTAATCGAGAATCAATGCGCTGATATAGTAGATCTGTTTGACGATAAAACAAGAAAATACAGAAAGTCGGTACAAAAGCTTGTTGACGAATATAAGCCTGTAAAGACGCGCGATTTAGGCATAAAAATGAATATTGTATTAAAAGATGACGAACCAGTGTATCAAAGAGCACGACGTTTGGCTCCTCATGAGCGGGAGGAAGTCAATGCTCATATCCGTAAATGGATCGAGGATGACATCGTCCGTCCTTCTGTTTCGGATTATGCCAGTCCAGTTCTTTTGACGACTAAGAAAGATGGGTCAAAAAGACTTTGTGTAGATTACCGACTCTTAAATCGAAAGATTATTAAAGATCGTTATCCCTTACCACTAATTGAAGATCAGCTGGATAAGTTGCAAGGTGCTACAGTATTCAGCACTTTAGATTTGAAAAACGGGTTTTTACATGTACCGGTAGACGACTCGAGTCAAAAATACACAGCATTTATAGTTCCTGACGGACACTATGAGTTTTTGAGAGTTCCTTTTGGCCTGTGCAACTCTCCAGCGGTCTTTCAAAAGTTCATAAATGCCGCATTTAGAGATTTAATTCAAGAGGGAGTTCTCTTAACATATCTAGACGATTTGATTGTACCTTCGATTGATTACGAGAGCGGATTAGAAAAACTTAAGCGTGTGCTTAATACGGCGAGCGAGAACGGTTTGATCGTAAACTGGAAGAAATGCGATTTCCTTAAAACTAAAATTGAATATTTGGGATATATCGTCGAAAATGGACGCATCTTCCCGAGCGAAAAGAAGATCGAAGCTGTTAGAAAGTTTCCCAAACCGACGAACGTGCGACAAATCCAAGGATTTTTAGGTTTAACTGGATATTTTCGGAAGTTTATCCGTGGATATTCCCTTATTAGCCGACCTCTGACGAACCTTTTAAGAGCGAATGCAGACTTTACTTTCGGAGATAAAGAAAACGAAGCTTTTGTGCAACTTAAAATATTACTGTGTAGCCAGCCGGTGTTAAATTTATATCGAGTAGGTGCAGAGACGGAATTACACACAGATGCATCGAAATACGGTTATGGAGCGATATTGTTACAACGAAGTAGCGAAGATAAGGCATTACATCCTGTGTATTACGCCAGTGGTAAAACTACCCCCGCTGAAGAAAATTATACAAGCTACGAGCTCGAAGTGCTCGCGATAGTTAAGTCGCTTAGTAAATTTAGAGTTTACTTGTTAGGGATTCCGTTTAAAATCATAACCGATTGTAGAGCATTTACACTGACGATGAACAAGAGAGATCTCTGTGTGCGTGTAGCGAGATGGGCATTTTACCTAGAAGATTTTAATTATACCATCGAGCATCGACCAGGTAGGGTTATGACACACGTTGATGCTCTCAGTCGCAATCCATTACCGACGTGCCTACTAATCGATGAAGGCGACGAATCACTAAATCTACGACTCAAGAAAGCTCAAGATAAAGACGCCAAATTACAAAGGATGATGAAGATGGTTGAAAAAAATCAGGCTCACGGATATACAATCCGTAGAGGTTTATTGTTCCGAGAGGTTGACGACGATTTGCGATTGGTAGTTCCGAAGGGGATGCAATCTCAAATAATTAGACAAGCACATGATAGAGGACATTTTTCTGTGAGCAAGACTGAAGCTCTCATTAAAAAGGACTTCTGGATTCCAAATCTGCGTACGAAGATTGAGAAAATCGTTCGCAACTGTATATCTTGTATATTGGCTGAGAGAAAACAGGGAAGACAAGAAGGATATTTGAATCCAATCGACAAAGGAGAAGTACCATTGGATACTTTCCATATTGACCATTTGGGCCCTTTGCCAACGACGAAGAAAAGTTATAAACATATTTTCGTAGTCATCGATAGCTTTTCGAAATTCACATGGCTTTATGCGACTAGATCGACGACAACGGCGGAAGTGCTGGACCGATTAAAGAAACAAGCTGTCATTTTCGGGAATCCCAGAAGAATAATTTCAGATCGAGGAACAGCATTTACGTCGAAAGATTTCGAAGACTATTGTATCGAAGAAAAAATTTCTCACATATTGACAACGACGAGCATCCCAAGGGCAAACGGACAAGTGGAACGCGTTAACCGCACACTAATTCCACTTCTCTCAAAGTTATCAGCGCCAAAACCTGAAGAATGGTTTAAATACCTAAATGTAGCTCAGTTGTATCTAAATACTACTCACCACAGAAGTCTTGGCATGGCACCATTTCACCTGTTATTCGGAGTTCATGCACGTCTTAAAGAAGACCCTAATATAAGAGAACTCATTGAAAGCGAGTGGATCGCTTCTTTTGAAGAAAACCGTGATGAAATACGACTCCAGGCTAAAGAAAACATTAAGAAAATCCAAGAAGAAAATCGACGTGGCTTTAACAAAAGAAGAAAGAAAGCCAACGTTTACAGAGAAGGTGATTTAGTCGCTATACGCCGAACCCAGCAAGGACCAGGATTGAAGTTCGCCTCAAAGTTCCTCGCTCCATACGAAGTGACGAAAATTTTGAGAAACAATCGCTACTTAGTACGCAAGATCGGAGACCATGAAGGACCTTTGCAAACTTCAACAGCAGCGGATTATATGAAATTCTGGACCCAAGGCGAGGACAGCGAAAACTCAGAAGATTCTGAAGACAACAACGAATACGAAGATCAGGGCAACAGCTTCCGAGACATTCGAGGTCGAATGCAAGGTCAGGACGGCCGAATGTAGGGAATTTGGGAATGCGTGGTTGTCTTATGTCTGCTAGGTTGGTAGACTTGCGTGGTGGGGACTGCTAGTTCTCCAGGGAGTCGGGCGAGAGTGTGCTAAGCGATTAGCTTGACGTGAAGACGCTACTTTTTAATAAACCATATATTATACTTTTGCAATACATGGCGCATTCTTTTCATTTACCATCTTGATCCCTATAAATATAACTATTAAAAGAATCTTTACGAGCAGCAATATTATATAGCAAAAGGAATAAAACATTGCAAACGGAAGAATTAATCTGTTTTCTTTTAGTAGAGAATCTATATATTTGCCTTAAGACCGACGCCCCTAATTAATCACAATCGCGCGTGCTCGTGGCAGCAGCCGTAATTATCACGATAGCCCACTTGAAAGTAGATTGGCATTACGGTGTACGTTCACAAGCATGTTTAAGGGTTTTGGGTTTTTGTATGTGCTTGTGGATATTGGATTTCAGGAGAGGTTAGACAAACAGGGCATTGGGGAATCACGAAATCAGGGAATTATATAAGGAATCAGGGGAGAATGGAATCAGCTCAAGTAAAAGAACCTTAAGTTGAAAGTTCAAGATTTAACTTGGATCAAAAAGGTGGGGATAAACAGATACTGTTTGATCAATGAGTCGGCGAGTCTGGGAAACGATATAGAAGTAAAGAATAGTTCGTAGGAGTTGTAGGAGATGTTGGAGAGGGTATGGTCGATCGTTTCAAAGGGAGTTAGCTACATGAAAATCCACTCAGCCACGACTAAACTATAGTTGAAAACCAACACGACTATCATCGCCATCAAATTCGCACGTAATTCTATTCAAAACTATACCCCATTTATAAAAGATCTTTTAAATTTATTATTAAGAATTCTCTTTTTCAGATTTGCAATATTATTATTTCAAGAATATATAAGTTCTCAATCAAGATATAAAAAGGATGAGCGCCGTGCTAAGAACCTAGAAGGAAGAGATTATAATGAATCTTATTGGAAGTCGAAAGCAAGCTTGAAGCAACAAAGTTTTCTTATTTAACCCTCGAAGCACACTCAGGGTCTCTCAGACCCTCCACTATATTTTCATCAGGCATATCTCTTAAAGCAACAATTTTAGTCAAAAATATCAAAAATTGAACAGTTCTATTTTTTAGAATTTTTTTTTTTTTTTTAAAAAACTGTTGTTTTTAATGATTTCTCCGTGATTGAAAAAATAGGTATATGCTCTGAGGGTTAATCAAAAGTACATATAATCATGAGCTAATCTAATCAAAACTAATTGAACTGAAATTGCTTCTGATGAGCTTCATACCGATATCATGGGGTTAGATAACGTTATAAAGAGTAGATAATTACTCTAATTAAATAGTTTTCCTCACTACTTATTCTTTTTTACTAAATATGTATATGTAATCAGCACCATGATTTTAGATATGGAAAATGAATTTACGCATAACAATAAAATATAAAAAGTGAATTATTAAGGGATTTACCCTAGTTATGTTGAGAATAACAGCAAGGAATGTTGGTATTTACGTAATTATCGAGTTCGCCTATGTCTCTAGTGTAATGTTGCGGTAAGTTGGGTTTGAGAACATGAATCATTGTTAGACCAGTTGGACCGCTGGTCTTGCCTATGAAAAGCATTGTAGGGATTTCAGAAAGGTAGGAGAAATTTTAGTTGATGCAAGCTGGGCCATATGGTATTTAGTTAATTTTGACTTCATTAAGCATTTACAATTGTTCACCTAACAGTGAAATAAAAATGTCCGATTCGAAAGGGTACTTTTGAAGATTAAAGTTAAGATGTAAATGTCTATAAAAAAGTCTTCAATAAAAAAAACCTTCCCGTATGGTAAAACATTCGTATTTCTCTACGTAAACTAGAAAATTAATGAGATTTAGAGTTTCATAAAATATAATAAAGCAAAAATCCGGCTTTAAAATAATTAATCTCACGAGGATACGTTATGGCGTGTATTAAGAGAAATGTGTATCCCCTTTATTTGCATTGTAGATTACTGCGGAAATCATTTATCGGTGCATGATATCGAATTTGTTTCGCCCAAATGTTATTCGCATTGAAATTATGGTGTTTAAACTGAATTTAGCGTCCGGTAACAATTTTTCATTCATTTTAATTAATATACTTAAATTTAAATCCCTTTCACTCTGCATTTTGATTTATAAACTCTATAGAATTATTACTTATAAAATCAATGCAAAGTTTTTCATAGTAAGCATAAAATACAACATAGAATGTGATTGAAAATGCGTTTTTAATATTCATTTTTTATTGTTCGTTTTCTGTGTGCATATTATTTTATTATAATTATAATATTTATAATTTACTGGTTAGGAGATTAAATTTAAGTGAGAATGGGTCAACAATAAAGTGAATCGTGAAAGAATTAATGGGTTTAACATATGTAACTAAACGGTGATGAATAAAGCAGGTCGTGCTGAATTCGACCATAATCTCATCAGCTGCTCATGCGCACTTAATACCATGACTATTCTGTCCAAAGTGGTACCAAATAGCCCTGTTTTGATTGCTGATTCGAGAGATGCCTTTAACTTGATGAGGTATTGCTCTCTGAACCCATACTAATCTGATGAAGTTGAGATATCCAGCTTCCAGTAATAGATCTTCTAATAGAATAGATCTTCTATAGACAGTATATTTTCAATATTCGTGAGGACTTAAAATATCCATTACTCAATAATATCCACTTTACTGTACAGATTGCACTCGGTATGAATAAAAATGTTCGTGAAGGATATACATATATAGAAAGAGGGACGTGTATCATAATATCGATGGTGATGAAAACTAAACAATAATCTATTTATCCAGGCAGACCTGCACTGCATTTGTTAGCTTTGATGATACATTCATTTCATACACACTCAACTTTAAATTGTTCATAATAACTTTCGCAAATTTGCATACTTTTCATATTTGTTTCTTTTTTATTTATTTATTTATTTGAGAGAGAGAGAGAGAGAGGGGTGAGAGTGTACATTAATCATCTCATTTCTTCCCCATAATTAAAATTCACAATGATCAAATTTCATGATTGGCGAAGGTGCCATCTGGACGAGGCCTCATCTGATGAAGTCTCCTTTGCATAACGATCTTCCTCATTCTTCACCTTCCTTGCAAGTTTAAGGAGAAATTACAACGCACCAGGGGTAAAGTTTCGAATCTGAGCGAAGGACGTGGGAGCTCTGGGGAGAAATTGAATTTCCAGAAAAGGAGAATTTGTCATGGTCCTAAAGTCCAACCGTGCTCTTGGAGTGAAGACGAGGAAGATAAGTTTAGAGGAAGAAGAAAGACGACAAAAGGGAAGCTGAGAACCGGCAAAAGGAAAGCAATAGTGACGTTCAGCACAGACTTGTATTACTTGAGTTAAATAATCGAGAGTTAGGGAGAAAATAGGTTTAGTTAACGTAGACACGATGAAGGTCGTCGTTCACTTTACGTTTTAGTTGTGTATCACTCGGCTAAGTCACGGTGAAAGGAGATTAGAGACTAGGGAGGGGTGAGATGACAAGAAGTGAGGGAGAAGCAGAGACAACGAAGGGAATAAAGTGAGTTCCTCGAGTACCGTGTAATGTTCAGCTGCCTTCTTCGCCTTGATCTAGATTCTAGGTCGAGACAATTGAGGAAACGCCCTTAATCATATAGAGCGAAAAGGGTAGAAATTAAGACTGAGTGAGAAATGGATACGATTCCTTTCAGAAAGTACAATAATAAATAAGTAAATTACATTGTCTTAATTATTCATCTTTAATTCTTACTTCGTTTCTCTGACTGCATCATAATTCTTGTAATATCATTATTGACTGTGTATACCTGTCCTAATTACTAGTTAGATTTGCATTCCATTTCACGATAATTAAGCGATTGCGCGCCAATCATCGTTCACGAGACTCATGAACTCCAGTGCAAATTCATTCATTTTAGCATCCCGTGTGGTTGCGATGTATTCTACTCGCGTGTATGGCTAATAAATCCCGCTGGTATATCCTACATACGGTGCATTAATTTAAAAAAGTTTTATAACAGTAATCGAATCGACCGATATTCAATAGGATTGTGCGTAGAGTGGGCACTTGTACTCGTTCTTTGTACTCGTTTTCTGGCTTTGTGCTCAACCCATTCATTCACATTTTATATATTTCCTTAGTTTATATTTTTATAGAGAGAAAAAAAGGACGACATTTAAAAAAATTAAACTGTTGAGACTGTTAGACTGTTATATCGAATATTGGCAGTTGAGAATCTTCTATGTCATTTTATTTAAAAGGCAATATAAATCTGTTGTTGGAAATTGTTCTCAAGTTAAACTGCAATATCTGTGAATATATCAGGACAACCGTCGCCTCGCGTCGATCTAACGGATCACGTACAGAATGTATATGTTAGAACGCGCGATCTCACCGAACATGACCGTATTGTATATCCGAGTTTCAAAATCCTCAATCCAATCGTTCATATGAATACGATTTTCCAGAGAAATAGATGAAATAGTAGTTTTCTTAAAATAAAAGTTTCTCTTAGTTTCTTTATTTATTTTTTTTTTTCATAATCAAGTTTCATGATATAAACACGTATATTTTTCATATAAATGTATAGTCAGCACAAGAAATTTCAATTAAAAAATATTACTTTTACACGGAGATTATAGAAATACGCTGTAATTACTTCGCTACTGTTAACGAGACGAGACTTGAATTTTGATCAAGTGGTAGCATCAATGAGCATCCAGTCTTTTCTCGCCAACTCTCGTCTTCTCTTAGAAAATCCAACGCGCGTTCCAAACTTTTCCCTTCATGGAAGTTCATTACAGATATAAAATGAGGAGAGAACCCGAGGGGTCGGCATGCAGTAGAAAGGGTATCGCCATAGATCAAATTCATCACTTTCAATTTCAACCCCCCAGATTTGAAAAATTCAAGATAGTTATCATAACTTTAGGATCTAAAACTTTGTTTTTGGATGTGTATTTAATAAGGTTCTTGCCCATTGCTCCAGGGATGTGAATAGAGTTCCAAGAACGGATAAAGTTTGCAAATGTCACCCAGGGAATGCTTGAAAGTATAAGTTCGATTCCTAGAGAAAGTTTCCCGAGCCCTCCGAACTCTCATGAGGACGTAACTCTATACATAGTTTCTAGAATTCATCAGAAAATACTGAATAACAGTTTATCAGAAAACATATAAATATCTTACATTTATAATATTCAATTTGTTTTTAAATTTAGATTAATATATGTACCTGAATATACATTATATAAATTATATACATTATATAATTATTATAAATGAAAGTAAATGCAAGAAAGGGGTATGCAAAAATCTTCTTATTTGGTGGATCAGTGGCTTCTCATTCTTTTTGTACGTTAATATGTATTTCAAGTTTGGCAAAAGGCCAATTAGATTGTCCTCAATATCATTCATTGTACAGCGTATAAAGTCGCATTCACTTGTGCACCACTCTTTCTATTTTAAATTCACTTGTTAGATGTGTTGCATTCTTAGAAGATGTAAGGTTTTTTTTATACATATTACCCTTGTCGAATGGAATTTTCTATAGTTCCTCTATAGCATCGACATTTTGAAGGATCGTAATCTGGAAGTTTTCGTCCATTCCTTGAATTCTGCTAACCTCTAACTGAAGTCAGATCTATATGGAAATTTCAAGACGAGAAAAGGTTAACATGCTGAATTCGCACATTCTAGCACTTGGACTCAATTTACAGTATAATATACATATGACCCTCGGAAAATAATCGTGAATTTCGTTCTCCATTTTTACTTTCTCAAACTCTTTCTCGTTTGCCTTTGAAATATATTAATAAACCTTTTTTGCACCATCGCTTGCAAAAGGCGTGGCAACGCGATGCATTAACAAGGAAAGTTATTTCGACTCGAGTTAACTTTTGTAACACGATGCTTCGCATCTTTGCACATGTTAATAGGCTAGAGAGTTATCGTTGGGAGGGTAGTTAACAAAAAAGAAGACAGCTCAAAAGATTTATGAGAAAAAGTTATTCCTTTGTGAATTGCAACAAGGAAATTTGTATATAATGACATGAGGAGAATATTATGATATTAATATTGATAACGTATGATATTTATGGATGAAATTATTGATGTTATTTCTCTAGGAAACACAAACGATATGATTGCAGGATACAGGATATATCTGCAGGATACAAGAAGATAATCATTCCAGTACTGTCACATGTCCTGAAGTAGCGGAATTAAAACATGTTTTTCCGTAGTGGGTAACTGTGTATTCAATGGGCCGTTTGTAGTCGCCATCGTAGCATTTGTCATTCTACGTATTTTACACACATGCCCTAAATGGGAGAACGTTGATTGGTAATCACTCAGTAACAGGAATTCTGCGTTACACGCATTGTTTTCGTCATTCCTATTACAACGCATTGTCTTTGGACCAAGCTAGAAATCAGAAGGCTTTGTTTGTAAGCTTCAGTTTACCCGCAACAACGCTCAGGAACTTATTCTCGGCTCTTTTGTTATTATTTATGCATATAATGGCTCGATCACTCATATAGGATAATACTTGTCCATAAAGAGGACATATTTAATTCTAGTAACATTTTTTTTCTAGTAACACCATGCGCCTTTTGTCTTAATTTCGTCTACTTATAGATATTAATAATAGATATTAAATATTAATAATAGATATTAATAATAGAAAAATTTGCAAATAAAATCGCTCAAAGGCGAAATGGAAAATGTAATGTACTGAAAGCTCAGAGAATTACGAAGCTACGTGCTATATAAATGCAAATATGGAAGACGCTTCTCTGCGGTTGAAGGTGATTTTTTTTTCTTTCACGTTGGATAAACTTACAGAATGTAAAGTTCTGCTCTACTCATATTTGAAAATTAAATAAAACAGTTAAAGTTCAAATTCAGCATATTTCAGTTTTTGGAGAAGACATAAATTGGAAAATATACTACTATGTTTCTTAAATTGAATATTGTCTTCGTATTGAAAAATCAGCATTTTGTAACAACGGAATAATTAATTTGGTGCACTATGAATTGTTTCATCCTCAAATTTAATCAATTTTGCGAACTTTTAATTGTATCTAACTTTTTAATGTACTGCTAGAAAGCACGGAATAAAAAATATGTTTCTAGAAAATAATGTATCAAGTAACGCGACAAGCTCAGCCACCAACGACATACAAAAAGAATGAGATGAAAAAAAACGAGTTAGAAGTTTACCTTAATAGGTTGCGTGGGGTGAAAAAGTAATAAGAAAAATTAATGAATCTCCGTGGCTTAAAGTATCACAATTTTATTTATTTTCTGTGTATCACACTGGGATTGCACAGCCAACAGCAAACAAAAAAAAGTTATATATATATATATATATATATATATATATATATATATATATATATTCAACCCAAGTATTCAATCCCTATATATATATAGGGGTTGAATACTTTCCACTATCAGCTACACTTATCACAAGGCTTATCGCCTGAAAGAATCAGAAATGGAGACTAAATTTTTCTTGCACATTTTAATCAACTATTTCAGTTATTATTCAGTGAAACAAATATGTATCTACTGTTTCCGTTTAAATTATAACATATATCTAAGTTAAAAAAATTTTGTTTATTTGGTATATATGTTTGTAAAATTCAATTACGTAAGGGATGGAGGAATTGAATCTAAACTCCTGGTTAAAATGCTGATGGAAGCCATTTCAACATACAATAATATTCTAGAAGAATTTCAATGGTCGAATTTAGAGTTGCTGTTGAGCTATCAAGCCACACAAATTTAATCTGCTAAATACCAGAGCTTTATGTATAGCCACTCCAGAACTTCCATTACAATTGTAATCCGAAAATTGGATTCAGTTGATTTATTTTTGGTACTTCGTACAATTCTGAGTGAGCCCAATTGTTTAAAGTTAATTTTTTCATCATTTCAAAATATTCCTGCCAATTTAAAATGTGATTTCCATAATGTAAATAAAATTGTAGAAACAGCTTGATCATTTCTGGAAATAGAAATACGAAAAAAGATATAATGAGGCCGTCAAAAGTAATTTGCGAAATTGTTACGATAAAGGGGTGTTTACTTAGAGAAATGGTTTCGCACTCTGTAAGCACCAAGAAAATTTTATCGATTGTAAAGAACAATTCCCACAGTCAGGATCACGCTTACTCCCTATCTTTCCTTCTCTCCTCATTTTCCTCGTCTTTTCCACTTCCATTACCACTTTCTGCAGAACTATTCTCTTTCGATAACTCGTATAGCGAGATAGTCACATTATGGGTCTCTTATCACCACCAGCTCTCGACTTTTCTTCCCGTACCACTTGCTCCATCCTCATTTTTCTGTCTCCGTCAACATAATTCAAAGTTTCTTGAAAAATCGTTTTAGACAAAATAAATGACAATTATTCAAAAGAAAAAATTATGTAGATAAGGTAATGAATAATGAGCCAATTAAGATGGTTCTAATTATTCACAGATTAATGTTCCTACTGTATGGTGCAAAAATTCCATTAAAATACGGCTTTGAAATTTTACTGGGAAGTATTCGGCATATTATTTCATCCAAGGGGTTGGATTCATAATTTTTCTCTGGATCATATTCTCAACCCCGCCCACTTTCAATTTTTATTAATTCAAATGAAGGTGAAGTCTAAATTAAAGGAAAACTTGAAAAATTCCAGAAATATTCTGTAGAATATTTTCACTTTAGAGCTTTATAGTCCTATAACTTATCCCGACACTATATTTGACCTAAGTGATTTTGGAAAATGTCTGTCTTGATGCTTGTAGATGGAAAGGCGGTGTTTCGGTGCAACTTGGTCGTTACGAGTTAATTAGTGTTTTGTTAGAGTAGTAGCGGTTCTTGTCCTCTTCACCCACTCACCCTTTCATCCACTCACCCCCTCATCCTCTCAACCCCCAGTTCTCTCAACCTCTTTCCTTCCTTTCGCGGATTATCTTTCCTTCTTCTCTTCAACGCGCAGAATCCTCAGCATCGTCTCCCAGAAACGGAAGCAGGGTGGAAGAGGGATACCGGTTTATTTCGACGCGTGCCGAGAATAATCTGCATGACCATCCCAACCAAACGTGACTTTTAACCCCGAGACCTCGGCTGGCAATTCTTTTTATTACAAACCGGCACTGTAGACAAGAGTGACAGAATGCGGGAATGAAAATCAATGTGGAATACGTCGTAAAATAGGAAGATAGTTAAAATAGTGAAGATAAAAGAAATAGTATCAGTCTGGTCGGAAGATTGAACAATTTGACGACATTTGCAAAACCCAATATAGGTTCACTGATAACACTAAGTGTCCAACAATAAAATCAATGATATAACTACACAAACACCTTTGCCCTCGGAATGTAATTCTTATTTTTGTTTCTTCTTTTAAATCAGTTTTCTGCCTTCTACATATATCGATATTATAAAGTACAGTAAAGAAGCAATTTAATCTCCAAAAGAAGTTTATGTTGCTCTGTACACTGAGAAAAAAAGTTGATTTAAATCAAATAAACGTATATTTGTTACAGAGCCAACTAAAAAATATCTTTGAATTAAATAAAATTTATTTGATTCAAAGAAATTTTCTATTTGAATTAAATAATTTTCTAATTGAATTAAATAGAAAATTTCTTTGAATCAAATAAATTTTATTTAATTCAAAGATATTTTTTAGTTGGCTCTGTAACAAATATACGTTTATTTGATTCAAATAAACTTTTTTTTTGGGTGTATGTACCTAGAAAGAAACACTGATTCGGAAATGTTTCAAAGAAATAAGATTTTCAGAAAATCGCAGTAGTATTTACGAAATAGAGATACAACATCAAAACAATGATTGCTCTCTATGTAGGGCAGTAAGTAATAATTGCCTTACTAATCTTTGTAATTAGATCGAGTTTTAGTTCGAAAGCCCTTTATTTTAATAGAAAGAATGAATCTTTACTTTTTATTCGCTAATTATACTTATAGCTTTAAACGTGAAACGTTGGATTACAAAATGCAATTATAATTTATGTATAATATAATTTTGCTAAATTCCCTGTTTCATCTTTAATTGTTTCAAAGGTATTTTGTGGCGTTTTCGTTATAGTCCTACGGGATTGCGTGCATGGTCAATATATCTTTTAGGCCACTGCTAATTAATTTTATTTGCACTGCCCGCACAATTCAGAGGAATTGACACAAACAACAATCGAGCAGGTGTTTTAGATAACGTTTATTTAGCAGGAAATTAGTGATATCCATCTGCAGGTGAATTGAGCCAGTAATCTGAAGTTTGAGTGTAAACTGAGTCCCGAGGGGTTATTTAAATTATCTATTTGACACTCCTCTCGCTAGGGACAATTCAAGTATTATGTAACTTCCATCAGTATCATGTAATTTATAGTGACAGTAAGTTTTAATGATTTTTAATAATTTATCAATTTACTCTACCAGAATCTGAAACCTTATGGTCCTGTGCAATTATCCAGAACCTCATCGGCATTCCTTTTTAATGATTCGTGTTAAGTTCATTGGTCGCCCCAAGCGAGATACGGAGATGTTCCAAGGTAATTTCGTTACATCTGGTTTCCTTCAGGAGGTAGAGTTTCCTGTCGTCATCCGAAGCTCTATTAGATTTATGCTTCGTACTGGGGATTCTAGTCGGAAATCAAAAAGGATCTCTGCAACCCCCAAGAGGGTAGAACCCTCCTCCCCCTAATGGATTATATGGGCAGGAAAAAATGTTTTCAGTGTTGAAGAAGAATTTGTAAGCTGGTACTCGAGGTTAACCCGGACGCTAGAAGGTGCATCTATAACTTACACCATAACCATTGTTCATGCGTCCGACATATTCTGAAAGCCTTCTTCTTGTTTATATTTCATCCTGCATCGTATCTCATACGTTTCTCTTGTCGACCTCTAGCTCTTGGACCGTTTTCTACGATAAAATGTAGATAAGATGATGAGATGGGTATTCCCATCTCATCATTTTTTTTTAAACTATAGTTTCACTTTGTACTTCTTCATTTTCTAATTTTATTCATTTTCGAATTCTTCATTTTCTATTTTATTTCATACATCTCCATAAAGAGTTCTAAATGAAATGGAAAACTGCGCTTAGTAAATATTTCCTTGGGTTTATCGAATTTGTCAACATGCCCATTTGTATAATTTTTTGCATTGAATTTCGATGAAAACTTCCATATTATCGCGTATTGGTCGTGACTAGAAGTAATAAATCTTTTCGAGAACGTGAGTATGAGTTCATATGTGCTTGAGAACAGATGACATGTGAGAAAGTAGAATGCATTTGAAAATGCGGAGCATAACGAGTAAGAAAAAAGACATTTGCAACAAAATATAAAGTGGCCCCGTAGTACAATGGTTGTCCAGGAGTCAAATAGATTGCAGGCTAGCGAGCAAAGTTAAGCGCAGATTTAGTTCCCGACCTCTCAACTTCGTCTGCTGCTTTTTATTTCTTGGTATGTCATTAAAATGTCATTAAAAATTTCTCGGTTTACTGCAGAAAGTTAGGATTTGCAGATGAAAATACTTTTAAAAACTTTATTTCTGATAATAAAAAATATTATTATTATTATTTAAAAATTTGATAATCAATAACTACCGCAAACAAACAGAATGCGAAATGCATTTAACTTTTCCAACAAATTGAATCGATTTTACTGATAAGCACTGATGTGTGTGTTTTAGATGAGCCAACCGTACCAACTACATAACAATAGTTGATTTATATCATCGGTTTAAAACAATATATTCAAATTTTAATATCCACACCCGCATCATATTTCACACTGCTCATAATTTTGAAATTGGATTGAGAAAAAACTTCTCATCGTTAATACTTATTTCATAAATGCAGCTTTCGAAAAAAAATGCGACGTTTTCGTTTCTCGACGGTGGTATTTCACAAGGGAAAAAGAGCTGAAGAAGAATTTTTATGAGAAATATGGTAGACATCCAACGTAACTGGAATTCAAGTTAAACCAAGTGCAAGGGGAAGTGCGAAAATAACGAAAGAGATACGGTAGGTGTGTCATCACAGACTCTCTTTAGGGATAGCTCTTATCTTGGTAAAAGCGGAATCGACCTCGTAAAATGAGAAAAACATCCCCGTGGGAATTTTATTACCTGCCGTACATGATCTATCAAGACTCACCCATCTAGAAACTCCCTCTATCACGGGATTCCGTTTAAATGTAAACCACGAATTCTACAACTCAGGGAAAAAAGTGGTACAAGTCATGCGAATAGAATCCCTGAAAAAAAAAGAATTTCTAAAGTGCTGTAAACCACTGTTTCAACCTTTAACATCAGATACCGCCACATAATCTGGATTATTTTACGTTGAAACATTAATAATCTTGATGCTAATTGCCAAGTTTTCTAATAATTATTCTCTGATTCTCAACTTGATTCAAACTTTTATGTAAAATATATTTTATCCACTTGGCTTGAAAATATACTATTTTCTATTCTAGATTCTATAATAAACTATAATACAATTTCAGAATAAAGAAAATAACTGTAAATAATTTTGCACGAAAAGTCAGAACGATTACATGTTATGACCACACTTGAACCTTTGCAAAATGCACGTAATACGAACCAACTCGAGCTCGAGGCGTAAAAAGAGGGTTGGTGCTGTAAACGAGAGGAAAGTTCGCAAGAAGAGAAGGATTGAGAGTATACATGAATTTTAGTAAAGTAAGGTGCGGCTTTCCTTTCTCAAATGTTATATCTACCCTCAATCAAAAACTGGATCGAAGATTCTCATAAGTTATAATCCTTTAAATGTATAATAAAAGGAAAAAAGGGTCGGGAAAAGGAAAAGATTTTACTCCGACCTTTAATAATTCATATTTATCGGAATATCATCCCCATGAGTTAAAATGATTATTACTTTTTCATTTGAATCAAAAAATAGCAGCTTACTATCTTCATTAAAAAGCTTGTTACCTATTAGCCGGTATACTTTTTCCTTGATTTTTTCTTGATCGAAAGAAATTTCTTCTTTATTATAAAAAATGATTGATGGCCTATAAAAAATATCAAATCACGTTGAAGATAAAAACGGATTTCCTACTTCCAAGAATCAATTTTTTCAATTCAATTTTTTCCGGCTGTTTTCTTAGAAAAGGGCTTGAGCTGAGTTAGAAGACGAGACCATTTCTGGTATTTGTCCAGACTTTCACAGAAGACCTCACTCACCCTAACCAAAAATGTCATTAGGCTCCAATAACATATATGGTATACCCACACCCATCCATCAAATCAAACCCTTAAAGTCAGGGAAACAGCAACATCTGCTATAGAGTAACAGCTTCCACGATATCGATTTAACCCAACAGAGAGTATCTAATTCTGGTAGTTCTAACATCTCCAGAAAAAAGATACATTATGTATACTGTATACAACTGTACACTACATATATTATATCATTCTTTGAATATACATATGTATGTGCAAATGCATATAACTACCTTTTTCATAAAATGTAGAGCACTATAAACTTTCGTAAACGTTAAAACTTTACTCAACTGCCCTTATCCTAAATCCTCTGCTACTAGAACATTGAGATAACTATCCGGGTGTCGACCTCGTGCATCAAAGGGGCTACATATAAGCTCATTATATTGAGTTAAGGTGTAAGCGCAAGCAACACCAAGTCACATATGCAGAAAGTCATCTGCTCGCAAATTCTTTAATCAGAAAAAAACGATCTTAAAAAGAAAATATGACCTTGCAGAAAAAAAACCCGTAATAATTTCTGTCAAAAACTTTTCTCGGTTATAACAAAAGCTTAAAAGAAGAGTGATGCTACTAAAATTGGATTCGCTGAACAAATTACAAATCACATGATAAAACTTCGAATTTAAAGTTGACCGAACTATACTGAAATGTTGACCTCAATTTTCATGCAAAATATATTCCACGTTCGTTCTATAAAGTTAAATGTTCCGTTACTCACTTTTCCTCTCGATAAACCCCACAACATTCGTGACTCCCAATGTTGGTACTTAATTTATCTACATCGTACGGAAGCGATGACTTGCTAAATCTAAATTACAAACAAGAGCATGTTACTTAACTAGCCACACACGGCAAGATTAATAAGTAATTATTAGCTCACCAAATATCTTTTTCTTTCTATACAATGGAAACGGATTTAATGTATCGACTAATGTCTGTATAATACTAATTAATGTATTATTAACCGTGCAAAGTATGATTTGTTTTCTGTACTTTCTTTTCGAAATGTACGTCATTAAAAATTAACCTTTTCCTATTTTCTCTTCCTGTCTCGTGTTCCAGTTTGAGTTCCCCATGCCACCCGGGGGTTGAAGAACTTGTATGTATGTGTACCCAAGAATGCATGCGTAGCACGTTCGACTTAGGCAATATACATATATATACTTATTTGAGTAAAGCACGAGATTGTGTAGGTGTATACATTATGTAAATCAGTCTTGATTGTTCCATGGCACTGCCGTATTGCCTCTTAGATTTGTCGCATCACGAGAATGTACTGTTCGTGTTGATCTTGCTTTTAGTCTACTGCAATTACCCTTATTAGAACTGACACTTACACTTGGTCGACTTAAATATCAGAGGCAGTGGCACACTTTGGGGGTCGAGCTAACTCACTTATATATGATATTAGAACTAAAAATCCTTCTTCTAGGGAATATTACGACCATGATTTTCGAATTTTTGGATATTCTACACGGAGAAATCTATTATATTAATTTTTCTTAAAATGCTTGGGGAAGACAAGTATTTTTATCAGTCGTAAAAATTCTCAAATATTGTTTGTTCCTAAATCGCAACGCAGTTTGGGAAACATTGATATTATAGGTTTCTATGTCTATTGTCTACACACAAGTATTACTGAGTAACTTTAGTATCAACATATTTGCTTTATTCTTACCACGTCGATGAGTTGTGAAAGCTTAAGCTTGATGCACACGCGAAGAACGTCCGAGGTATTCACCACAGGTCGCACAAGCTTATTGTAGTTGGATAGCAAGTCGTCGTAGAGCCGCTTTGCGTCTGGATTGCCAGCGACGGCACCGTGAACAACCAATGCGGATAGAAACCATATGCGAAAGGTTTCCCCGATTATGGGGAGCATTCTGGATCCCCGTTAATTCCACCGTGGCGTCACCTTATCTCACCCCTTTCACCCTTACGCGATACACACCTGCAACACATGTTTTTTAAATCTTTAAACTTTCATTATTTAATGAAGATATTATATTAGCACAATTTTGATATTTAACAAGATATTGTCAATTATTATAATTATAACATTATCACTATTATAAAATTGCGATTATATATCGACTCTCGGGATTATGGAATCAAAATGTAAGTAATGCATTAATTCGTAATGTTATTTTCAAATTTGGGCAGAGAAAAGAACAAAATTATTTTGTATATCTTTAAGAGGATTTGGCAGATTACAGAAGAGGTTGTGAAAGATCACAACATCAATTTTTTGAAAACGGTACTCATAGGTTGTTAGGCAGAGAAGCTATGTGATCTGATCGTCCGAAAATCCCGATATGGTGACCTGGGATTTGAATTATCCGGATAGGATCCAAATTCCCGTAACTTGTCGCAACAAAGCTCGCGCGTCGTATTTCAAGTTGAGTTGTCACTCGACCTGGTAATCAAGTAGAATCTGTGTGTATAGGACACATAGTTCCAAGCGCCAAGGCAGAGAACTGCCTAACTGCTAAGTGCGTAAACGTTTGTTTGCACAATATAATCGATAATGCTCTTTTGAATAATCTCTAAATTTTGTATTCATTGTGGGATTTGTCTGACTCAAATATCCTAAGGTGAAGTAATTTACTGAGGTATGTCACTCGTAGCAGTAGTAAATGTATTTTATAGTCAGACGAAAGAACAACTTTACACATAAAATGTAACTCATGAATTTGACGTAGTCTTAGGACATCCAGTTTGAACTATTATTTTTTTTATGTGAGAAATTCATATAAAAATCCATTCAAAAAATTCATTTAAAAAAATGAAAGCCCTTTTCAAAATTCGAGAACTTTAAGAGATGGAGTTATCGTCTTTTGAGACGTATAAAATGATATGCAAGTATAAGGAATAGTTGATTACATATTACATTACTATTATTCTCCAATCTTGCGATTACACCTTTTATCTCTGACCGCATAGAATCGTAGAATTTATGTTGTGGTAGAAGGAGGTGGGTATAAAAGTTTGAGAACTGTGCACCGGAAGAGCATTCCTATTCCTAACTAAATGGGCGTTCTGAAGAAAATCAGAGAATTTCCGCTTCGAGAGGAAAGCGAGGTATAGAAGAAGAATCTATATCGAATCCATTCTGCCGAAATGATCCTGACGGTAATTCAGGACTTTGTGATTTATGCGGAAGAAGAAATAAGTTAGGAGTGCATTTTTCTCTAATTTCAAATGATATGAAACTAAAAAAAAATGAAATAAAAGAAAAAATACTGTTCAAGTTAAACAAATATTTGAAAATTTTAGAAATTCCTTTTGTTCATTTATTTCTACTTTTTCTTGGTGTATAAAATTACCGGAGTTTTCGTGGTTTCACTGTTCAAACGACAGCCCGATTTAGTATTTCCATTTTCATCAATTGTATCAACACTAATATATTTGTAGGTAAATATTTATTACTGATGATACGGAAGCTGAAGAAATATAAAAACAAAAGATTTAAAATTTATCTAAGAGATTTGCCATATTGTTATTCTGCGAATAAAAATTAACAGTTAAAAGTGCTGGTAATAATATTTAAATCAAGTTATGCAAAGTAATTTTTTGAGGAGAAATTTCTTTATTATTATTATATCAAATTCTAAGAAAATTGATATGATTGAAACAATGATTTGTTTTTAAGTTAGTGTCAGCTTTGAAATACTTGAAATACAGAAAAATATTTTCATACTTGCAATAGATCAACTTAAAAAAGTGGTTATCCCAAAACACTGACCTAACCGCACGCACTCCAATCCACCCCGCTCTCGATGCAGCTTTTGAATCCGCTGCTCTGGCACGCACTGCACCCACAACTGACTGGTATCTGTTTTACTTGGAACCCTGGTTTGAAGATTTTCACCACCGAGAGGCGCCACCATGCGCATCGTGAAATACCAGAAGAGAAAGATTCCAAAGGCGGAAGGATGGAGGGGTAGAAAGATTGGGGTAGAGGTTTTAGGGGGTTGAGGGCAGAGGTCCAGGCGACAAGCGAAGAAAGAGAGAACTACAAGTTATAAAGTATTATCAGATGAAATAAATGAAACTTGAAACTATTATTTACAACCATAATTTTCTTACATTCTCATCATGTGAGAAGATATAGATTTATTTTGGACATAGCTTTTTGAAGATTAAAGAAGCCAGAAACAACAACTACAACAACAATCTCCACATTTTGAGATCGAAAAGCAGATTTTCGATTGATTGAATGTAAATTATCATGACTTTTTAAAATGCATTCTTCTAGATTAGTTAGAGGGAATCTTAGCTCTATAGCGTCAAAAAGAGAGCGTGACAGAAAAGGTTATATGCCACCCCCTGCGCGCGCAATCCTTCCCCAACACTTTTTTTTAGTAGGTGCGTCGGAATGGCAATCGAGGGTTTTGAAAACTCTGCAAAAAAATGATATCCTTAAAACATGAAGAAAATCGAATGATATTAGGAAGTGACTCTTTGCACAGAAAAACACAGAAGGGAAAATTTGTTGCGGGTAACTTTCAATTGGGTAAAGTTTAATTTTGTTGCATCGAAGCAAAAGAAGATATAATATGCTGACATGGTAAACGTACTCTATATGTTTAAGTTAATATTTACCTACCTGAGGGTAAATTTTGATGTAGGTGATATTTACCCTGAAATCGGGGTAAATATATTGTGCTTGGTTTTTTTCTGTATGATGAAGTCTGCCATTGAATTAAAGTTTCAATTAATTTTAGAAATATAATTAAAAACTCGGGGAATTTATTTTGAATTAAGACATTTAAATGTGCCACTTTACCGTATAACGTATTTAGAAACTTTATAGCCATAGAAGCTCGTCGTAATATTAATCCAGCATGCTCAAATTTATGAGAAGACAAATCAGTCCCGAAGGATATAATGACAAAGAAGAAAGGGGTGAACTTTAGAAGAAAAAATAGGGTACCAAAAAAGGGTGGCTTCAATACAGTTGAACTCATTTATCATGGGACCTTGGATGTCAATCTCATTCTCTGAGAGCAAGGGGACTGGAATAAAGTAGAAGGTAAAAAACTTGGAACTTTTGCAGGATTGTTTGTCAGAAATTAAATTCATCTTAATTCTCACAGCTTTCACCTTCATTCAGTCGACGTTTTTACCCCACTTATTCTGGATTTCTGCAAATACCTCCTGGGGTGAGATTTTCTCTTTTCCCCTGATATTAATCATTAAGCGTCAACCATGAAAATTACCTTTTCTTCATAATAAATTATCCATAAAACCTTTCAAATATAAGAAGAAAATATGTATGAGAAATATAAAGAATGTAAAAATTGCAGTAGAAAGTGTTACTAAAGAGTTTTGCAATTTAGCAGCAGCATACATATATTTAGATATATATATTGGACAATATCAAGCGTTAGGATTAATACGGCTCATTACTCGATGGATTGAGATCTTACATTGTGGAGAAACTGGCAAGATACCAATAATTTCCTTGGATCAGCAATACACCAGTACAATACGACAGAATGACCGAGTACATGTGACAAAATAATTTATCCTCTATTTCAAGACAGAGCAAGATCTATAAATATAAAAATATATGCCACAGAAAAGCTTAAAGTTAAAATTTGAATAATTTTTAATTTTTACAGAGTTTCAAATTATTTTCATAACAAACTACACCGTTGCAGTTATTAATTAAAGCAATCCACGTTACCAGGGATATAAAAAAAATAGCATGAAATAAAAACGCAATAACTCTTCGAAAAATGTTGTATCTACAAAAATATTTGACAGTCATATTTCTCTTTCTGTGAGTAATAAATTGTATAAATTAAAAAATATATTTTTTTGTGAAAACGACATAGAATCTTTATTATTAATTTTATTTCCCCTCATGAGAAAATATTCTTAATAAAGACCATATGTACGTAGTCTTATAAGATTATTAAATATCTTCCCTGATACTTTTACGGGTGCTACCGAGGGTGCTTCTGATGCGATGTTATTTTTATTATCTTATTTAGTATAATATCAACTGACTGGTATATAAAGAACAAAGGAGATCACTGCAACATGAAAGGTGTGTCAAGCGAAACTTCGAGAGCCTCAAAGTGGATGGTTAGTTACTTTAAGACAAGTTTTTTAAGCCAATATAGCAGCAAGAGTGCATGAACTTTCAATAACTCGCTGTTTCTAGTAAGCAAAGTTATATGTTATATATATATATAATCTTATGCATTGCAGGTTTCTGATCGTATTGAGCAGTGATTCGGCAGTGCTTGAGAACTGCAGTCTTAGATGTATTCAGGTGCCAAATAGAGCCCCTATCTAACAAATTACCCCAGCAAACTAGGTCCCCAAGGTATGCCCACTAAGCTTAAAAATTTCAAGAATTGAGCCAAACTGCATGAATGAGGAATGATCAATATAGAAGAAGGTAGAAGATTCTTTTTATATTTTAAACCGAAATTCTAAAGAATAAAAAATTTCAAAAAGAATCAAAAGACCTTATAATAAAGTAAATAATGTAAATAATATGTGACCCCATAACTAAATCATCCCCGAGTGGATTTTTTTCAAATGAGAATTGAATTCGCATTTATGCACTTTCGATTCTAAATTTACCGGCATTTTTTCCTTACAATGAAATTTCTACATTTATTTTTAAGGTTTGTTTATGTGGTTCTAAATGTTTATTAAAACAAAAAAATTCAAAATAATTGTTTTTATATATATATATATATGTTGGTAAGGTAGGAATCAGATAGGTATATATGTGCATGGTCTTATATATTGGTAATTACCGTAAGAGCAAATTTAATTTGCCAACCAGAATGCTTGCATAAGAAATGTTTTTTTACTAAAACTAGGCCATACACCTCCATTTCGTAGAGACGAAGGTAAAAGGCTTAGTTTTAGCAAAAAATATTTCTTGTTGCGATCGCGTTCTACTTGGCGAAACTAACTTTGCTTTTATGATAATTACCATGTGCTCTTAAGTGCATGTGATACTTTACCATAAGAGTAAATTTAGTTTCTCCTACTTTATGTTCGAAATTATAAATATTATTTCTTAAAACTAGACCTTTTACCTGCGTTTCGTTTTGGTTTCGTACAGACGGAGGTAAATTGCCTACTTTTAGGAAAAAATATTTAAATATTTAAAATCATTTAAAATCCTCTTATGGTAAAGTATCACGCATTCAACAAAAAAGCAGATTATTTTGCTTGGCATTAGAGCAGATCCCTATTTTATCAAGTACTAGCGCCGCCGACGGCCGCTACGGTTCCGTCATTGATGATACAGAATTTGCAGAAGTGCCTTTCTAATTCTTCTTTTAATTCAATGCCTAAATACTAAATTCGATACTTTTCGAGTTCGACTGTTTTCAATTCGAGATTTCCCTGCCATGTCTTTTTTTTCTAAGAAGGATAAGGACTTCTAACAAAAATGTCGCGGTATTCTGTCAACCCATGTCCATCGTTTTTCGCGTGAGAGATCGTATCTTCGTGTGCTTTTCGCGTTCCTGACATTTCCTTATCTGACAATGGGTCAATCCTCCAGCAAGAGTAGGACCTGTCATAGCGGTGAGTATATTTTATTTCTACCTTAATTTCAGAGTTGCTAGGCGACGATCCTCTGCAGGTTCTCCACTTAACATGTGTCACTTCACAATCTTTTTCACACCTCTTTTTATCGTCGTCGCTCAATTCTGGATCAATTTTTCAGAAGCTTCGATTTTTTTCTCACCGGTGACATTTGACCCTTCAAAAAACACCTATTGATTCCAGGGATATTCATTGAAAATTAAGTTCAATAGCATTTTGAGGTTAAGTTTTAATTACGTAGATCAAAAGCGTTTCAGGTGATAACAGAGTTACTTTTCCAATTTGACGTTTTACTCATCTATGCATTATCAAATTGAACGTTATCATTGAAGTCAAAGATGTGTTTGAACATATCTCAGATCCTTTTTTTGGTAAAAAAATTCAGATGAATTTTTAGAGTAATTTAAAGATTTCAGTTTGTAAGGTGAGAAATGTTAAAGTTGAAATGATTTGTTTCTTCGGGTTCTTCTCTTAAAATTTTTATTTTTTCCATGCAGGAATCTCGAGGATTGAAATTATTATTTAAATGAGAGACATTGATCTTGAAAAGTAAATATATAAGGATTGACACCTGTTACGTCTCTAATGTTTACTTTATGTCTCGTTTACAAGTGGATTTTTACATCTCTTTAATCACTTATTAGTGATTACCACATAATTACATATATGGATTATGTTGATTTCTTTCTGAAAATAGAATTCATCCCACTGATCACTGGCGAACCAATAAAAAGTTATCATAGTTATATATATCTGCCATAATTATAAGATGTCGATTGGAATTACCTATTTAACATCTTTGAAAAAGATAAGAAAATCACTAATGCTTGCTCGAAAGCAAAAAATTCTTTAATTGAAACATCTTTAAGTATTTTTCAATATTTTAAGAAGATAAATAAATGACCCAATCTTTGATTTTTTTTTATTTTTCCTGGTTCAAACTGATAATGATAAGAGCAAAGGTAGTTTACAGATTTCTAGTTTACCAATTGGTAGACAGGGAAAGTAAATAAGTGGCAGTCAAGAGCGAACTCTTTCGGGCATATGTGTGGATTAAACTTAAAATTTAACGTTGGTAAAGGCTTATCCGGATCAATGATGTTTTCTAAAAGTTCATTTTCAAAAATCCTCTAGTGGATTTGACGATAAGGGAATATTATAAATACTCAAGGATATTTTTGTATTTAATTCCCTAATTCGAATATATTAACAATAATAAAGAAGTGACTTGATTTTATATTATAGAAACTGATAAAAATATGAAACATTTATTTTAAAGGATTTAGTGAAGGTCTGAGGAATGTTAAAGGATTTGAAAAAAATTTGCATCGGTGCATGCTTGGAATGAAAATTCGGTAAACACGTGTTGATTTTCTTTTTTCATAAACTTTAACTGCCTTGAGTTTTGTAAAATGTGCATTGTGCATTGTAAAAGAAATTACCGCATGTGCACAACACGTGTAGATGTAGAAAGCTTGAGAAGATTTGCGACCGTACCTGACTCTCTTGTCTGTTTTCTGGTTATCCTCTTGGCTAAACTTACTTGAATACGCGCCCAAAACAGCACCAGATGAGAAAAAGGTAAAGGTATTATACAGAATACCGAATTTAAGGACTGTTTTCACATCTGGAATCGTTATCTGTTGACGACAGTGATTCTCATTTTTACCTTGCATTCTGGTATACTTTACAAATTTCTGAATTTACTACTAAGTCCTTAAGAGTTAAAATTCAAAGCTGTCAAAATTTGGGTGTTTCAAATTTCGAGATATTTGAACTCAAGTGATTCTGGCTTGCAAGATGCTTTTGTCGACTATAGCGCGTTGAACTACCTTGCCTTGGCCACAGATGTTATTGTCATATGGCAGACACGAGCTTAAAGTTCAGCCCCTAAACTGCGACTGCACAGACTCAAGAGTATTTAATCGTGCACACCATTCGGCATTTTTGAAAGTCACTCTAAAATAGTTATCTTCTTTCATTATTTTTCCCCGACAACACGTGTTTTTCTACCATTGTTTCTTGAATTATCTATATTTCAATTTATAGTTAATCAAGCAATACAATTGAGAATCATGTTTCTTAAACTTGCATTTTTCCGTAATTTTTTTGCAGGGTGTAGAAAATTTTAGGAAAATTGGCAATGACTCGACTCAAGGGAGAATCGTGGCGAAAAGGTGATGGTTCCGGCATTGGTTTGCAAGTGAAATTTATGCAGACGAAGATGCGTAGACAGTTCAAACAGGAGGACAGGGCACCGACCTAGTTCTCATATATATTTATACCAGAAGGTGCTAAGCTAGTCGGTGGTGTGCCATCTTGGAGACCGAAACTCGAAAGCAAGCAAGAGGTTGGAAAAAGCAGCGTTCAACATCGACGACCCCAGTCTCGTGACGCACGAGACTCTTCTCAAGTCTAATGACTCTCTGGAAATTCAATTCCAAGCTTATATTCGCCAGGCCGGCTGCACCGACTCGGTGAACTGAGATCTGGCTAAGAGCCTAACTAAAACCCCTTATTTTCTCTTGCATCCGTTCAAAATGTTAGCTCTGTAACGAGACTTTTGCTCCTTTCATCAAATACTTATAGAGAGATCTGCTTTTGATAAATTTCATAGTCAATGGATTTAATCTTAAACAGTTCACCCTCAAATGACCGGAAGTTTAACTCACAGAGATCGGGATTACTTCTCGATTTCCTATTTAAGATTGTACAAATGGAAAGTAAACTCGCATGAAATATGTCGTCCGGGAAATCCTCCACTAAATTTATTGTTGAAATTTATTTATTCATTTATATGTAATTCAAGTCACTCTGTATCTCTGAAACTTACAGTTGAATTCATTTGAATTGAAGCTTTTTAATTTATATTCCAAAAAGGGGACTTGAAACAACTTTAGGTTTGACTCTATTTTTAATTGTATTTTTTACGGAATTAGTATGAATTAGTACGGAAAGTTTAGATTATTATTTAAATTGAGAAACTGTTTTTCTCTATAATCGAACGATTAAATTCGATCCAATATCTTTAAGCTGAAAAGTCTTAACTCCATGGACTAGAGTGACTCCCTAGTAGAAATTTTGCTGTGGCCCCGATCTGGGCTAGGTCTGGAAATTTCTACACGGGCTAGACTAAAATCATATACATAGAGACAGATCTTAAATGAGCTTTGGGTCTTATATTTACCCTAGGAGGATTGTAAATAGCCAATTTGACGAGTCGCCAATTCGAACGTACTGTGGATGCCTGTCGATGTTAACTTTAAGTCTAGATGGGTTAAAGTGCCGGTGGCCCGAGAGGAACCTTTTCCAATTGACGTCATCGTTGCACTCTTTTCCCCAGCATTTTTTACCTCTCCCCCTTTCACACTCTCTCCCACTCCCCATTCGGGTTAAGAATACGGTGCGGCAGGGTAACTTTAGGCCTCCGTGTTGCAACGATCTTGCACCGGGAATAGCCGGGTCTAGCCAGGGCTGAATTAACTTTGACGTTTTATCTACAGTCGAGACCGAACCTTCCATTTCAAAATATAATCATCATTTTCTCTTCAAGTGATCTCTCCTAATTAATTCCCTACTTTGCTGGAATTCTCAATTTTTAGGACTTGACGCTCTCAATGTTTGATTTTTAAACATAGGCTCTTTGTAAGGCAAATCAGATCTCAGATAAATGAGAAAATGTCTTGGCTTTGACATGTTCAGCATATTTGAACTCTGTTTATCGATAAGGAGAATAGAACAAGGCTAGTAAAAATGGACATACGTCCTAAGATTTCAGCGTGTCCTTTCTCATGACCTATGAGGCCATTCGATTTGTCAATATCTTCCTCTAAGCTGAGAGCTGTGAGTGAATTGACAAAATCCATTGACATCTATTTGAATCGTAATTCAGTCAAGCCAGATTCTTATCAGTCTTCCTCTCTATCTGAGAAATCTCCTACATATTGTATTATTCTGGTGCTACATATTTAGATATACATTTAAAAGAACAACTTCCAAATAATGTTTAACTTTTTTCAACAAATTTTAAATGTTTTCTGCATTTTTAGTAAAATTTCGAATCAGAATAACATTCCCCCGCAGATGCAGTACCATATGAAACTTTTAATGTATGCACCAAAAATAGAACGCGTGTAAAGATGCATTTATGTGTGAGAGCAGGCATTCTCTTCATACACAGAAACTTATATCTTTGTAGCAGCTAAGTTAGCCAAGTACCATGCCTACGACACTCATCTAGCATTTCCGTATTCAACACTTCGGGGCAGCGTCCTCTCAGTGCTTCTGTTTTTCGACAAAGTCTCATTGTCTTGTACTACAAGAAGCTAAAATTTTTGAAAATTATGATCCGATTCCTGAGAAACTTTTTGAATAATTCTGGAAGAGACTTTATTTTGATTCTGGCCTATTAGAACTGTAAATAGCTCTTTAAGAAATAGTTCAATGACCCAGAATTTAAAGCTTGATTTTCCAGACACGAGAAAAACAAGAATGACCCATATTTTGGATAGCTATAAGAGTTTATTGACAAAGCGAAAGACAAACTTGCCTCCTAATGATCCTTTTGTTATTTCAGCACATATCTTGGATAATGGTTTACTTATCCATTTCCGACGATTGATGTAAAGTAGGGGCCGTAATTTCTCCTCGACTATTGTTATTGTCAATTTATGAAAGTACAATGTCAAAATTGTTAAAATGATTCAAACATTTTAAACGCAGATGATGTGGACCAAAAATTGTGAATCTGAATCCTAAACTCTAATAATGATAACAATTCATCTATCAGCAAATTTGACTCGGATCTCAGACCCAAAAATTCTACCTGCCCGGTATTTCGTTACAAAACTAAAAACACCCTCATTTCCTTTCGGATTCTAAGGTCCTAAGTATATGCTCTTCCTTCGAAATCCGTAACGAAAAATTGCACAATGCATCTGTAAACTACACATGGCAAGTGACACAATAGTATTCCCTTCAAGTTTTGAACCACCCCAGATTTTGAAAATTTTTGCCCACTTTGCGATTACACAACGATTCTTCTAAACCGGTTTAAAGGCCAGGTAGAATGTAAAATCGAAACAGCTATGAGATCAGCTGTTCTCTAGCGTGGGAGGATCTTGCATATGGATTCAGCATTTAATTCTGAAGTTCACATGACAGTTTGTCACTCATGGAAAAAAAAAACAGTATTTGAAATATTTGATTGAAATATTGGCGAAATATTAGCTTAAAAAACTAAGAATTTTATTAGCGACTAACTAATCTGATTTTAAGTAAATTTGTTAGATTGTAAGACTCAGTTCTGGAATTCAGACAGTGACATCTTAAAATTCAGACTAATCTTTCTGAGTTTAAGATAAATCAATTTTTAGATATGCCAATTTTATATTATTTATTAAAAAGGCAGATTTCTTTCTTCTTGAATTTCTCTAAAGTGCAGAAGCAGTAAAGAGGATCCTGTAGAGGTAAATTTTGCCTTCGTAAAGAGCATAACGACAAGCGCATTACGATGTGGAGATGCAAATCAGAGTTCCCTTTCTCGTTCACAATTAATTATACCGATCCTTCTCTGCTTGTAATTAAGGAAACGCAGAACTACCGCGAGGCTTTCAGTAGCATCGCTGAATGTCAGGGTCGGTATGTATTTTAAAAAGAAATATAAAACTTGCAAAAAACAGGGGATGAAATGTAATCTGAAAAAAATGTTTACCCCTTTTTAAAAGAATGGCCGCAGCAATGGGGTTTCCCCTTTCGCAATTATGAAAATCACCCGCGGCTGCTTATTCGCGACCACCAATAGGGTGGAGTGACTAAAAGAAATATATGAAAAAAATGTAAAAAAAAGCCATGTAAGTTTGCGAGAAAAAAAAATATAATAAACGACTTTCGCAGTATGGGAAAGCAAGGGCTGCACAATTCGACATAAACTCACCCCAAATTCTAGCTTTGTATTATTTTTTTGAGACGTTTTTTTCTTCTTTAGTTTGCCCGAATTGGTTGGAACTTGGACTGAAGGGATAAGGTTTATGAGCAAAAAAAAGTGGTTGCACACATTCGAAATGTCATAACTCATCTAACTTATGACGTCCATTACGTGTCGAGGGAGGTACAACAGTGAGAATCGCAGCACTTGTTCACGAAAGTGTAATGGGTAGAATTAACCCCTTGTGTGATCGTTACTATAGGGTTTTCAACCCTTATAGATGTACGTGCTTGTTCTTCGTCCTTTAATTACCACCCTTAGATGCATTCAATGTCAACGAGGGCTTCTAGATTGTGAAGCCTGCGTGAAAAGTTTTACTATTCACATTGCTGGGTTAAAAAAACGTTTAAGGGAGGAACGATCAGAAAAAATGGATTTGTTACTCTAATTCGTAGCACAAGTTCAAACTGTACGAAGTTTGATCCACTCCCTTTTTAATGGTTTATAACTGCCTATTGAATTCCACCCGTATAGTGTAGATAAAAGAAGGAATCGTTAACAGTTTATAATATACTATATGATGATAAACCTTTGTTAATACAACTTGATGTTTTGTAAACTCTTCAAAGTTACTTTTGCAAATTATCTACACCACAGGATCTGTAATCTTGACCCTAATTTACTAAATAACGGATGAATTTTTACAATAGATCTTGAACTTTCCATACTGATAAACATACTGATCAAGTGCTAACCATATGTGACCTTAATATTGTAGAACCAATAATATGAAGAGTACTTTTGCTTGACTTGGACCGCAATTGGAAATTCTAAATAAAATATATAAAGGGGTCACGTTATTAAACATAACAATAGCAAAAAAAGTAACGAAGTGACGATAGATAATTGGATAATCAAAACTGTGTCATGAGAGAAGTTGGTGTCATCGCAACCAGTAGGAAAATGCAAAGAGGGAAAGGAAAACGAAAAGATTTTAAAAAGTAAGAAAGAAAAGCGAGAAGAAAAGCAAATGAAAGCTTTCTATATTTAGATTTAAATATAGAATCCGCTCCCTCTCGATTTCGTAGCAACTAGAACCGTTGCAGCAGGAGGTGGAATGACGATAATAAAATTTCGGTAAATTCACCTACGTTGAGAATCCATTCACGTTATAAACCCTTTCGGAAATTTGCATTGAGTCCCCTTTACGGATTTCAGCAGTGGACGGCTGGCTTGCGTCTACTCCTACGCTCGTTTATTTCTTTGAGAGAAGAATACTTATTATTGTCGGGTGAATGCGAAATTCAAGGCAAAAAGAACCGATGCATCAAAAATTAGGACAATGTGCCCCTTGCCACCAGGCCCTACTCGAATTTTCACCCTTCAAAATTTTGTCTTTCAATTCAAGAATATCAAAAAGATCCATAGAATTTACGTTGTACAGTCCACGATGCAGAAAAATATTAATCTTTAATTTCTGCATGTCATACTCACTACAGTTTTATAAAAAAGTTTTTTAACAACATTTATCACAGTTATTAAAAAAATATTTCAAGAAATTATACAGGATTTCAAAACATTTTGAATATTTACCAAATTTAGACAATCACGACTATTTTTCGGTTCAGCGGCCATCCTGCGAATCATTCAATTTCCGAAATCATAAGAACTCGTTGCGTTAATTTTGATTAAAATCGCAAAAATTGTAATTCAGGGCACGTCAGATCGTAGGACGAGCAAGCACGTAAGTTATAAGCGCCCGCTTTGAAGAAATTATTTCTTAAGTGGCGAACGGGCAGAGAGAGAGAGAGAGAGAGAGAGAGAGAGAGAGAGAGAGAGGGAGAGAGAGAGAGAGAGAGAGAGAGAGAGAGAGAGAGAGAGAGAGAGGCGTGTCATTTAACCATCATAAAAACCATCAGTACTTGCTCATTCTGGAGTATATTACGGTTCAACGCTCCTTGTCTCTCGCACTTGCTCTCTTTTCTTTCCCTCATCATCCCAAGAGTTGTCTACTACCATAGCTACCTATTAAGCTACTACTTCCCATGTATGTATGTGTATAGTGTATACTTATCCCTACCTTGGTACCTGGGAAGCCACGCGCCACTCGGCTTCATTCCATTGTCTTCCCACAGATCGTTTCATCTCTTTCTCTGTCGAAATTTACAACATCTGTCGGACTTCTTTCCACCCTCGGCAAGTTCACTTGGTAACAGCACCATTCCTCTTCTTGGATATTCGATCCCAAGATGTATATGTGAGAATGTTGAGATACCCACACACTCACTGCAAAAATAAAAGAAATATTCGAGTAAAGAGAGTTGTAAGAAACGAGAATATTTTAAATGAGTGCGAGAATTCGAGCCTCGCTCAAATTGAACTCTCTAAACTTGAATCAGTGAAATTTCCCTGATTTCCAGTCAAATTCTATTGATTCTCAGTGACTCTATTTCTCACAATTTTATTCAATCACAAATCTACTGGAAATCAGTGAAAAGTCACTGGAATTTTCAGTAATAGTGACGATTACTGAAAATTTCTTGTGTCTTTTCACTGATCCTTAGTGGATTTCCACTAAATTAAATCTTGAAAAGAGAGTCACTGAAAATCAGTGAACTTCCACTGATTCAGTTTTAGAGATGAAATTTTCTTCATTTGGTTTTTATACATTTATTTTTAAAGCTTCCATCCGACTTTAAAGGATCAACTAGATATTATAAAAAAGAAGTACATATATGCAGAGAGGTATATAGGAAATATTTTTTCTATCAAGTTTTTCGCTTTCTTAGCAGATGGCAGGTATTTTACAAGATTAAGAAAAATGATCACCTTCTTTATGCACCTTCTCTCAAGAATAGGTGCACATGAATACGATTTCTTTAGGCACGCGAGGGTGAAAAAATCTAAGACAGGTAGGTTGCGTCCTACCTTTAGTGATTCTAGTCGAATCGGCTACCTGACTTTCTTCAAAAAAGATCCCGTCATGTTCTTTGCACTTTTTCTCCTGAGTATATATATTTTTTGAGCCACACGCGTCTTTGTGTGAAAGAAAAGGACGAAATCTCGGTCGTTCTCACGTGCTCGTAAAATCCATGAGCCGTGAATCGAAAAGAATAAAAGTTTTTTCAGGTACCAAGTTTCGAGCGAAGGTGTCTCCTGAGTTACTAGTGAACTCTCCTGAGCCAGAATTCGAAACTAAATAGGAAGTTCTACATTTTCATATGAGAGAAATAATTCAAAATATAGACCACGGAAAATGAATACACGTTTTCGGAGCGGAATTGAATTTTCATTGGGAAATAAATGTTACATAGATCCTTAATTAAAAATTTCGGATATTGGGTTGTAATTGAAATTTCAACACGAGAAAATAGAAAAAGAGGCCAAAACAGATTGAAAATCGCATTATCCAGTCAGATTAAACGGAGACTGATCTTGTCGATTTCAATCTGTGGTCGAAATTGTACGTTCCCACGAACTTCCAATTCGGCAGACTGACCATTGGATATGGTAACAATGCGAATCGTTAAGAGCAATTGTTGGGACGTTTACGATTTTACGTACAAATGGCACATTGCTCCATTATTCTGGACACTCCAGTGGTCAGTTCGGATGCTCGAATAAACACTTTATTTCACGACCCCGCGTAAAATAAAGAAACACTTCTGCTCAATCGACATCAATTCATTTCCCCTCTATATATAACTTTTTTATAAAGAAAATTTTTTATCTCATAATACAGAATGTCACGGGCCAGAGGGAGCGTACAATTTAGTATCTATCAGCTAAAAAACAGATAAAAAATAGGAGGGAAAAGCCCCATATGGACGTTATCGTTGCTGCCTTTTCTCTTCATTTTTTCGTATTATTAAATATGAAATGAGTGCTTCACATCCTTGAACTGACGTTGTCGAAACTGGCAGTTAATAAATTGATCTGTTGCCAGCGGAAAACTCGATTAAAACGAGGCTTGCCGAGAGAGGAAAAAAAAAAGGTACTTTCAACAGTGGGCCACGTGCCGCTTCCTAAAGTGGTGTCAGCTGGTAAGAATATCGAAACCGGAACAGCTCGAATAGCTGCAGGTTTTTATCTAAAAAGGTACCTCTTATAGAGAGGTGCCGAGCAAACTGATAAGCGACGGGAAAAGACTTTATAGATCAAGTTTTACAAATATGCTCAACAGGTATAAGAGGCTATATATCACAGATTCTAAATCTTTATGGGTGAAATTTACTTTGTGTAAACACATGTTTTCGATTTTGTCGTCTGATATCCAAATCCAAGGTAGAGTTTGCACTCCATCAGGATAATTCAGGACAATAGACAAGACACATTGAAAATAATTGCTTGTAAGTTGCTTTCACCAACTTACCCTAATTTGAATACGATAAGTGCGTTTGTCGATCAGCAGTCGATTCTGCCGAAGGAGTTAGCAGCGGTGGGATTAATTAAAAATTTCGAATGCAGCCTCCCGGTTCTTCTTGTTGCTCTTTAAGAGCATAAAACCTCCCCACCGAGGTGGCAAGGCCGACACGCGCCAGCCGTCCTGTCGCGTGGCTCGAGGAGAAAAGGACAGAAAAAGAGAGTTAAGAAGGACGAGAAAGGACGAGAGTGAAAAAGAAGAACCCTAGAGCATGTGTGTAAAAAAGGGACAGAGCTAGGGTAAGAAAGTGAGAAGGAAAAAGTGAGAAAGATCAGAGACTGGGACGGATAAATCGCCACCTGCCACAAATGGGCAGATGTGTGCGTCCGACTCGATGGCCACCGTCAAATTGCCTCCTGGTTGTGGTGAACCTTTCGATTTTGAATATCCCGTTCAGAAAAATATTCATAAAAGCAACTTTTTCAGTATTTTACAATTTAATAAGAAATACTTCCTATTATTATCTTTTGATAAATTGTAATACCAAAAAATCAACATATGGTTGGTATTTATTTTTTTAATTCTGAGAAGGCTTGCGAATTTCGATGTTTATTATTTAGTAACAAGTATTCAAAATATTAATGTTTCTTTCCTGGTATGCATTAAAAACGTTGCTCTCTTGGCTTCATTCCAGAATTGTGTTCTTACGAAGTGAATGCTAAAAGTGTACTAAAAAAAAGCCAAATTATTGCATATTGCATTGTGTACATGTGGAGAGCATCGCTTTAAAATTTTAAATTTTGCGCATGTTTATATTTATATCTATATACATTGCGTAAGAGGTTTGAACCATTTTTCAGAAAAATGTAAATCAGAATAGGGAAAACGAGTGTTTTCATGGATCCACTTCTCCTCTTACTTTGCCTTTTCCTTCCTATATTGCGAGGCACCCTTCCGGAATCATCGACCCAAATCTAGGTTAAAACCTCTCAACCCGATCTGTAATGATGTAACTGTTTCGAAGGGAGTAACAGAACAATATTCCAATCACTTCGGATATAATAAACTTGGCACTGACCTATTCTTACGGAATATTCCGTAATACTAGACACTTCCTAAAATTGATCATTTTCATTTCTAATTAATTAAATTTTTATGAAAACAAACAATCATCTCGTGACTTGTTAATTCATATCAATTTGATCGTTCTGCTTTGGAAACTATGCACAACGATTCATTTTTAATTTCACGTAGTCTGTTATGTTAGATGGGTGGAAAAGGCGGAAGAGTCCATATCAACTGTTTCGCTCCGAGTCACGATCTCATGATAACGTATATATATATATATGTACATGTACAATGTACATTAATAAAAACATTACATCAACAATTCTATAGAATAGTATTTTAATCAATTCTGATTCTAATTTTGTACTCAAGATCGCGATTATAATTAGAGGAGTTATTATCGGATAAATGATAATTAGCTTGGGGTGTTGATGAAAACTGCAATCGTTCTGTTCTTGAACTTCACTGTTAGAAATGCATATGTAAGCTAAAAATTCAAGCATTTTCTACTTGTTAAATTCAATATTCGTGGGATATTTTAATTACAGAAATCAGGTGAAAATTTCGATGTAACTGAAAATTGCACGTGAAAAGTGTAACATCTTAAAAATAATCAATGCAAGGGGAAATGAGCCAAAAATAAAAATTGCGGACTCTTGTTGCATATTTTGCAAGTTTTTCTACGCTGAAAAAGTCGGAGTAAAGGCCTTGAGAAAAAAGGAAGACAGTGTGTCTCCGGCAGCACTTAGTGTTCCGGGGTGCAGGGATAATAAAATGGGTGGGTAAAATGAATGGGATATGTTGTGAGTGCTTCGGTTTAGTATTGTTGATCGAACAATGGCGTCTGGCTTGTGTCGTGAGGGAGCCAGGAGGCAGCTGATGTATATACTGACTGCGAGAAGAACCTCCGCTTGGTAACAACGCATTCCTAATCTTCTCCAGATTATTATACACGCACCTCAGTATGATTCCTTCTTCATCCTCAACAATTCAACGTCCAATGTTTCACACTTTTCACATCCTCAATCTGCAACAACCCTTTTCAGGAATATATCTTTTCTAGAATGGAAATCATTGAGTTTTGTTTCTGTTTGAGTTTCTATTATATATAGATGAGATTCCAGCTTTATAGTTTGTATGTAAGAGTGGATGTTAAGCTCATTGAATTTTCATTGGTATACTGATATCAATGCATGCACCACACAAGAGGTTTTCTATTCATTTTGGTACCTGAGCATGTTTACTTATGAAAATTCTAAAGACTAGTAGATCCTTGATTCTTGAAGAGACTTCGACACCCTCCTGAAGATGATGCTCCTTTTGAAAAGGACCCTTGAGCATCCAGGCCGTATTGTTTGCTGATCATTAAATTCCATAAGAGATGAAAATTCCTCTCTTCATTCATACATATTTCTCTGAGATTTAAGAATTGATTTTATAGGAAGAAAAACCCATTAAGTCGACTCTTAATAAGTTACTTTTCCGTTACTCTTATATATCAGATATCTCACCCCTGCTTGAAAATAGTAGAAAAACGACTATTTCCTGTAGGCACGTGGCTATTCTATTAAACTGTGCAAACTCTTTCAACTAAGGTCGAGTTACCTTGCGACAGCAAAGGAAAACAGCTGTGTCTCTGGCATCGAGCCTCCTCGACACTTCTTATTTCTAGACTCACTTTTAACCCAAGTCAATGACTTTTACTTCTATAAATTTCTCATTAAATGTTTACTAATCAAGTTTGTTCTTAAGTGTGTAAACATAATAAATACATTGCAGTTAAAGGGTGTTAAAATAGTAAGAAAATTACCATCTGGGAGTTTTTGACTTAACTCTTTATTATCGAGAAAGAAAAGTTTCTCTAGAAGCCTATTGATGTTATTTGACCGATCAAGAATGGTACTTTATCATATTGATCTGCATGTCCTCTCTGCTTCCGGTACGCAGCTGCGTAGATGCGGTCGCGTTTTAAAATCAATGGTTTCAATCCGGAATCTATTGAAGCCAACTTTGAAATCGGCGGACATCCTGGCGCACCTGGGGTCTTACGGTACTTCCCCTCGCCTCTGTATTGACACCTGGATAACACATGCCGACGATCTGAGGCTCAACCTCACCCCTAGCTTTTAGATTTTAGCCTTCCGATTCATGTTTGCTTCGGTTTCGACTTTCGAGGGGGTATTTCCGAGGGTGTAATTTCCTTCCACGCGCTCGCTCAATCAAGCGTGACAATTTACATTCAACTATCCTTAAACATTCATTTACTCTGTTTTAATTAGTCAACATTTAATTAATTCAAATTAATTTTTTTCTAATTAGCCAACCTCGTGGTCAACTTTGATTTCAGGTATATTTCTAATTGGCAATATTTCTATATTTCTAACTTGGCAAATTTTTTTCAATTTGCAATTTTAAGAATTATTTATTAATGGTTAATCAGATACTATCTGTATTAACTTAACTTTCATGAGTAACGAATCAAATTTAATTTTTTGATAATTTTTCAAATGGACAAATGAGAATTGATTGGCCTCCCTCGAAGGCTGGTGGACCACGAAATCGAATTGTAGAGAAAAGAGGGCCAGACTGAGGGTTCATCTGATAGCTTCACCTGGGTCATTTCATGTTAGAGGGGGAGTTTTGCGAGTTTTAAATTGAAAAGGGGATGTCGTCACCCTATATCGCTACCACCTTTGGTTTTATTCAAATATTCAAACCCCCCAACATTCCGATAGTCTGCAGAACCATTCTAGCACCAGATGTTTTTCAATTTTCTCGCTTTTATACCCCCTTCTCTTATCCAATCCCCTCTTTCAAATTTGCAGCTTGTATGTCCAATAGTCCATCTACATGCATTTCGAACAGTGACCACTTATTTTTATAGTGTTTATAAATATCCGTTTTAGATCCCTAAGAAAATATTATCTATGTAATTTTTATATAACTTTACAAGGGTACAGAAGTATAATTCGACTTATTTATATGTTTCAGGTAAGTTCAACATTAACAATTCTGATCGTGTTTCTCAGGAAGGCGAAACGTGAGTTACAGTGATAACAATTAATGCAAAATTGATTTTTTATATATAAGCAGCGTAATTCCTGGAATATATATTTTGTAGAACAGTAAAATGCAAATTGAAATGGAGCTTTCCACATTCAATTCACCATGTGTGGAAATGTTATTTCCCCATTTTACGGCAGGATTATATGTCGCATGAAAAGCACCTGTGCATATATATAATACGCGTAGTAATTCATATGAGTAACGTGTGTACTGTGTATTCGTTAAAATTCGTGTGTGGAAATCCGAGCTTGGAATTCTCGAAGTCGAATGCGAAATGCACAATTAAAAAGGAATTAAATCTTGAAAAGTAATATTATGTTTTGTAATGAAAGTTATATGGAAAGAACCCATTTTGATGAAGAAAAGAAGGAAGTTATGAAGGTGCCAGAAGATAGTGATAACGAGTCCTGCAAGTAGTCTGAGAGTCGTACATTAAATGATCATTTTACGTTGTGAGAGAGTTCAAGATAACAACAGGTGTGATTCATCGACACCGTCGCTATTACTCATAAAAGTGAGTTGAAGGTAATGAACTTTATTTAAACGTCTGCTCACTATACCTGGACGCATGCTTGGTGCGTGCGTCTTATGAGAGCCATAGGATATCGTCAATTTCCATAAAGTGCTTTCACTCAAGCCACAATAACATATGTACCACCTCCTTTTGATATGGCTTTGAAAATTTATATGGAGAAAAATGAATGACGACAATCTTTTCTTATGGTTTGTTTTCTATGCATAGCTTTTTATGTAAAGCATACAGAAGATCCATGCAGGATTTTCTCTAAAAATCTAGAGCCAGAGATGTCTTCATCTTCTAAGCGATTAGCAGTATTTTTTCTATATGTATTAATAATCTAAAAGTGTCATTTAGTTGTCTCATCATTCGATTATATCATGCGCTATTGTTTAATCATTTAACACGACATATATACTAAGTGTGGATAATCTTATCTACATCTGCAGTTCTTCGAAATGCAAATGTATTTGATATTTTTGCACGCATAGTTGAACAGTTGGGACAATAACAAGAGTTAACAGGTTTCTGCCTGCGTTAGACAAATGCCATTATGGTGACTTTTGCATGGCTTTTAGTCTCGGCTTTAGTCATCAGCTAAAATATGAATCAGCTCGCAGGCTCTCCTTCTGTATCCGCCAAGAGCTGGCAACTGCAGGATACAGCATTTTTAATCGGGTTCTCGTCTTTCTTCGAGCAGCTGCATATCCATCTTTCCTTTTACGAGTCTGCATGTGACTTTTTAAATTTATTAACAATACCATAAATTGCCTCATAAAATTTTGTAATTTATATAATGTCTTTTGTAAGTGCAGAGTGTGCCCATTTAAATGCTGAAAGATCTTTCTACTATTATGAAACTTTTCATTAGAAACAAGGTGACTTTGGAGAACTGCTTTCGTTACTTTTACTGGCAACTTCAAATGCACCTGACTCAAATTTTAGGAAAAAAAGTCTAAGAAAGAATAAGTTTCATTATACATTTGCTGGCCCGAGGATGTTGAAACACAACTTTCAGTGTAATTTTTCAAGTCGTGGCAGCAGTTTACACGGTATTGTCGTACGTGATGTCATGTTCACTGTGCGAGAGCAGCTGGAAGTGCAAGTTCGCTGAAAGTCACGTGGAGGAAAAAATTGATCTTGCATAGCGTGCAGTTTAAACAAAAGGGAAAAACATTACACAAAATCTAAGAGAGCTCAATTAATGGAAATGACTTTTTATGCATTCTAAATTTACTTATGGGATATCGATATATGGGTCTTTAACGAAAAGTATTTCAGTTGAAGATCGCATTCACCTGCAGAGGAATCACCTTGTCAGACTCGTTTGACTTGCCCAAGTAGTAATCGGGTCACATTACATACGTATTTAATGTACGTGTTTACTTCTTTGATTATGTAAACAATATCACTTTTTAATCAATTGGTTATAAAATTATCAGATATTTCATTTTGAATATTGCATAAAAAAGTCTGTAATCTCTTTGTTGTAAAGTACTGAATTTATGACCTCTATGTCATTATTTTAATGTCATTAATTTTGATATCGATTTTGGAGTTATCTTGTTGATAAATTGGTGACATAATTATTAACTGAATTCGGTAATTTTCATAATGGATTAAAAATACTATACATGACTACTTCAAGGTGCGTTTTTTGTACCTCTCGTCCTCCATTCTCCTTTTCCTTTTCATCTCGAATGCATGTGTTAATACATGAGAGGATAAATGGTCTCGTGCGCATAAGTACGTCGTTTCTGATTGGTCGATGGCACGCGCACGCACCTGCCATGCATCTTTCCAACTTCTTTGTCGCACCGACCTACGGCTTATGCCTTATGATTATAAGGAGAGGCAATTTCAAATGAATTCACTCATCGATTAAGAGAAAATATTTCCTGCAAATATGCTAATTAGATATCACTATGTTTATCTGTTACTATTGTTGCTAGTTGTTTTTTGTTGGAACTTTCGTACATTATCACATTTTATTTGAATATTTATGGAATATTTGATGCAATTTGAATGTTTTTAAGTGAATTTGAGTGCAATATGAATTTTTTTCTACTTATAGGAGTTTCTGGGTAGAAATACTGCTGATAAACACAATCTAAGAACTAACATTTTACGTTGTTATAATCCTCTCTGAAATTTCTTATCAGCTTCTCCTCGAGCTTCTCTATTGTTCCATTTCCCAAATAGTGATTAGTGATACTTATTTTAATCTTAAAACTACGTAATCCAAAATGACTATGCCTACAATTGTATTTCTACTTTTGTTATTCTGTTCTATGCTTATTTTTCTCACATCTTTATTAATCCCTGCTCAAACATTATCTTTTGAACTAACAGATATCTTCAAGATTTTTGTTCTTCCTGTGTCTCTTAAAATAATCAAACCATGTTAAGGAACATAATTCCTTGGAAAATGTTGAAATATTTTGCGTGAGAAATTTTCAAGTTAGACCTTGCATACTCCCACTGGGAAGTCTGAAAAGTACCGAATTTTGAAAAGAACCAGCTGCTTGCTTCGTTTCAAAAATTCAATCGGTGCATTTTACCTGTCGGTGATTTAAAGTTACGAAACAGGTCAGAAGTTTCAGCTGGTTTCTCAAAGAAATGGTTGCGTAGACCGTATTATAGTAGATTGCATGAGGAGACCCTCGATTAGGAGCTACCAAGGACATTTAAACCTGGGATCTCCGAAAAATCTGCATTTTTCTAATACGGGTTTAAAATTTTTTTAATAAAAAGTAAACATGCAATATTAAAATAAATTATTAAATTAGCTATGTAAATAACATCTATGTAACTTAGGGAAAAATTGAAATTTTAGTAAAAATAGGGTCAGAACTATTTTAAATTAAGGGCAAGTAATAATTACCATTAGAAATTTCTATTGGTAATTTAAAAAAATGTTATTTAAATAAATCTCTTCAAGTCTAAAAGTGTTAAGGAAGTGACTTGGACGCGTGCACCGCTGCAGAAATTTTACCCCGTGGATCTTTAGAAATTGGTCGCAAGCAGTCTTAGGTCTTCCTTTATTGTCGAAAAGCTTGTCTTTTGGTTCCACGCCTCCCATTCACTATCTTCAAAGAATTTTCTCTCATTCAAAACGTTTTAAGAAACTATTACCCTAGTCAGAGACCCAGAGTCATGTGGTCTGTCAATTTTCTTTTATCCTTATGTACAACCTGAATGTAACCACGATGATCTAATAGAATAAAAGAACCGAAGAGAAATGAAAGGACTCGAGGCAAAAGGTAGAAAATCCTTCATATCGTTTTCATTCCACAAAACCTCAGGCACGTGCATCTTTTCCACCAAAACATATTCTCGAAATACTGTAAAGTTAGTCTCTATTAACAAATATAATTTCTAGATCCCTTAATTTAATCCTATCTTCCGATAAAATTCATTTTTTACTTATTTAAAACTTTTTTATGGCTTTTTTATTTGTTGAATGTGTGTAGTCATATTTGCCATATGGGAACATATGAACTCTGGGGAAGCTACGTAGCTATAAAAGGCAAATTACCTTATTGCATTTTTGATCGATTTTTATACTCGATGATCAACAAATAGCAATGAATTCTAAATTTATCCCGCCCAGGTATTAAGAACGATCAAATTTTAAACTACAGTAGGATTTTTTATGTGCACCTGTTCTTTCACAAGACGCTTTCAGGGTAGAAATTTTCGTTCAAACTACAGTCTTCTCGAAAGACGAACATCTGCCCGGCGTAGTATGTAGAAGTAGAATGTCCAGGATGCTTGATATTTCAAACGCTTTTTTATAAATTCAAAAGACCATATAATATAGCAACCAGTTTCTGTTTTAGAGAGACAAAACGTTTCATTCATCAATTTTTTCCAAAAATGGTCTATTGCATCTTACGAACTTATATATGTATCTAAATTGAGAAATTGTTTAACAACAAAGTCAAAACACTGTGTAGTGTGTATTTAATATCTTGAAGGAAAATGTTTTTTACGACGTAAGCTTTTTTCCTCACTTCCGGTTGAAAGTTACGTTCGTATGATAATCTCGAATGTTTTGTGAGTCGCTCGTTCAACTCAGGATTTCCTTGAAGTATATTTTTACCCAGAGGTGAACGAATTCAATAAAGTTGGGGAGGAAACTTTCCGACTGAAAATGCAGGTCATGAATTTCAATGTTTACTACCGGCAAACCTAACTGTAACGACATACACCTGATCAGTATTTATTGCAAAAAACAATACTTGCAACACACATGCATGCGTTATTAAAAATACTACAACAATAATTATATACACTTTTTTATTGCTTATATCAGACTTATATACTCTTTCCAAAAAATTGTTTCTCGTATTGTCTTTATGAAATATATATGTTATTCAGTATTTCTTATGCTGCATATGAGTGCATTTGTACTGTTATAAGCTTTAAGTACTTGTGTAGAGCATCTCAAGAGCTTGTGATAAACGGCCTATTTGTATAATAAGATAATAGACTTTTCTTCTTTTAACACCGCTCAACAAACAACTTAAGTATTCCTTTCACTGCATTGTATAATGGACTCTTCATAAAAAGATTCTATATTCTACGTTAACTAAATGCGGACAGTGTTACTAAATTAAAATGTAATTATCAGTTTATTATTACTTCGAGAGGAATTTTTTGGTATATGTATTACTTAGAATAAAGTAATTTTAATTCATCAACCGTAGTTTAAATTATTATAAAATTGATGTGTTTAAGAACGACTTGAAAATCTATTGCGTGACAAATTGCGCATGCATGTTCGTGTGTCAAGTAACTTTCTTATTGCGGAAGTAAATAGGTATCTTCAGCTTTCAGAGGATTGGTGACAGCTGAGGGACCGCAAGAGATGATGCCCGTATGCAGCTGCTTCTCTTTTAATGTCGCTTCAACGGCTCTCGCCTTATCTTGTATCTTGTTCTTTGCCATTGCATCACTATAAAATTAGCTTTTTCTTTTATGCATATTCAAAACCGCAAAAGGACTATTATTTCTTTTCTGTGAAATTCTTGGGTAAAATAATCATGATATGGATTCGACTATTCAGCTAATTAGCTAATTCAGCTAAGAAAGCTATATTACTGTAATATTATTGTGTTATATCACACTATATTATATTAAAAATGTTTGAACAGTTGTACAAGGTGATTTCGGAATTTTCGTCTGGATTTCACAAGTGGCATTTTCAAATATATTCCTCCTTGAAAAATCACGTACAAACCAGACTCCAAACCTCGCTCCAAACCATAGGCTTGAATGAAAACATCAAGCCCCGTGACAAGACCGGTGATTTAGCAAGGAAACGCGAAGATATAACCCCATTTAGAAGCTTTCGTGACTTAAATCTTTGGGACTGGCCAACACATCTGTTTCAACTTTTTCAGGCGAATCAGCCACTGTAAGAAACCAGAAGGACGAACGGTTGTAAATTTAGAAATTCGGATGAAAAGAACCTCACGTCTTTCAGAAAGTCATAAGACTTAAACATCAGATGTTGAGAATTTTTTTTGTACCATAAATCTTTTACCTAGAGATCTCTTGTACGAAACTTTCTAAAAAAATAGTAGTCTCGAGTATTCATCCATCAACTTCATTTAACATCAATTTTTAAACAAATGATTAAATTTGAGATGTTTACAAAAAATTTTTATTTGAAGAAAAGAACTTGAAAGATTGATAGCTATAAATCAGCTACTGCTAATTTATACCTATCATTGCAATCTTTTGTCGTACAATGTCTAATAATTCTGGATTCATACATCGAGTTAGAAAATATGACTTATTTTTTTTGTGCTACCATGTACATTTTTGTGCTATGTACATAATAATAAGATAATTACAATGAAAAGCATTTCTTTTTTTTTACTTTTATTTTAGGTAAATAGCCTTCGAAGGCATTACGGGATACCAGAACCACTTCATCCAAACAAAATAATTGTTCAAGGTGTTCAGCTATGGAAAATCCTGAAGCTGGTCCTAGATCTAGAAAACGGAGGCATTCCGCTATAGAAAAAGATAGTGTAGCTGTTCTCATACACGGAAAAAAAAAGTTCTTTAAAATTTTACAGAACTAGTTCTATAGTCGGGGATAGGAGCGAATCTTGAACGAATTTAATAGATTTCATATAACTTTCAGTATTTAATGTAGAACAGTTCTGGGATAACTCTACAAAAGTTCTGTAAAATTTACATTGAAGTCCGGTTCAAAAAAGTTCAATAAAATATATAGAGAAATTCATGAAAAAATGTTGAAAAGTTTCGTAGAAATTACATTTGAGATATTGAGAGTTTATAATGAGACCATTATAAAGTCTAAATACCTCAATTCAGTGAAATGTATAGAAAAGTTCTTGAAAAAATGTTGAAAAGTCTCATAGAAATTCGATTTGAGTTATTGAGTATTTGTGAACTACTTGAATGTAAGATTTCTAGAACTGAGTTCTAGAAAATGAGCTGCGCAGTCGTTACTTGCGCAGGTAGCAAAATTCTCCGCGTCCCTCTCCCCTCTCCGCCTCCCCCCCCCATCACGATTGTCTTTATGCATCTTTATGTTACTTAACGGTTTTCACATGCACAGCTGTAGCTTATATCTTAGATTGTATGTAATGCGAAAGTTTTAGGGTTCGAATCCGCGGCGAATAATAAAATTTTCATAGCGTGCGTTTATAAATAGTTTATAAGTAGTGATTGTTTGTGTAGTGGTAAATAATTGTGTACTTAAACGTATAAAAGATATTAGAGTATAATAATAATAATAATGATAATAATACGAAACATTATTTGTAACAATTCTATGGTCTTTTTATACTAATTATAAATATTACTGCTATTACTGCAAAATAAATGCTTATTTGCTAAGCCTGAAAATAAAACCTTATGCCCTCTCATAGGCTAGAATCAAAAGAATTGGGAAAGGTTCTCGAGAGAGGCGAGCAAACACGTAGAGATTTCGATAAAAGTAACAAATTTATTCAGTTAAATAAACAGCAAATTTGAGATGCCCCAGCACGGAACGGATGTGGAAATAGACTCGATATAATCCAATGTTTTTTAAATCAATGAGACGCGATATAAATCAAACAGTAGACTCACAAACCGAGCAATGCTCAAACATCCCTTATAAACTTATTATAATCATTAGAAATTGAGATCGGATCCTTCAAACTATCCTCGAGTCCCTTTCTGAGATCGCTAAGTACAAAAGGTGGTTCAAAATCTTCATTAAAACAATTCCAATAGGCTCAGAGTTTTGACAAGCTAGTACCCTTCCTCGAGGTATTCGCAACTAACTATTCGCGATTGCAAAGTATAAAGCGTTTCAAATATGAAACCCTCAGTGGGTGTGATCACGCTGCGATAGTATTAATACGAAACCGGACCCTTCTTAAATTTGGCCTTTGCGTGCGCCGAGATTCTACCCTTCTATATTTCTTAGAATCCCTTACGAGCCGTGAGTACGATTCAACCCCTTCAAATCCTCGCAGCTTGGTACAGCGTACACAAGGATTTGATTTTTAACCGCGAAACTAGAGAACTTTAACGAAATCCTCGCAGCTTGGTGCAGCGTACACGAGGATTTTGTTAGATTAAAAATTGCGGGCAAAAATGAATGCAAACGAAGGAGGTGTATCAATAGCTTGGAACAGCGTGCATTGATACCCCTCAAAAAAGAAAAAACTACCCTTCAAATTAAAGGATAGGAGAACAGAGTTGCTGAAAGAAGATCCTTAGCTTGGAATAGCGTGCAAGGGTCTTCTTTCCTATATCTACCAATTAGTACAGAGATCCAGATGGTGGAGTGGTGTGATTCTGAAGATGACGTCGAAGTCGTGGAAAAAACTGCGATGCTAGTCGAAAAATTCCGAGAGTTCAAGGCGGGTCGGTTGAGTTGGTCAGGCTGGTGCTCGACCACGATAGTGGGCCAGCGCCCGTGTCTTATCTCCATTGAGATTTGCGTGGTTTCTGGGAAAGACAGGTAGCCAGGTACCTAGCGTAATTGTGCGTTACTGCTCGTGGATCGATAATTGATCAGTCCCAGGTAGTACTCTGCCGTGCCGGTACGCACAAGGTGTTGTGCCTATCGTCAGGTGCTATGGGGTACGGTATAGCCAGACCGTTATATATTTTTTTCGTCGCAAAATCGGTTATCGTTTTCTAGAACTGTTCTCTAAAGTTTCAAGACTTCTTCGATATAGACTGTATATTAGCTGAAGTTTTAGATTTTCTAGAACTGTTCTACGTTTTTCATAGAATAGTTCAACATAATGTAAAACCAAGAAGATTTTAACTTTTAAAAAACTACCCGCTGTATCCTCTACTATAGAACTAGTTCTGTAAAATTTAAAGAACTTTTTTTTTCCGTGTACACACATGCTGAATATTGCTCAAATCTTAGATCTCTTGCACTTAAATCCCGGTTTTGCTGTTTAATCTCTTCTTCCAACCGTCAGAAATACTATATGTATTACGCCTAACAATTCTCTTTCTAACATGAAGTTCATTAGCTAAAATTGTAACATTTAGATTTCTTGTATTCCTATTCTCATCAGTATCAAAACATACTAAAAAAAGAATATAGGAAGTAAACGACCTCTAACATCATGGTATAAAAAAGATTGGAGGAGCATCATCAGAACCATCATGTTCAGTAGATAAACCAGAAAAACCATCAATATCAAGACTATCTTCACTATCCTCTATGGTTATAGACAGTCTTCGATGATCTCCAGAACCATCATCTCTAGGAGGTAGAGTTGTGTTTTCTAAATTCTTATTAATTTCTTATTTCTTTCTGTCGTTAGCTTGCTCTTTAAACTTTATCTAATTGATAAGTAGCTGGTAGGCGTATGCTGAGATACTTTGAATTGTTTCTATAAAATACGGTTGTGAATGTGAGTGTGGCGATGAATTGGGTGGTAATGGAATGATTGTGGCACTGTATAGGGTCAACCTCTTTAGAGATCTTTGTCTTCTGAATTGTACATTCCATTTCAACTCCTTGAAATTAAACCAGATCAAACTTGAATCTGTTTTATTTTTGTCCTCTGAAAGGAGTATTTTTTTTAATCTCTCCCTAATTCACCATTCCAGCAAGTGTAAGCAATTTTGCAAGCTTTTGAATTAAAGCAATTTTTAAATCTTTCAATGATTAACACATTTTCAATGGTGGATAATAAGGATTTATTCTTCATCCTTCATTTCTTCATTTAAACTAAGCTCAGCCTACAATCGCTAACATTTTCTTCTTAAGTAAGTATGATTCTTTTGACGCCTTCCGGATTAAAAGTGCGGCTTATCGCAGGGCAAAAATCGTGGGACCGAGTTATTAAAGCTTTAGAACCGAATTCAGTCTTGTTAAGTGGCATTGTTGGTTCGACGTAGGAGTCAATTCCATACGAAGCTGCTAGGCGTATCTCCGCTTCCTCGCAGCCAACCAACACCTTCATCTTAAAACTCTTGAAAGAGTGTATTTGTGCATATATATATATATATATATATATATATATTATTGTGCTTGCATATACATCTCGAACCCCGAATCTACAGTACGCACACTCGCCACGTAATTTTAGACTTTAGGGTTCTCGATTCATGGGAAAATCCGATCTCCCGTGTTTCATTTTTACGAATTTCCAAATACTTCCTTTGTCGAAGCAAAAAAGGTTATTTAAATTAATTCACCTCAAAAAGGCCGTATGATCTATCTCAGTTGTCATTTTTTCAAATAAGGGTCCATTATTCTTCAATGCGCATTCTCTGTAGTCCTAATTAGATTCTGATAAGAATATTTCTCTAAAGATTTTCTCTCACCCTCTTGAAGCTGGTTCTGGTTTCCCCTTTTCAAAATGGGGGTAAGAGGTTGTACTTTCGGTCAATGCCTCTGTCAGATGTTCATTGGTCTCGTAAAGAAGTGGGCAACCAACCCTAAATGGATTGCGAAGGGTGTCCCCTCAGTGACTCTCATGTTTCTAATGTTTAAATCTTAATTTCTAATAGTTTAGATTTGACCAAAAATTATTCCAAGATACAATTATTACAATATTATTACAAGTTTGCAATTCTTCAAAGTATTAAACCCATTAGGAGTAAAGAATTTGAGAAAATATATTTTTGAAGAGTAAACATTTTCATAGGTCGTAGAACCATCCTTTAAAATATTCTCTTTTAAAATTTGCAGACAATGTTCCAACGGAAAATTAGCACACTTCATCTAATTATGATGAGATTGTGAAGTGGACTTGAGAAACTGTAAAAAAAATTCGAAAGAGGTTGATCACCTTCAGGAGGCTCATTTACGTGTCCCCCGCCTCTCGTAACCCGAGCCAACAATACTTTTAAAATACCGTGCACTCCTACATTTTCTGGGGGATGGTTCCTTTCATTCGCCCCCAACGCGCACGCGCCAGTCTCACCGACTTCCTGCCATCCGCCTTGTACTTCCGGTATTTCATATTATATTATATGCACACCATTACTAACCTTATAGAGTTGTATGTAGAAGAAAACGCATCTGCACTGTTAAGGGGTCGAGTTTTAGGCGGTACGAAAGTGACAGATGCATGCCTAATAATATCTATTAAGTACGTGTAATTCATTCGTTAATTTGTCATGCCCAGATTCGATTTCAATGAGAAAGTTTGCCAGGATTTACATCTTTACAGGGAAATGTATGGGGTCTCGTAATAGAGTGGAAGTTCATAAATTAAGGTTCCCGATAATAGCCCCAATTTTCAATTAATTTTGACATTGATGACCCTACCGTATAAATTGGTATAAAAATGTTAATTATGGTAAATATAAAGCTTGTTGAAGTCTTTGTCGACGCTTTAAACCTGCATGGTTAATTCCTAAGTTGCATACCATGTAATCCTTATGCCAACTTTGACAGCACGATACTTTATGATCGAAGTAGTCTAACTACTCATATTAGTTATATTTAGTTACAACAGGAGAAAAGCACATAATTTTTGTTCATTGAAGAAATGCGACGACTTTTGTTGCCTTCCTCCTCTCTAATAAAAGAAGAGTTATTACCAGAGTTATTTTATCATGGGAATAATTTACACAGCACTATTGTTTCCAATTCTGATTTCTAAGCAAATAGAAAACTAAAATCTTTTTCCAGCACTCTTTGTTGTCATGTAAAGATAACTAATAGGAAAATTATTCAGAAGATTGATTTACTAATAATGCTAAAAAAAGAAGGTGCGAGTTAAAGTGAGGATGATTTAGATATGGAAAGAGGGAATAATGTAAACAGAATGTTATTTTTCCCAGCCTATAAATTGCAAGTGTTACGAGTACGAACATATAATTATGAAGCACTCTTACAACGCGATAAAGGCGTATTGAGGATAAACTCGAATCTAGTAGCAGAGGAAGCGAAGCGTGTCTCCGTTTCCTCGAGTCAGAACCTCGCTAGATTAACTACCGCCTCGACCGGATTCGCCAAAATTACCGAAATTACGGACACAACTATGTTCCCCAGATTTTTTTATTTCTCGTACGCAATTCACTCATTCATTCGTAGGCATATCTATATTTTATTCAGTCATACATGCAAGTAGATATTTGCAAGTACTCGTTGAAAACTGCACGCACATCCTCAAATTCACGCATCTGCGTGCACAGATAATGAGTCATTATCATCAAGTAATCATCTGATAAACGATTTCAATCTAGATAGCTTTTTGAACACTGCTGCATCATTTCAAATGAAGGCTGCAGAAACTGTCTGAGATCTATTTCTAGAATTTTTAACCAAAAAAGACTTCAATTGAACAGTAAACTGTAAAAGTGAGTCCAGCTGTTTTCTATGCTATAAAGAAATCGGCAAAGACGAGTTTAACCCTGTTACGCAAAAAGAATAACAATTCAGGTAAAAAGGATGCGCATGGTGTCGGAGCGAAAGGAAATCGTGGCCACGGTGCCGTGGGTATATTTCCCACCCTCCAGGATGTTTTTTCAAGCTGTGCACACGTGCCAAAGGAATCGTGCATGAAAAGCGCGTGGCGTGACAAAACATCCATTTTCGTGGGAGGACTGACAAACATCGCATTAGAAATTAGAAAAAGACGTGACTTCCTATAGAATCAATTATATTCTTTTGAATCCCGACCCTTTACAAGGAAGATATGATAAACGTGGAATACATTATTTCCTCAACCTGTCATCACTTGATGAAAATATCTCTCTTTTACAATATTTTTTCGAATCGGACTGACATTGACCACAAATCGAGGAATGGAAACCAGAATTGCATGTGCAACCGCAAAATTGTGGCTATGTTTATATTATACTTTCTTGTTTATGTTTTACACAAGCATAGAAACTCCTACAAAGTCATTAATACCTACCTACACTCCTACATATTACATTCTCATCATTTTATCTTAACATTCCATATACAATACATAGATACTTTAAGTCCTTGATATTTTGTTGCTATATTTAGAAAATATGTTACTTCAATTAACATATATGTTTTTTTTGCAACAGATTGTTTTCGAGTAATATTCTAAACGGGTGGTTGACATCGATAAATTACAGGGGTGCAAAAATGGGGGACGTATTGCGTATGGAGTGCACCTTACTGATATCACCTGTGAAAGGCCCAAGTATGGGGCTAAAAGTTCGAGGGGTTGAGCAATTGGGGAGAATCCGTATATTCTGCCACGTGCCACTTGCATGCAATGACTAACATTACACCCTTACTAAAATGCTTTTACTGGTTCTTCCACGCATGATTTATATCTCGCTTGTTATATATCCACTTCACTCCCAAATCTCTAAACACCAACCGGGCGTAAAATCTTGTCATAATATTCAAGACTTTTTTATCCCTTCATCATGAAACAAATATCAACTTAAACGTAGAAATCAAATTTCTGAAACCAGTTAATTATAATCGTACTTATATTGATCCAATTATCCATTAATTGATCTTACAAAATTGTATTGAATAAACACTCGACACTAATGCAATGATGCAATGATATCTCAGTGTGCAAATCATTTTCACGAGAACGTCATGCGGGTGCACAGAATATCAAATTCCCATCAATCATTTATTGACCGGTACCGGTTTCTACGACGACGAGTTTGGTTTCAGTTCTCCAATTCGATCCACCGCAATCCTCGCCGGCAATGTAATTTCTGTTTCGATATAAATTGAATTGCGCTTCGTCTTGTCTCCGTGACATTTAAGTGCCTGAAAATTGAATTTCGTGAGAAAAAGATATATCTACGGAAAAAAACGAGCTTTACAAATCCCAGTTCATTTCGAGCTTGTAAAAAAAAAGATTTGAGACTTTTAAAGATTTGAGACGAAAAAATGTTATTTAGTGAATCCTTAGTTAAAATAACCGAAAAGGTTGAGGAATGACCCGCATGGTATGCAAATAATCAGTCTCCAGTTAAATTAAAATCGTTTTCATTATATTGAATGAAACCGTTATTTGAAACCCGCATATGACTCATTTTAATTATGAACTTAACACTTTTTTGTGACTAAACTTGTGATTGACTTAATTGTAATGAGGGTAAATTGAAGGGTTAATTTTAGTTTAACTGAAAACTGCCTCAATCAGAGCTAAACTGATTAAAGCCTTGCTGGATTTGTAATAAGATGAAATACAGCTCCTATGAAGTATTTTTTCAATGATCAATAAAGGAGGATATAAATAATAATATTGAACACTATAAATTGATGGGAAAAGACGATACTGCATAAATTTTCCTTGTCAGTGTCTGCACTGGACCCGAACTTTGCCTCATGGGAGAGAGAGACGTCACGAATCCCATGGAAACACGATCTTTCATACACTGAGAGATTCAAACTGAAAACTAAAAAGAAGTGCTCGTCACGGCAGGTGATTCGCGTGAATATTTATTCTCGAACTTATAATCTGAGAAAGTATTATAATCACAAAAAGAGTTTTTTATTTTATAAACTAACGTTTGAAGAAAATCTCATTATTTCATGTTTTGCTCAAATGTGTATAGAATTAAAAATATCAAAATTAACGAGAAAAGTTTTATTGATCAAGAATTTATATTTTATGGACGATTTAATGCTTTTCTCGGTAAGGTCCAGATCGTTTAGCTTGAGGATAAGTTTTGATTAGCCTTATTTATTATAATCTCATATCTAAACGTTCTTGATACTTTTTGCGTATTTTTAAAAATTTCAAATTATTGTGCGATGCACGTCCTATTCGCGAGGCGTAAAAACCATCTTGCGAGTATAGTTGAGGGACCCTCCTCATTTACCTTCTTGTGCATAAGAAAACTGCACGTGTGCAAAGACCTCATCTATGCATACGTACTTGCTATGCTTCGCCATTATCTGATATAAGTACATCGTGCACTGGCCTTGCATTACAGAAGCACTTCACCTTCTGTGTTCCTCGTAAAGTTTTTATATTATTCAAGCTTACGATTAATTATAAAAATTTTAAAAACAGGAACATCTTCTCGTGCCTGTTTTTCAAAAAACTCTTAAAACTAATGAAATCATATTCTATCTTGGAAGTGTTTATATTTTTCTGGAAGGATATGTCGACATTTTCATCGAAATATGAAGTTATTTAATTGATATGCAAGGCTGAACATCCTCACTCGTGAAAGTTATTTCGATGCAGTCTTTGGGTTGAAATTAATATTCATGGCTCACGTCTAACTTTGTTACATTATCACTATCAGGATGATCTTACCATAAAATATCGTTAAGAAAGGGGAATTCACGATAAACAAAATAACTCATTAGAATGCACAGGACACTTAGATCTGATTATAACAAAGAGAAGATTTACTGATAAAAAAAAATAAAAATGGGTCATTAATTAATCAGAAAAAATCGTTGAAACTTAAACAGCTAAATAACCCAAAATATACATAACCCAAAATGGACTTAAAAAATGGGAATAATCTGATACTGGAGGTTCCTGTTCAACTCGACAAACTCTCTAAACCTGAGCCCTAGACTTTCAGTCTAGAAGACTTTTTTTGCACAGTGATAGCAACTTGATTGAATGGAAGAACTCCCATAGCAATGCAAGATATCACCGAGGACGGGGGCGCTTGACCTCCCTATCGAAGAGGGTAGCCCGGTGCGTTCAGGTAAGGGCAGCTGTCCACCAGGTGCCTTACCTTCCCTTTCCTCCCTCTCTGATCAGAAACTTCCAGCCGGAGTGGGAATCCTCGCTTCCCTATTGGTTTCTGGCTCGCGCTCGTCTCAGCGATACCCCTGGCTCCCGTCTGTGAAATCGTCAGTCGACCCTGGGCTCTCGAAGAGCATTCAGACGTTCTCGCAGCACGTGACTGCGTTTCTTTTCTCTCTTAGTAACACGCGACGTCGCAAAGGTTAGGTCTCTCATCAGACCAGTCCCCAGTTTCAGTCTTTTACATCTCCTTGGATCCTTCGCGAGCACGTGTTCAATTCTTGCTATGGATAACCGGCGAGTCCAAGAACCACGTATCTAGTCACGGGTCAGTTTACCTTGTAAGGGTAGTTTTATTGAATGTACGGTGAAAAAAACTTCACAGTGACTCGGAATATCTGTTAAACAGTAAATTCCGCATAACCTAAGTGAGAAGTGATTGGGTGTTTTGAAAGTCGTACTCCTTTTCTCCCAAGTCGAAGAAACGGTTGCATTTATGGGGGTGTCTGGAGAGTGTGTGGTCAAAGGTGCTGGCAGTAAAAGCCACCCTTGCCATTGCTGTGGACACGCAGCAAACGCGAGCGCAAGTGTTCCCCTGCATCATAATCATCATCACCATCACCAACATCACCACAATCATCATCATCTGAAGAACCCGGTTGAGGTCAATCAGAACACTGGTGATACCAAGATTTTGGCACCTCTGCGCAGCAAGATGAGAGTCCTCAAGAAACTCAAACGCAAAATGGGTCTAGGTGAGCTAGTTTGCTGACTTTTTCATTTCAGGTCTCCTATTGCATGCTGGGTTTCCTACCCGCTCATGGGAAACACTCTCGCGCTTCGTCACAGGCCTCTGACCTTCTGCAGATTGCAATTTATTGTAGAGTTTCGTCATCTCGATTAGCGATCGGTTGCAGACATTACATTATTGCAGGTACCATTGTTCGTGGACGTGTGTGGCTGTTGATGGGTGTTAGAATTGTGATGTGTGGTCTTCGGATACATTAGAGAGAAGTATGTTGGACCAAACGGCTTATCCAGAAAGGCCAGGAGGTTATTTAAGGATTAGGAGATAAATCCCTTTTTTCCATTAACCACCAGTGGCATTTTTCTCTTCATATGATATATAAATACAGCTATTCATGTAACAACGTTCCAATTGCATTTTAGCAATGCATACTCGACTGATTCTTACACGGATAATGTTTCTATACGCATGACTGCCACTATTGGCAACCCTTTCACAATTTGAAGGCAAATTGAATTAGAAACAACTGAAAATGAAAGCATCTATGAGAGATTAAACATTAAAACACCCCATCATGAATTCCCTTCCATCCTTTTGAGAACCTTCATCCCTAAAAACACGATGTTCCACTTTTGATGTTTTTAGGTTGCTCGCAAATATGCGAGCTCTAGAAAACTTTACAAACTTTCAAACTGACCGACTTTTTCGCAATGCATGATTTATCCTCATCCCGAGCTTGGCACGAATTCATGCTTCCTTGCCTTGTGTATTTTCCCGTTCATCAGATACTTTTGTGAGTCGCGACCCTCTTTATTATCCTCCTTCCAGCCATTGTGGCTCGGCCTTCCCGTTCTATTTCCTTGCAAACATTTGTTTTCGGTTGCGAAAGTCGGTAGCTTGACAATTTCGATACGGAAAAGTACGAGGGAAACAATAATAATGAATAGAGTATCTAACAACAAAGCAGAGAGGGTATTCTCGGTTCGATGATGGTTATTAATGTTCGTGTTTATGAATTTCCAGTGACACATTTCTCGATCGGTATTCAATTATTCATTGCTAACACGCAATTTATTGACTTCTATGATTATGAATTTATTGCATAAAACAAGAAATAATTGCAGTTTGTATCTGTTTACATCGTCTAATCGTCTTGTTCCATCTTTTTTCTGTCATGAATAAAATTTGGACTCGATGAACTTTGAAGCGAGCTTTCGAGTCAGTCGCTTTGTTCCCATGTTTAAAATAAAAGGTCAAAGAGCTAGGAAATGACGATGGATTTTCTATCCGTGAGTTTAAGTAATAAGAAGAAACGGTTTTTCTCGACCGGGAGGTTAAGACACAAGACGACCAACTCTCAGCCCATTACTGCTATAGTTTACTTTGTGGGAGACCTTGAGTTCACTCGTGTAAAAGCGTCCATTCAGATTACAGTATTCACTCACATTTCCTCTTTTTCTAGTTGTAAATACACTCGCGTGTGCGCCAAGTGTTCAGCTTATCTTAAATTGGACTCTAGAAGCAGGAGAGGAAGAATTAAAAGAGGAAAAAGTCCCTTTTGTTTCCCTTTCACGCCGGGATGTCTGGTATTTCAATAAGTTTCAGTAATATATTTTTAGCTGACCACAGATCGATGACGATTACTAAATAATGTAAATAATACGCTCAAACTTTGTAGGATCTAAAATTTAAATAGTCTTTCTCCTAAGGTTAAAGAGACCTTTCGTCTATTTTCAGCCAATTATTCTTCAAGGCAGACCAGATGTTCAAAAATCCACCCTCCTACTTGGCACCCCCGCTTCTCTTTTCCACCCTCGGCTATATAACGAGATTTGCTGCGCCCAGACAAAACAGCTGACGATACCGCCTTTAAATTTTTGAACGCATGTGTACCTGAGTTGCGCTACCTGAGTCAGAGATTCTCATCTCAAATTTTCTAGAAACTAATTTTTTGGACTCGTATATGTCTTCAGAGTGATATACTTTCAATAATGAAAGTGGAGAAAAGAGATTTATATCCGTAAATAAAGTTTATCGAAAGGGTGAAATAGGGGAGGATTGCCAATAAGATCACGATTTCAGCTTCTTATCGCATGAAAGACGAGTTCTTCCTACAACCTCACGCCTTCCGTTCTTTCTTTACACCTTTTTGCCCCATGAATCATCCCATTGCGATTCTCAGTGAAGGATTCTTCTCGGTAACAAGTGGATTTCCTGAACACTCAGTTGTTTTTAAGTTTCGTGAGAATGGAAATGCAATTGCTGATGGATGAATTCTCATAGGGAAGTAATTTACTTATTGGATTAAAATTTCACTGCTACTGGATATTATGGATGATAAGATGGTGCAAAATGTAGAAGCAAATGACCCGGAAACTGTCGGTTGGTTTTGAAATTGAATAGCTATGGCTATGTATGTTTCGAGTAGGAAGAGTTCGTAGGGCATGTTTGTCCATGCACCTTCTTCGCCTTTCTCATCGGCAATCACTGACCATCCTCACCCGTACACATACACCCACCAGACTCTCTTTGCCTGTGACGTCACATTCAAGCATAACCTGTCTTTGTTCCCACACATGCCATTTCTCGAACCGGTTTACCATGTTCCGTATTACCTATCAGCTGTAGTTTACAAGTATATACATATATACAATATATGCAACATATAGACCGATGAATCAGAGCCTGGACTTCCCAGTCGAGTCCATACACTTTTCTTAGAGTAATTGCGTAATCGAGTGTTTAGGTATACTGAAACATAAAGGAATTGATCTTTACGCTATTGCAAAATATTTTGCTCGAAAAGAAAGATTGAAGAATGTGTTTGGTGAACAAGTATACAAGTTATCAGATAGCCTCGAAATGATATCGTGTGCATATCTTCATGAAATATCAAGGTAAAGCTTGATACGTGGCTCTTATCGCATCTCTAAATGGTATTTATGTTCATCCTACTTGCACATTTCCTGTAATTTTTTATCGTCGGTCAAAAAAGAGATATTTTTTGCTCTTTATTCTTTCAGTTTTAAAGTTTTATTTGCTTCTTATCTTTCTTGTTTGTTCAAATCACTAAAAACCGTATCTTCTTCGCGTTTCCTCAACGAACAAATGACTTTACGAGTTTCGTGTCGAAAGAGAAAAATGGTGCTATCGAGAGCGGAAACGGGCTGAAATCCCGGCCGGAAGTCGATGTCGAGAGGGCAAGTACCTGAATCAAACGACACACTCGTTCTTCCTAAACGTTTTTCAGTCCTTCGGAGGCCGACAGAACCGCCTTCGAGGTCTTTTCTTTCTCTTTTTTTTTTAATGACTCACATACTTAAGGAGCACTCGAAAGAGGCAGTGGGGATTATATCTTTGCGCATTTTTAAGTAGAAATTCAGGAAATAAGGTCTGTGAACACCCTAGCACGTGCGTCGATCCTCAACGCAGCGGAAATGCTGTCGGAGGCTGACGCAAGTAATGTATATAAACTTTGACAAGCAGACTAGAAAATTCAGCTAGCTCGAACGCCTCAGAAATTAACCATCTACGCACACGAAATCATTTTCTTTATCAAAAATCTGTTTGGAAATTGAAATTCTCATATCCGAATGATTACATAGTTCTTGGTTGTGACTGTCTAACATCTGTCGACACGCGAAGAATCGTGTTGGGAAGAGGAAGTTCCTATTGAGCACTCGTATAACATCCAGAATCTAGATTGGCCTAAGGTTCTCCAGATGTCTTTCCAGACTCTCTGATTAACTTTTGAACTCATGGTATATTACTATTTTGCAGAAAATTCCAATCAGAAGAGTCTACTTTATCTTTTGAATGTTAAAAATTCTGGGTGTGAAAAAGTGGATATGTGGAAATATTTTGCTCGCAGTTAAAAAATATTTTTAGTCTGGAGAGAGTTTAAACATTTTGTTTATCAAAGGAGAGTGCATGATGGAATATCGTGCTATAGCCTGTTGCGGTCTACCCGAGGCTGCTTTTTAGAGAACTCGTTTCTACAACCCCTCGAATGCTCTATTACCCCCAGGAGTACTCGTCACTGCCAACGCTCTATTTTTAATGGAACAAATGTTGAGATATCGCTTTATATGTTTGTTTCAAATTTCTTCAGTTAAACGAATTCAAAATCTAAATACTTTCATTTCCTTCCACTTGACTACATCATTGACAAAAAATAAGACAATCACTCAAATATCTTTCAAGTATGAAACTCAAACTTTTTGGATTTCCTTTCTAAAAATCCATTGACTAGTATTATAAAATTCTTCAGTTTCTCTGATTCTTGGGAAGTAATATTAAAACTTCACTCAAAGAATATTTTACAGCTTTTTGATAAAAGATTTGTAGGCCTTTTCGGTTTGTACTCAGAGTTCTGACTTTTTAAAGGGTTTTTCGCAACCCTAACACTCAGATTCGATATTACCCCAGGGAGTGTACAGAGCCTCTCGACTTTAATGGAACAAATGTTGCCACATAGTGAAGTCCTGCGCGAGCTCACGAATATAAAAACATTATTTTGTCGACTACGCGGTGAATTTTTAACAAAATGCTAATCTTTGTTCGCTAATCATTATTCTCCAATCGTTAAAAATATATCTAAATACTTAGAAGGACACTTTCTGCTTTTTAAAACTTTATTTCGCGAGGAATATTTTTTAGCACATTTAGGCGTTTTAATCTCATTGACCTTGATGATGGTCGACCGGAAATCAGATGATATGTGATTCCTACAGTGGCTGGAACGTCGTTATCTTCGCCCACCTTCCATAAAGTCAGAAAGGCCAATTCGACCCACACGCAATTTAAGTCGAGGCGCCATTCAGCTTGTGGATTGAGCAAGTCAATGACTGAATGAGCGAAGGAGATGATTTAATTGCCAGGAGTTAAAGGTCAATCCGACCACAACGTGACTGTAATCAGAGGCTCTTTTTATTTCTTTTAAAGCTCTTATTTTATCTCTACTCGTTTTGTAAGTCTATTGTTCTACTCTAATATAGTAACTTACTGAAATATTAAAACTAAATTTAAAGATAAAAATATTTGAACTATTTGAAGAATAGATCTTCTTGACATGCGAAGTTTCGTTTGCTATAAACCGTGAGAGCTAGAACATGTCTTCTGGAACAGATTTATGTTTCCTCAAGTCTGCACGTAGCATGCATCGATTCTTCACTCATTCCTTGCGGATATCTAGAACAGCTGTTCATTTAAGTCACTTGTAGAAGCTTGTACAAAAAAAAAACGCGGTTATTTCTGGAATGAATCTCTCCCAGCGATTAGGGAAGTAACTCTACGATTGATTCCGAATTTTTATTCAGAATTACTGAAGAAGGCTCTTTACAATGCACGATTAGCTTGACATACGCGATTACAAGTGATTTCACTTTAGAGTCAATTTAACTGGGTCATGGAGACTAAATATGCTTCTTCATTCTGAGAATTGACTTGATGTCTTGCACAGTGAAAGCTTTGAGGTAATTAGATTGCGATTAGCGGATGAATAGTAAAAAACTGATCGGTCGAGATAGAATCGTTGATTGATTAATGCAGGGTCATTAGTTTCCTGATTGTGCCAATTACTTGATCAACCAGTTGCTTTCCAGAAGAAAATATTTCTCTTATTCTTAAGTAATTTGTTGGTGTCTCTTAAATTATGAGAAGCAATAAAAGTCAGATTAATCAACAGATCTAAGAATGAATTAAAGTTGAATTATTTTTTCCGAGTATAAGGAAATCTAGATAAAAGTTTAGAAAAGGTGCTTTGCTAATTAGAAGTGGAATCTTGTATCGTTGTTATGGTTGAGAGCCACTGGAAATCATTGACCCCACGGAAACTGGGAAAGTTCGTGGGCACTCCTGGACGTTCAATGAGAGCAGGGAGTCAGCGAAAGAGGCAGAGATGTTCAGGTCGTTGTCTTAATAGTTAATATCTCTCGACTTATACCATCGTCATGTCATGTTTTTCCTCCTCGTTGTTCAGTCTCTTTGACCAACACTTCCCGTGACCTCGGGATCTCCACAATTCACAGATTATGTACTCGTTAAACCCAACCCAAGAACTTCTCAGCTTCTCACCATTAATGACTCACTTGACCTAAAAAATTTCACTAAAATCTTCACACAATTCTTTCCTAAATTAATATCCTACTTGAAAAATATCAAAGAAATTTTATTCTTGAAATAAAGTCTGTGCAGAGTCTATAGTATCCAGGGGTGAAGTTCCACCAGAAATGGCTTCCTTTCATTTGATCCCTTCCTTCCGAAGGGGAACTGATCCTTCCTTCCCAGGATATGATGAAAAAAAATCTTGTGGGGAAAAACGTTACGAACGTTCGTGGGAATTCACATGTAAATCCCCCTCTGTAAGGTGTTTCACAATTCATAGAAATATATAGGTGATCATCTGCCCTTGATAGAAAAGAAAACCTAGACACTTGTTGCCTTACAAGAGTAGAGGACTAGAAACTTAAGTTTAAATTAAAGAAAAATGTTGCCAATTTGGCAATAGAATTTTCTTAAAAATTGTCTTCTTTTATTTCATTGCCTACATTTTTAACTGGTCTGACTTTCTCTTAAATTGTCCATCACCTGGTAAACCGCCTCCCATCTGGTATAACGTCAAGCAATCAAGCAACTTGGATACAAAGCAAGAATCCTTAACCCTTGTCCACCTTTTTCTCGTTTATCTAAGACCAAATCAGAGCTCACCAGATGCCAGATTTTCTACTGGTGCGAGAAAACACAGAACAGGGCATGTCATTCCTATATGATGCACTACAGTGCCTCTGGGCACATATATATATAGATTATACAGACGAACACATATATATATATATATATATGTTTGTATATATATTATACATATATGTGTATAAAGTATATAACGCACACAGCGTGCATATCGTTATCAACCCCCTGACAACAGCCAGTCTGGTGTCGAGGCACGATCGATACAGCTTCTATTGCAATATCAACGCGCAAACCCCATAAGTGGGGGCATCCAGAGTCGGTTGGTTCCATGGAAATTCTATAGGAAACTGCACCTCTATAGGAAATGCGTTCTCCCTCTATACCTGTATATACTCCGCCCAATCCGACGCCTTTAATTCCATCAGACGATAAAAAAACGCACGACATTTTGTTTATCTCCTGCGTCTAGACATCCAGGATTTATTCGAATGTTATTCGAAAAATGATTGGAAAAACTAGCAAATAGTATAGTAAGACATTAAATAAATTAAATAGCTCTTTCAATTTCTCATGTAACTTTCAGATTGTTCAAAGTTCCGTTTAATCAAGCACGTGCATATTTCGCAGAGGGCGAAAACATGCTTTTGATCATGATTATAGGGAGTAGCTTATGCTGATATCCCGCAGTGAAATGGTGTTCATTGAAGCGTAAAAAAGCGGCAAATTTTGAAGTTTTGACGCATGCATATTTTATACCGAATACAATGTGTTCATACCCGATCCATCAGACGATTGTGACGTTTATCGCTCTTTCGGAAAATCTATTGCGTATCGGGGATTATTATAATAAAACGCTGTCGATAACTGATGAGTAGATTATGGTTGAATCACTCTGAAAAGTGAACATTGGTCTTCCAAAGCATGATGGATTTCCTGTATTTTGATTCATTACCAGTAATTGTTATAAAAGCTGTAGTCAATGTTATGATGTGGTAAAAGTTCACAATGTACAACATCATACATTATTATTTTCACTCTGACTTTTTCCCTGTTTCGAAAACATCAACTTTGATCTTGTACCCTTTTCAGAGCTCTCGAATTTACGAGAGGGTTGAAATCCCCTCTAATGAAAAGGTTAACAAGGTAGACTCTGTAGGAGAAATCCTGTAATTATTCAAGTTCGCTGAAATAATTCTGGCCAAGAATGCGACGCAATATTTAACGTGAAAACCAATCCTGTCAGGATACAGAGGGATGGTGGCAGAGGTGGACAATGGTGGTAGAATCAAAAGCTTGGAGAACTATCGATCGGAGCGAGTGAGCCGTGAGCATTTTCGAGGGTGCAGGAATTTCGAATGGAGGGGATTGGAAGTGGAATAGAGATGCAGGGATGACGAGAGAGAGAGGGGGGGGGCAATCTGTTTGAAGCGATATGGTGGCAGAGAGAGAGAGAGAGAGAGAGAGAGAGAGATCAGAAATCCTTTGTCAGGGATCTCTGGGTCCCTTCTTCCAATGGATTGATTCCTACGCCATTGCAGTAAGCCCGGTGCTTATTCCTGGGCCAGGTGGCACGCAACCGTCGTTTCGGCATCCCCTATTGCTCGCTGCGTCACGCCTGCATGGCAGCTGCACATACGACTTCAATACACATAAGTTTCTACTTCGGGTGACGAATACACCCTTAAGAATTATCTGGGAACGAAAAATTTGTGTGTGAATGAAAATGATTTTAGGAAAAACATTTAAGATTCAGAAGTTATTCATCGGGAGACTTGTTTGGGTCTAAAGGGTCGTTGCTCCTCGGGGTGTAACTAATCTTCTGGCAATCTTCATCGAAGTTAATTGCGAAGGGAGTTCCGTGTCTGTGCTTCTAGCAATGCATTCTTCCGTACTCCCTACCCGCTAATTTCGTAATCTTCGGCACGACCTGGGAGAAACGAAGTTAGGTGGCAATAAACTCAGAGTCGTTATTTTGTAGGAATGCTAGATGCTAGGACTGTGTGATCCATTAGCACGGAAAAGAGTCGGATGGTAACCAAGTGTAACGAAGTTTCTTTACGAGATTTTACAATCGACTGAAAGGTTTCCTGAGAAGATCACCTCTATCTCCTGAGATTTGAATTTAATATATGAAATTTGTACACGGGAGAGAATAGAGATTTTTGTTGTTCCCCTTTACAAGGTCTCGGCTCAGTTCGCTCAAGTGAAACCGCCGAATATGGAAATGAACCAATATGACGGTTTAACTACTTGAAAAAGAATCCCAGATCTCTTACTACATATTTTCATATGCAAGAAACTCGTCCCTCTGACGATTGTCGCTAAAAATAGCTAGAGATATCTCTGGAAATGTTATTATTGAAACTCTAGTCAAAGGTTTTCGAATTACCAAAATTCAAATTGCATCATTGTAGATTGGCAAAAAGCGAGGCAAACAATGACTAATTATATCTGGTGAAAATGGTAGGAGAGAGAGATAAGGTTACATGCTGATGATATCGACAAAGATCGGATATCTTTGTTCGAAGCTGGTATTATCATTGGATGTAGAATACAAACAACCGTCTGTATGGCACGCAGGATATACCATGCTGGCACACTGACAGGACGCACACAATGGCAGCCGGTGGTCGGGGCCTCACGGCAGCTGGGGCGTTTGGTTCTCGAACGCCAGTCGTAGTACTGGCGTCGTTCAAGCTGCCCGCCTTTACCTCGGAAGTCCGTGGAGAATATCGTTCGGCGAGAATACTCCTTGCTTTCTCGTAAATCATCCTAGAAAGCTTGAATGAAAAGCGTTTCTACCCTTTGTTTTGAAATTGTCGCGTTCGGGCCTCAGCCGCCATATTTGATTTCTTCGGAGGGCGCTTACGGTTCCTCGATAACCTTCCGAAGATCGGCCAATATCTAGATATATTTGAAGATCTAGAACTAGAGAAGTGAGGAAAATATCTCTGGGTACGGTTCTTGTGGTTTCGCACAGAATTCAAGAGACACGTTCGATTCGGTCGTTAGTTCTTCGCACATTCTAATTGCGTGCCTGGGCTCGCTAACGTCAGGACCTAATGTCTCTTTCCTGCCAACGACCCAGGAAGCTAACTATCGGAAGGGCTACCAGGGTGGCTCGCCAAAGGCTATCCTCTAACTCTAACGGCACGGGTGAGTATTCTCACCACTATATAGTCTATAGTGTAAACACCTGATCGACCTCTGCCTTTCTTTCACGACCTACCTTTCGCCATAAATCTGCTACATAATATTATTGCGAATTTTAGATCGTTTGCTAGATTAAGACATATTGAATAATGATTATTGATACTGAAAGCCTCTAGGGTTGCTTTACAAGAAGCATAATATGCTGACCACGAGGAAGATTTCCTTCCAACACTCGACCTGGTTTTCTAAGGTTTGTTTGCAATCTTAATGAAGGCGCTCCATGAGGCACGTGCTGCTTTGTCCCGCAAGAAGTGGAATTTCATTAAGGTGTTCGTTAGCAGCTGTAACCTAGCCTTGTCTCCTAGACGAGTTCGCTTGCCTGTTAGCCCTCAAATAAGCCGTCGCGAATTTCACTTGTTAATTTATCTGTTTGGTAGGAGATATAAAATGTAGATATAAAATACAGGATGAACAGTTGAAGACTGAATTTCACTGGTTTTAAAGGACTTTAAAGTTTAGATATTGAATTAAAATTCTAGGTCTATAAGCCGATTTGCATTGAAAGGCTATCGACTGTGTACCTTTTAACCTCTTTGAATAGCTACCCCTTATAATAAGGGGGTGGCTTGGGTCGTTAATCGATCAAACGATTCGTTCCCTTGGCATTTTTTTCGAGCATCCCCTTCGCCGATGAAGAAAGAATCCATGCATGTTGAATCCATTACTTTGGATGATCGCTCATGGCGGGGCTGGTGTTTTCGCATATATACACCCCCGCAACGATGGTTACGTGCGAAATGACAGATGCTGCAACCGCAGAGACGCAACCACCCTCGCATACGCAACTTAGCCCTTACGAGACATTCAAATTGTAGCAAACCCCTAACTTCGTTAATCCAATTATTCCTGTTTAGCCAAAAGCAGCCTCATGAGAATTTGCACTTGTCGCTTTGGGATTTAATTATAAACAATCCAAGTTGAGATTCTTCAACAACTTTAAATATGCACCCCTCGAGTCTCGAGAATCCTTTATTCTGAAACGTATCTAAAAATTCAAAAGAACCCGTATCGATCATTTAAATTTATTCTTATGAAGTTTAAAGGTTAAGAGTGGAGTTCAAGTACAATAAAGCTCTCGAACCTCAATAAATTAAGTTAGAGAGTTCTGAAAATTGATCGAGCATCATCGTAACTAAAATACATATAGTATGTAGATAATATTCCCAGTATACTCGGAATATTAATATAAATGAATTTAATCAAGATCTGCTTAAATTTGCTAATCTTATCATCTCTCCAAATTCTCTAATTATCTCGGGATCGCATTCTCGGAGATGAGAGCGAGGATTAGGATTTAATGAGAGAGTACAACTGTATGACATGTGTTTAAAATTATGGATGTCCCTTTGCGGGAGTATCGTTATTATAGTTTAGCGAGTTATGTACCTACGCAGTTACGTAACCCACATATGCCATGGAGATCTCTGTTAGAGGGGGAAAGGAAAGGAGTAAAAGAGAGAGGAAGAGGGACTCTTAACTCTTAAGTCTAAGCAGTAGCGACTCGGTAAAGATCATGGCGGCGGTCGTGGGAACCAGACCCCTCCTCAAATCAGCTCTCCAGGACTCGGAAAATTGACTTCCGTGCCACGGTCTTAAGCACTTCACCGAATAACACTCTTGACTTTATCTTAGCCCTCTGCACGTGACCCGTGATCATATTTTTCTGTTCTGTAAACCTAACCACCGTTTACTAGTTTTCTCAGAGCCTGCTTTCCCGAGCTTGTCGGATTTAACGATTCTGCTGTTCTACTAGGGATAAAATTTGTAACTCCGCGCTAAACCGGTTTCCAGAGTGGGAATCAAAGTTGGGGTTCTGCATTAATTTGCATAAAAAGAGGGAATCTTGTCTTTTGATGGATTGAAACCCTAAGTCGATTTCTTGAAATTGAAATGAAAGGGGTCGAAACAACTTTTATTAGATGTTTCCAGCGATGCAAGGAATACTTCCGCGACAGAAATGTGTGTCACGAGTTTCCCACGAGATATACTCTACCCATATCCCAGAGAATGGCAAAGACATAGGAGAGGTCCCAACCGACCAATTATTACCATACCTTTAGGTCTTCGAATGCGCGAGACTTGCAGAACTGTGCTTGGATAAACATAGGGCAAAGGAAGGGCTCCATAATTGCACCTGGAGGATCAGCAGTTCAAAACCTTATCAATAATAGACAAGTCCAAGATGATGATACAGTATGATTTGATATTCTCAAATTCTTCATACGTGTTTCATTGGGTGAAGAATATGATGCTGTTATTATATGAATGTGGAAAATGATATTACTGAAGAAAATGGTACGACTCGAGGAAACAGTACAAAACACTGGCTAACCTCTCTTGAGGATGATTCTAATGGAAGGAAGAATAGATGTGCTTTCCTTGCTTTCCTGTTTTTCTTAGATTTTCTGTAGTGGTATAGGTGGTAGGTCACTATACCGAGGAAAATTAAAGCCGATCTACTATGGATTGTAGCATCAGTCGAACAAAGAAGATCCACCTTTAAAACTAGCCTCATCTCCCCACCTTCTGATCTCTCCTCTCTTCTTCCTTTCTCCTCGACTGCTGTGGAGCACTTTGGTATCAGAAAGACGAACCTTTGCCATTACCACTCGAACCTGAGAGATCCCAGCGCCCTTTGTTGCTCATTCACCTTGTTTCACTTGTTTGCTCGAGTACGTCGCTTCTAAAAAGTTTCATCTAACATCTTTTTTTTCAACTTTTCTTCTTCTTTGTAGTTTTTTTGTTCCTTGAATCATTTAAGATTGATGCCTCGAGCATTCTTCGACAATCGTTGTCGATTGAGTGCTCTTGGGAAATAATTGAACTCAATCGCACCAACTCTATTTGTTCTCCAATTTCTCTTACCAGTAAAATTTCCCTTCGTTATTACGAAGTATTCGGAAAAATGTTTGATGGGAGAAAATTGTTACACTTGGCTGTAACGGTTTCTCCGGTGAGCTCTTTTTATTGAAGCAGGGACACAATAGGTCACTGGATGTGATGTAAATACAATAACGCATAAACTCAACGGTGATTTTGAAAAAAGAATGCCATACTTGAAGAAAACCATCTGTTCATATTATTCTTTACAAAGTATGCGTGATGAGTTCTCACGATGTATGTAATCCTATTTTTACTTTGTCAGTATTAATACTTCTGCATACGCTATAGACGTTTGCAATCATTTACAATATCTTCGTGCCACGAATACTTGCTATTTAGAAATCTTATGCAACTCGAGTATATTGTAAAAAGAGGGAAAGTTAAGTAAACTTTCTCTCTTTTTTGAATCTCACGCAATTCATTTATTATTTCGATACCTTGGCCTTGACTGAGAAAAAGGCATTTCTTGAGCGCTTTACTGAAAATTGAATTTAAATAAGAAACACAAAAGGGAAACAATTTACACGATGCTCGCAGGCTCTCTTCGAGCGTGGAATTTTAAGTCCTCGACAGGAAACTCGAGCTTCCTGGTCGTTGACCGATAGTCATCGCTTCCGTCGAAGAAACGTGAGATCTTGAGAAGTTATTGGCCAAAGGCGGATCGAAAAATCCGTATTTAATCAGGATTTGCACGGATCACGGCGATCACTTCCGTTACAGTTCGTTCCCCAAGATCCGCGACAATTGTCGATTGCTTTTTGGTCCAGCAGCCTCTGCTATTTCCTTTCATTGTTTTTTTTCCTTCTCTCGATATAATAGGTTTGAATGAACAACGCACTTCTACGTGCAAAGCTAGAACGATTGAAGAGGGGCCGGAAAACGATCGCCAGAAATTGCTTCCCTAATAGTAATTGGCCTCGAAAACATTGTTGCCATTAGAAGATGCACAATCGACTGGCGTGTAATCGACGGCTTCCTTTTGCTAGTTCCTGCAATGAATCGAGTTATTGATGAAGAAAATTTAGACTCATCGGGAAGCGGTTAATAAAGTTGTAAAAAATAATTATCCACATTAAGTTATTGATTTGAATGATGAATTCTTCGGAAGTGCATAAGAGTGAGTGAATCGCTGACCCGTCAGAAGAAATGATTTATGGGTAAAGTTGTCGATCCATGCTGATCGTGAGCAATCATTCTCATTCAAAGTTATAGCGCCTCGAGTGAATAGGCAGCAGCTTTTATGATTACGGTAGAATCGTATTCGGAATTTCAAGCGGATTATCCAAATTGCGTTTCATCATTCACGACAATAAAATTGAAGTATGTAAAACTTCCAAGTTTCCCTCGAATCTAATATCCCTCGAATTTTCAAGTCCGCCGAAATTTTGAATGGAAATAAAATTTCCCATTCAACTTATTTTACCCCAGATGACTCTTCATTATTACAACCCTAGAGCAATTTTCGTGGATTTAATCAAATGATAATTTAGATTCTGACTGTAGATGAAAGTTGTTTACAAAGAGGCACGTGGTGGTCTAGAATTGAGTCTACGTCTATTGAAAGGCATTGCGTCTATAATTAGGAGCAAGAAATTATTTTCGTTAAAGTGAGACACTTGGCGAATGTTGTTGAGCAGTCAGCAGCAGCTAGTCAGTCTCTTGATCTTCTAGGCAATGTTTATAGGCTCATTCGTAATACTTCACCGCAAGACTCACCGTGGGAATCTTATGACGTATACCGTTGCAACTCGCTCTTTACTTCTTGCCGGTTACTGAAGAAACCGTGACCTCCCCTGCGAATTCACTATATAACTATATATACATTATACACTCGCATCTTTCCCTCCTTGTGACTTTATTACATTGCTTTATTCATTCAGCATCTACAGTTAGACATAATTTACTTCTTATTGTCATCGCGTCACGCCCAAAACCGCAACGATTTCGAATCAATTTATTCTTTTACTCCTTTCTTCAGTTTCCGGATCTTCGATATACTTGATTTGAATGATGGAACTATACTTGCATTTATACTTGTATTTATACTTGAAATTCTCTCTCAAAGTAGTCATTTATTTTAAATGTAGATAGATTAGTTTTTATTTACTAACTCTAACTTTCTTGGCTTAGTGGAAATAGGAGACATGCCCATAAAGGATCTTTACTATTAGCTCGTGCCTCTTCCCTGCTAATAACCCTTCGATTAAATTTTTTCTAACGAATAGTTGGCTTCCGAGAGCAACTGAGACCTGAGGCACGCGCGAATGTGTCGAAGCAAGAAGAAAATATCTTTGAGAAATTAGAAATTACAATGTCACCGGTTTGTTGTTTTATCTATATTTATTCTAGAGACTGGTTTCTGGTTCCTAATGCCATACAGGGAGCGTGAGAATCGATGGAGGATTTTTGCCGGTTGGCTACCAAGCGCAGAGATCGTGACTCTTGCCAAGTAGTTACGCCACTGCGATCATTAACAGATTAATTATTGTCACTGGAAAGTTCAGCGAGTTTTCATCTCCAATTATCATTTCAGCACGAAGAGTTTATTAAAAGTCTTATGGTAATGACCACTTTCGGGAGAAACCTGTGAAGTGTATCGACTTAATTTTCGCTCATTGTTACCGCGGTTTCGGCACATCCGGTGCGAAAGGAAGCCTATCTCTTTGGAGCATCCTTGTGCGAACCAGTTTCAAACTTCCGGTAAAACGCGTGCGGTTTCCGGTGTAAATATCGGCTCTACGCTTCGCTTACATATCGATCGATATACTCGCACCGCATCAGTGAGAATCCGGGCCTTTGAATCGATGAGAGGCTCCTCTCTATTTTGCGTCTGGTGTCGAAAAATATTGTTTGAAAGAACGTTAAGTAGTAAAATACTTAATTAGAGTCTTAATTAAGCTGATGTTGTGAAAGTGCCAACACAATGGGGGATTTTAAAAGAGATTTTAAAAGGATTTTAAATTCTTTGACGAATAACCTCTGAAAGATTTCTGGATGGCTTGACACCTCTGCGATAAATTTAATACACTTCCTTGCCGTTATGAAATACCGGAGAGGAAATGCCCGTTGCATTCTCGGAGGTGCTTTGCATTCGAAATGCCTCTATATAGCATGTACATACACCCTTTCTAGACTCAACCCCTCTAGTGGTCTTTGTTCTCTCGGTACTTGCTGGATCGGAATTTCAGGATTGAGAGCGCTTCCCTACATGATTTTATTTATCGCTCGTTATTCCACTTTTTTTTATATTCATATTCATATATTTAAATCTGAGAATTTCGGTTGGTCTTTATTTATTAAGGAATATTTTACGAATGGTTTTTCAATGAGAAACTTTCTTTTTGTTACAGCACCCAGATCATCCAGTGCAGGTACCAACAATCTGCCGCCCTTGACGTTCCATCAGGTACATGGTGACAACATTAGATTGTGGAATGGCGGCACCGTCGCCAGGAGGCATGAGAGCTTTTGCAAAGGTGTCACCTTCAGCGCACGGCCGGTGCGAATTGGCGAGAAGGTGAGATTCCATTCTAATTACCCTCACATAAATCCCCTTGTTCCTTGCATCGTGCACTTAGCGAATAATTAATCGAGCAATTCCCTGGGAAAAAATAATCAGTCTAGTTCAACACCCAGAGCCTCTTGGGAAACCTTTAATAACTTCATCAAACTAATTGAAAAAGTAAAAAATGGTTCAGTTTATGCATCTTTTTATCTAGATAATTATGACATAGTCTTGCACTGATTGTTTTTGCAATATAATTTTTTCTATCAGTGCAAATGTGATCCTAACTAACCCTAGTTGCCCACGCACTAAGGTGGGTTGGCGATTTAGCATTACCCATTCGAGAAAAGCAAGCGCCAGCCTTTTCAACTCATATTTATCCATGTTGATCTATAGAGTTCTCTTAGTTGAGAAAAGTAGGGGATAATGCTTTCTGTTAGCAACAGTATTCTAGGTTAAAGTCAACGTGTCTGTGGCTGAGAGATTGGTAGAATGTGGGCGTTGGAGCGCTCGGCATTCGAGGATCCATACACAACAAAGTTTACTTCACTGCCTTTCAAATCTTCTCACACCCACTTTCTTCTTTTATCTACCGACAGTTGTTTTCTAATCGTCATTCTTTTGAGAACATCTTACGTTCTAATTTTTAGTATACACTTCTCACTCAAATCCCTTCTGCGTTTTATTCTAATTGAAGAATGTTTTTCTTGTAACTACACGGTTGTATTCATTGAGAAAAGTTGAGTTCAGCGAGAGTACCTAAGTGCAGCCTTCCCTCTAATTACAGGAGAAGCGTGATCTTACGTTTCGCGAAGATACACAGATCAGTAAATCGCTCTTCGGCACGTTTCGAGAGAATCAAAGATTTCGCAACTCGAGACTGAAACTACAGTCTCTTGTGAATACAATTCATTAGAAAATTTGCCTTTACTGATGTAAACTTCTCTCTGTTATTCCAAGGCTTGAGTTTCGCAAGCATGCGAAGAAAGCATAAATTACCTGGAACATATCGATCTTTCTCACTTATAGACAAAGACATTTCTGAGTACAAATAGACTCCTATAAGAAACTTGATCATTCAGCAGTACTAATTAGTTTCAATTTTCAGGTCTGTGTCAAGTTCCTCGCAATTTCCAACAACTGGAGTGGCGTCATCCGTTTTGGATTCACCAGCAACGACCCCGTAAATCTGCGCAACGCTCTGCCGAAATACGCTTGCCCGGACTTAACAAATAAACCAGGATACTGGGCAAAAGCCTTGGCTGAAAGATTCGCAGAAATGGATTCAGTTCTTTTCTATTATGTGACATCTGCTGGAGATGTTCACTTTGGAGTTAATGGGGAGGAAAAGGGAGTCTTCTTCAGTGGCGTAGAGACGAGAGGACCGTTATGGGCCATCATCGATGTCTACGGCAACAGCACTGAAATTGAGTTCGTGGACCCGAATCGGCAGCACTTCAACAATATTAAGAAAGGAGCCGAGCACAGCAACGAGGACAATGCTCAACACAGCAGACACTCGGCCATGGACGACGTCAGCAATTCTCGCAGAGACGTTGAGAGGATCATCATTCCGTCCATGCAGAACGTGTCCATCCATCACGAACTCGACATCGACCTCCCCGGCCTGAGGTTTCAACCTTCCGGCGTTCTGTTCACTCCTCTGCCATTCCATCCGTAAGTATACTACACCACGCACTTGCCACTTCTCGCCCGAGGTCGCTGATCCCCTCGGTCCCTTCCTTTCGCGTGCCGAGGTTGCAAAAGGTCTACGCTCGTTTTCTCGAATACCCCCGGGAACGATCTGTTATTAGATTTCCATCACGGTCTTCTTCCAAGAAGAATCCGCAAGAAAAGCTCAAGAAGATTCTTCACTAGAAAGTCGCGAGTCTCGAACTCTGGACTCCCACGACGAAGTTCTTTAATGAGATTAAACTTGTCGCGTGACTGTACTACGTGACAGAGTTCAATAATTTGATAAGAAAATTTAAAGTCACTAGTTTCAGAAGTTTCTAATGTCTATTATAGAGTCATTCCAACAAATAACAACAATGAGCGAACTTTAGTCTCTAAATCTAAAATATCTCCTCTAGACTAAATACTGAATATCGAATGAAAATTCAAATCCGATAACATAATACATCATAAATGATAAAGAGAGTGGACTTTTAATCTCTAATCAAAGTTTAGAATGTATTTGCAAAACAATTGAAATCAATCTTGAAATTTCCCGAAGGCCATACTTAATTATAAACTCTTTGATCACGTGATCCCCTTCTGATAAATAATTATCTATTTTACAGAACTCGAGGTAGAAACATCCACTTCACGAACCAGCAATGCGTCGCAACGCGTGACGACACGGAATTCTGCCACGGCTACGCATTCACGAGTCGACCTCTTTTCCTCGGCGAGAGACTCGTCGTCCAGATTCTCGCAACAGAACCAATGTACGTCGGCGCTTTGGCTCTCGGTTTCACATCTTGCGACCCAGCTAGACTCACAACTACGGACCTTCCCGACGATAGCGATCTTCTCCTGGACCGACCCGAATACTGGGTAGTTTCAAAAGACGTTGCTTCGAGTCCGCAACCCGGCGATGAAATTGCCTTCACCGTAACCCACTACGGCGAAGTCCAAATGAGCAAAAACGGTGGTCCTCCCAACGTTGTCATGCACGTAGATCAAAGTCTCCAACTCTGGCCCTTCGTCGACGTTTATGGAAGCACTCAAAGAGTTCGAATGCTCGCGAGCAGACCTAGCTCACCTCCCAGGACGCGACAGTGCATTTCTTCACCTTCTGGAGCCCAACAACAAACACAGCAGCACTCAAATCACAGTAATGCTGCGACCGAACTCTCCAGATTCTCCGAGATGGTTCAGTTTAAACCAGCAGTTGGTGGAGGCACCGTCCTTGTCGTGAATCTTCCACCGCAAGGAAGCTATCCAGCTCCACCACCGCCGACTCCTCAACCTATCTACGCATCGTCTGGCAACCACAGAAATCCTCCGCCCGTTCCAGCACAGCCTTCAGTTCCACATCCGGGATCTTCAAGGCAGTCGTCGCCTCCACTCACTGGCACGATGACCTCCACTGGGTCCTCAACTTACGTTGATCCAGTTTCTTATCAAAGTCTGGATGGCACTCTATCGTCATCCCATCTTCAACAGTGGAGTGAGGGTCTCCAACCAACTCCTGGACAACCTAGTGAATGCTCGATCTGCTACGAACGCAGCATCGACAGCGTTCTCTACATGTGTGGACATATGTGCATGTGCTACACATGCGCAATTCAACAATGGCGAGGCAAGGGTGGTGGTCACTGTCCTCTCTGTCGGGCACCAATCAGAGACGTTATACGAATATACAGATCCTGAACCGAGTTTAAACCACGCGGCAGATCCAATTCCAGGTGCCGAGGACCCCTTCCTCTATCCTTGTCGTTAGGTTCCTCCTGGTCGACCTAAGACCTTGAGGTAAACTCTTTCCAGAGAGTTTAGTAGAGAGAGAGAGAGAACAAGAGAGCGAGAAAGTTAGTGTGAGAGGAGAGATACAAGAATGACGAACATTATCCTTGAGGATCGTTGCGTCGGTGGAAACACTCTGTCAATTAAATTGTCAATCCTTGAAAATCTGGATAATACCTAAGATAATTTCCTAGAAGACTTTAGTTTTTCTAATAGAATTTAAATGACTTTTCTTGGAATTTGTAAAACGTAGAGCCTAACACTGCCGACGGTACTGGCGCAACGCCATTCTCGAGAGAGAAGTGAACGAACTGATAGGTCGATTGTAGAATTTTTAAGTCATAATCATGGCTATTATCCAACTCTGCTACTACTACTACTAATTACTGTTAATACTACTATTGTTGCTTCTACTTCAGACCGCTCTCTGATTTTAATATTGCATCACTCCCCCTTTATTTCTATAGTCTTATTACCATTTATTGTGCTTCGAATTACTTTATACGTTTGTCATTTATTAGTTTTATTAATTATTGATTTACTTAACGCAGTGTGATTATGAAGTAACGGGCGTTTCAGGTTTAAGGGCATTTAGCTAGACTGCGCGCATTCTTTCCACTAGAAATATTATTTGCGCTCTATATGTTCTCTTCCTCCTTAGCCGAGTACGATTAGAATCTTTGATTGAAAATTCTCACTTGAATATTTGCTTTTAACCAAACTCTCCTAAATCACATTTATAATAATTGGAATAATTTATATTCTTGAAGAATTTTCTATCTTAGGGCCCAAAAGGTCACCCTGCCCACGTTTATTGCCAAAGAAATCCTGCGTATGACTTTCCCTTGTTCGTAGATCGCACGAAGGATTGTAGACTTTGAGTGATCCCCACTGATTATTTTTTAACCGTGAATGACTCTAAATGACTGTACTTTTACTGCCGATCGATCGTAATAGATTAACGGGGACGAGTATTGGTAAAATCGGTTCTATCGCCTTCGGATACGAGAAATTTCTATTACGAATCCGAATTTCTTGGCAATCCGAATGTGAGTGAATCGATCTTCTTAAGGAGCCTGAATGGTTTGTAGCATTGCAATCGTGGAAATTATCTTCCAATAGATTGTTAAGCAAACGTGACGTTTGATACAACGCTTTTTGACTATATCAAATTATATTACGTTAAGTGAACGCACACTGACACAAGTTTTTATACAATCATGTTTTTATATAATCCTGACAGTGAAATATTTTTGTGTGTACAGCGAAAAAAGAGAGATCCTCGATTGTTGAGATGCGTCGTTAAAAGTTGCTCCGAAGAGATCTTCTTTCCTATAAAGCTGTATTATTTTCGTATGCCACCGAAAACAAATCCTACTGAAAATACATACCTATATTTCTAGGCCGTGCCTTATGTATCAGTGTAATGTTAAACGCAGCATCACTGGAATTGACTTATCCGTTAAAGGCACTTGTACCGTATTTATTTCTTGGTTCAAAAATAGATAAAAAGGAAGGAAGTATCGGTAGCAATGAAGACGCGAATTTCACTCTGAATTATCGATAAAGTGTTGTAAAGTCTCTGTTGTAAAAAGAATATATCAGCAGGTTTCACAGCTTTGGTGAGAATTTGTCGTATCTTCGAGCGCTTAAATTATTTTAAAATTCGACGGTTTTGATAATCAAAAATGAACTCGGATCAGATAACCTTGTTAGTGACTCCGATTTGTTTCGAAATTTGTCTTGTAAGGATTGGGACGCTCGTTTGTATATATTGTGTTTGGACTCTGGAGGAGGAAGCAGTAATGAGAGTTAATTTTTCACACGTAAGCTCATGTACCAAAATTTCAAAAGTCTGATGCACGTTCGACGTTTCGAATTGTTTGTAAATCGTTCTTAGAATAATCATAAGAAAGTCACCGACAAGCTCGAAACGCGTTTGATTCTTAATTGCAAACGGAGCCTGATTCGAGTTGCGGCCCTTTCTCGGAAAGCAAAGATGCAAAATAGTAATGAAATATGCGCAATAAAGCAGTAGTGAAATCTCTAGTCCAGCGAGCGGCAGCTAACTCGCCTGCCAATCCAAAAAAGAAAGAATAAAGTTAGCGAAGAGAAATTTTATAAATACAGAGTAAAGAAGCAAATTATGGCGATCGTCGCCCATTAGGAGATTAAATGATAAAAATAATTATTATTATTCTGTTAAGTGTTGGAAGGGAAGAAGGCAAAGAATTTGCGAGACTACTTTTTAAATGTAAACGAGCATGAGAGTGAGAGAGATTGATAGAACGAAAGAAAGAAAGAGAGAAATATTCAAGAAGGTTCCCTGATAAAAGTAACATTAAGAGTTTATATGTATGAGTCAAGTCATGGGTAGGTGAAAGTTAATTAAATAACAATTACGATAGATGTCCCTTATTGTTTTTGTAACATCATAAATATCGCCATTATTATCGTAATTAATTTTACTATCACCATCATCATAGAAAATTAATGTTATCATGAGACTAATACATAACCCAATTAAACGAAAGGATTAACGGGAAAATAAATCTTTGATAATTTTACGAATCTCTTTAAATGACTTCCTGAGTTTCTCACATTTTGAGTATGATATTTAAATGAATTTGTCACGAAAAACTGCGAGGCATCGCAGTTTTTCTCGAGAATGCACATTGCAAGTGATCTACAAACATGTACTTATTCATAATTTGACTCTCATTTTATGTATGCCGTTCATGTACTGCCCTTGTTTATACATATGATTCGTGACAGCTTTTAAGATCAATGTGCGATAGGATATTTCTCTGAATTTATATACCTATAAAGATACTGATAAAAATTTATAAATATGTAATATAATTCGTCCAGCCGTTGTGCTGTTCTAAACAATATAAGAAGCCTGTATTATCTCTGAATAATGATGTATTTATTTACCTACTTATACCTATAATTTAGCTTTAATACTATTATAAAGTAATTATTTTATTAAAAAAAACTTCTAACTAATTGAGTTAGTTGAGTTTTCATTCAATCAATATTAAATCAATATCTGCAAATGATTGCAAAACTGCAGAATTAGTCATTTCTACTGCAATTTTTAAATTTTACTTCTTTATAAACAAATTACTTACAACCAGATTCTGCAGATTCGTCCAAAGCTTCCAGGCTTTCAGAGTAATATATCCATTATAAGTCCTTCCATTCGATACTTTCTTGTATCCTGTAGCATCAACACTAATCACTTTCTGAAAAAGAAAAATATTTTTTAGAAAAAATATTTGCAATAGCGATATTTAAGAAATATTCTTACACAGGAAATTCACTTGCTGATGTAAAGATATAAGAATTATTAAAAATTTTCATTGTTAAAAATCTGTTAAAAGTTAACAAAATATGCACATACAAAATAAACACCGACAAATAATTTTCCATTTATATTTATATTTACATTGAATACACACCTCTTGGTATAGAGACTTAATTCTTCTTTCAAAATTTTGCACTCCCGACTCTCAAAAAGAATAAGACGATATTTCGAAATAAAGTTTTTCAGAGGACATAGTTAAGATTTCCAGTCACGTTAGAAATTGTTGTAGTCACTACTATCACAACGTATTAAATAAACCAAAAGCAATCCAACTTTTTCGCGAATTTTAACTTTGTTCGATTCTTACACTTAAAGTTAAACAGTTTTAACTCCGGTTGCTCCGTCTGAGAGAAGAAGTTAACAATGCTGAAGGTAAAAAATTCTAAGATGAATAGAAACAAAACATTTTCGCGAAATGCAGTCCCGCCAAATAATGAAATAGCAACAATGGCGGCGTCACAAAGTTAACAAAAATTGCACTTTACGAAGCTGCAACTAAAGAGAGTAATTAGAACCGTTTATGTATAATTGCGTCCTATAAACAATTAAAAATGTAAATGCCGAGCTTTTAAAAAAGAAAATACTAATTTTTACGTGAAAACGTTTCTTACTTCTTAATTTAATTTACGATTTAAGATTCCGCGGCGGACCTGGCGCGCTCATCTTCACTCGAGTGAAGTTTGCACGAAACTGACATCGATGAAAATTGAATATCGAACGAACGTTCGAAAATGTTTCTGATTCAAATTCTATTGGTTGAAAATTTGGCGGATTAACAGTTTACGTATTTGGCGGAAAGATCTTCTTTTAATGGTTGCTAGATTGGACAGCTTACCACAAATTGAGCCATATAAAGGATTTCATTTATTATTTTCAACCGTTAAAACAGTTTGAAAGTCACCCAATATACTGCCTAAATTACATGTATGCATTGGACGATTTATTTGATTATTTCTCAAATTTATACAACTTGATCGCCATCTGGCAACAATGCATCAAAATGTCCGCGATACAATAGTCGTGTTCGTCGTACCGGTCGGTCTTTCTTCTCTCGATTCCAGAATTACCATTGTGAACTAGCTTCGCCGGGAATTCCAAGTGTAAATTAATACGTTAAAAGGTTTTAGTCATATTTTTGAGTGTTTATCGCGATTCGTGGTATGAAAACTTCGCGTCGAATTAGTCTTCGAGTCTTCGAATCGTTCTTGTTTTATAGAATCCTCACTCTTCCACAAAATTCCATTGTTGAAAAACACTAGGCACTTATTTGAGAGTACGTGATGGGATAATGTGATAATTATTTGCTTTTTAGGGTGATTTATAACAATTAAAGATAATTTTCAGTGCATATTTTATTTTATAGTTGCGATACTTTAGAATCGACACGAACCGAACAATTTAATGTTAGGTTAGAATGGATAATTTGTCAACATATACACTCGACCTTCACAATAACAACCTTCGCAATATCAACCTGTTCGCAATAACAACCGAATTCCATTCACAATAGCAACCTTCATGGTTCTAAAATCTCACCTAATACCACTTCGCATGCGTTGCACAAAACAAAAGCAACTATGCTACACATATTGAAGTTATAATTTAGGTGAAAATTAGTAGAATTGCAAATTAAATTCATTTACTCACAGAGTTTTCTTTATTTTGTTTATCCACTTTTTTAAAACAGGAATCTTATTCTTTGAAAAATGATACACTTTCACACTTACATACATTTAACCTGTACAATACGCTTTTGACATTTCATATTTTTCCGCTATATGACGCAATACACGCATGTGCAATGGATGTGACATTTGAGAAAAGGAATTTGGTTGTTATTGCGAAAGCCTCTGGCTTGGATTGGGTTGCTATTGTGAAGTTGAATTGTATGTATATAGAGGAGTTTATGGCAAATTGTTAGAATTTCCGAATATGATTCAACAACGTGAACGATTTGTTATTGATTGGAAAATCTTTTTTTCCTGAGAAACCAGAGAAATTAAACGCAGTGCTTTGAAGGATATTTTGGACATGTCTACATTAGATTGTCGAAATATTTCTGAAGATTGTTGTGAAAATCAACAACAGGTATACAATTTTAATTCACTAAACGGTATAGATCTTGTATTTATTACGCAGAATATTGAGAAGTAGGAATTATTATTATTTCTGAGTAAACCATTTTACCTTTTTTTTATATTATTTTTGTTCCTATAAAACACTAGTGTTTTAAATATTTGCTTAATACTGTTTAATAATCACTGGGTATATCTTTAAAGTGAAATTATTTTTGATAATTTTGTCTTTGTTTAAAAGAATACTTTTTTCTGTTTCAGATTTATACTATGTTCAGATTCGATCAAAAGATGAATCAATTTTTTATTCCTGCATCTGCAGGAGGTAAACATTTTTAATAATACTTCGAATTGAACTTTAATTTTTTATTTAATTGATGAGATGATATAGACTAGGGGAAAAGTGAAAACTGTTTTCCTTGCATATAGCAATAAGAGGTATGAATTATTACCCCGTACTATTAAAAAGAGATTACTATAGATCTTGCCTAAAATATATAAATAATTTTAAAAGAAAATTTACTGCAATTTTACAAGTCATTTTTTTCCAAAGAATTGCGAAATCTAATTGTGTTTCTTTTTTACAGAGTGTGTATGTTTTTAAGTGTGTCAGTGTTACGAAGATAAAGGATTTTCAAAGGACAGAAGTTGGAGAGGAGTTTCAAGAAACATTGGAAATGTCTTCTGAATCTGGATGTAGGTGTAATTATTAATTTGGTTTCAAATTTCAGATTATTTTTCAGAAACAATGACATTTTTATGTTTAGTTAATTAAAAATTTTCTTTCCATTTTCTAGTATCTATAACCAACATTGTGTTTTAAGAAAATTGACATTTTTATTAACACAAACTGTTTCTATTATTAGGTTCCACAACTTTAATTATTGGAATGTTCAGATTGGTGAGTCAGCTTTCGAGTCCCTCATGTTTCCATCATGTCGCATGACAAATGTATTTCTAATCGGCACGGAAACATGTTGTAATTTGTAATAATCACGTAGTGACACCTGGTGAAAATTTTTATCAATAAAAAATTTCACCAGTTCAATCATATTTTAAATATTATATGTTGTGAGTTCATGCTTTCCTTGGTACATCGTTTTTACATTCTCTTTTTATCCTAATTTTCTAAATACAATATACTCGAATTGAACCTTCTGACTAATCTTAACTTAAAAAATATTTCATTGTGATGAACATGAATGAGACCAAGAAAAGCTTTAGCGATGGGCAATTTCACGTATAAAAGGAGAGTCAACGCGTTGATTTGTTTCATAATAATGGTAATATAGATCTTGGTCGAATTTTTCTTTTGATTCGATGAAATCCCAAGGGATTGCATATTTATTTTAACTTTCCTAATTTTCATTTTAAAGTTGCTAAGAATTCTCATTTATGAAAAAGCATTTGAATTTACTAATCCTATATAATATTAGTATATAATTGAAACTAAAGCAATTTTTTATTTCTTTAAAAGTAAATGTCTACAAGATTATATCGTATATTATTTTAATGAAAATTATATTATCAGATCGCTAAAGAACTACTAAAATAACTTTCTTCCAGGTCAAGTTCAGGTGATAGTAAAAATCACCTGGATGGTATGTGTAAAAATGCTAGTTGATATGAATAATTTGCCATTTTTTAAATATAGCTAGAGAGATAGGATATATGTAGTTTTAAGTAGGCAAGATCGCAGGGTAAAATATTTTCGCGCGCGCCCAATATTTTACTCTATTTGAACTTATCTTAAAGCTCATAAGCTTTAAATTTCAGGTGGGCTAATAAGCCCAAAATATTCATCTGTTTGGTGGACAAAATTGATACTTGTAATTATTCGTCACTACGTTGATTACTATTGTTATATAATTTATATGATTTTTCTCTTGAATTGGTAGGACGCACTTTTAGCCACTTATTTACTTGATTGTTAGTTCTTTGTTCACAGGTAAATCTTAGATTCTTGGGCTTCGCAAGATTACATAAGTGTGCAACTCACAATTAATTTGCCTTGAGAATCAAAGGAATAATGAATAAGGTGTGTTTATTTGGTATATTTTTAAATTAAATTTAAAACAGGAATTTCATTATTCATTCGAGAAAAACTGAATAGTTTTGCCCTCTATTGGTACCTTGATCTTCTTATCCTTTGTCGAGGTCAGGATGACTTTTTGAAATTGTGATTGAATTTTAATAGTTTTCGAAAACGATTTCAATTTTGAATAAAATTAGATTTTTTTATTTCTATTTCGTTTTCTGAACTGGAAACTATTTTAGATTCATGATATGCAATCTTCATTTAATTTCCTATATCCTCATAAATGTAACTTAATTCTCGCTAAATTCTCACACTTGCAGCATTGTTTCAAATAACAGTGTAAATTGAATCTAATTTTCGTCGTAGGTCTGCTTGTTATTTCGAGTAGACGTAATTTCGCTTGATGTTAGTTATTGAAATTTTGCGCAAATAAGGCATTGTTTGAGTTTATTAAACTTAAATAAAGATGGTTACGATGCAAGTCTGGTGCAGCTGTGACTACCATAAGACACTAGTTTATGAGAGGTGCATGCTGAGAGTTGGCAATGTCCACCCACTTCAGCACCCTTTACCGCCCCCTTGACAGAGTAGCAAGTAGGAGCTTCCCTAATACTATCCGGAAGTCGAGTAGCATACGAATTGCCCTTGACAATGAACTATAACCCGCACTTCCTCGGCATAATAATAATATTGTTGCAACATGTGCATCGCTGATAGAAGAGGAAAATTTAGGTGTTGTTTACGTCAGAGAGAAATTTAACAACAACAATCGGTGATAATCTTATGAATTTTTTAAATCACTATGAATTGATCTTGAATTTTTTCGATTTAGATTCTTTTTTTTATTTCCTGAATTCGTTTCAATTTGTTTCAGTTTTATTGTCCTTAATATTTTCAAGCATTAAAATATTTCAACTTTATTTAAATTTCTTCAAAGTTTTGAGAATCCTAAAAATCTTTTGAATTCTCTTTTGTTCTTCTTGGTCTTGACTCCATTCTAATCTTGTTTTCAAAAGATGAAATCGATTGAAAAGTTTAATTTGCATTAAATAGTGTTTCACATCTCAACTTAAGAAATAACTTTTAGCGCGATAATTATCCTAATTTATAAATAGCTATTCTAGTAACAATAAAAATTATTCAATTTCTTTCGAGGATAAAAAGTTTTAAATCATTATCTTTTTTTTCAGATGGGAAATTCGGTGTTTTGAATGTTTGCTTTTGGAACATGAAACATAAATGCTGATTCTAATAGCGAATGAGGAATACATTGTTGACCGCGTTTCACCAATAATTCTGCACACAGCACTAAACTTTATACAGCTCGAGCTTTTTTTGGTAATTTGAAGTTCCGTTCATTGTGCACAGGGTAGAATGTTGGCTAACGCACAGATGAGCTTCTTTGTTTGATATTGGGTCACTGCTTTTTTCCTTCAATAACGGCAAATTTTCATGACCTCCTTCGTTTTTTTTCACTGCTTTCTTATAATATATACTTTCCTTATTTAATCTTAATTTTTGAATACGAGACCTTTAATTGAATTCAGTCAGCTTTAATTAATTTTTTGAATCTTTTGAAAATTAGAATTAGAATAGTGAGTGCATCTTCAATTTTAATAATCAGTTTAAAAATGCTTCTCATCTCATTATCGACTTTTATTACAAAATATAAAAATACTATATACAAAGTAAGGGTAGATTCGATGTTCTCTTTCAAAAGAAAAAGGAATAGACTGCGTCTCTAATGTTTAAACCAAAGTTCTTTCTTTTTACTTTTATATGAACAAAGGCTTTATATAAGAAGTCTTTGAAACCTTTTTCTTTTAAATTGTACACGCTACAAAAAGGGGTGTAAATGACTAGAAAAAATGTACAAGATCGATACAAAAAAGGTATAAAATGTCGCGCGAGGTAGAATGTGGCTGAATCGTTCGTTCATCCCACTGCGAAATTAGAGATCCTGAATTGGACAATTTGTTGAACTAAATGGCGATTTTCACCACACATCTCCAAGCTAAACTTTTCCTTTCTCGTCTTTACATTTCCTCGCCACCTTCATCGCCTTCTGTTGAGTCCATGCCGACCTCCTCGTAGTCCTTTTCCAAGGCTGCCAAGTCCTCACGGGCTTCGTTAAACTCGCTCTCATCCATGCTCTCAGCCACGTACCTATATAAAGCAGAAAAAGTCGAGTAGCGTAAACACTGCAGTGAACTAAGATTTGCTAGTTGTGCTTTCTACTTTTCACCCCCTTGATCTTTCAACTCTTGATTGCGAATTTTCGTCGATAATCTCTTTCCCAAATCAGAAAGGTATTATAGCGTATTCGTTTCATCAGTTTTTAGGTTGTTTTAAAAATAACGAATCTTTTTAAAACTGATTTATCCTATGTATGATTAACTGAGTTCGTGAGTATAAATAAACTTGATCCTCTGTTAGTCTCGTTTCATCAACTCTAATTATCAATTACGAGATAGTGAACGGCATTGTTTGTTTTCCTACACTGCACTGACCAGATTCTCATTTAGGAACAAATCAATACCTTTAACTACACAATGATGCAAGAAATTAAAATCATTATCACGGATCAGTTTATATTTGGAACATTGGAAACTTAATTATGAAAATTAATTTGAATTTAAAGGATAATTTGTATGTATTGTTAAAAATCACAAAAGTTATAGTAAAGTGATTACTTGGAAAAAGATTTTTGATTAGTGTAGTATTTTGTTTATATATTTCAATCTAATGATAATATGAATTGTGAATCTATACCGTACCAATGAACAAATGCTCGTTTTGAGAACATGAGATCGAATTTTCTGTTCAGTCTGGTCCAAGCTTCCACAATAGCTGTTGTATTTGCTAGCATTGCCATAGCTCGTTGGACTTTTGCCAAATCTCCTCCTGGTACAACTGTCGGGGGTTGATAATTAATCCCAACCTGAAATTTTTTAATTTAAAGTTTTAAGAGTTGCAGTTAAGGGTATATGTTACTTACCATATGAGTATAACTCATATGGTGATAACTCAGATTTTTTCCTACAATTTTTACTCTTTCAAAAAAATAATAGTATACAGACATCCGTGTTTACGTTATTTACTTCTGTACACTATTATTTTTTTGAAACAGTAAAAATTGAGGAAGAAAAAAAAACCCTGGTTATCTAAAGCTCATATGGTAAGTAACACATGCCCTTAAGGTCATGTATCAGTTATCCGATCCCTAATTTACTGGCATTTTTTCCCTGCAATGCCATTGTTTGGTTTCAAAAAATGTCAAAAAATTTAATGCCAGGTTTCAAAAGATTTCAAAGATTCACAACAATTTCAAGGATATCAAGAATTTCAAAATACCTCAAAATAATTGAAAATTTTTCTAAACTCCCTAAAGTCTTCTAAAATATGTTGAAATATTTTGTAATCCTTCTGAAACCTATAAAAATCCTTTGATATTGAAAATTGATAATTTTTTCCTTGAAACACATTCAAATATTTTAAAATCATGTTTGTATCTCCAATTTCTTAAAATGATTGAAAATCATATTAAATCTAATCAAATTGCTTGAATTGTTTGATATTCACACCAACATGAGTTTTTTTTTTAATTTCTGATCTATTTTGACTCGAGTAATTTACCCCTTAAATTTTTTAATCCCACACTTCATTTTAAAAAAAATGAGAATACCTTGAACCCTGTAGGACACCAATCGACAAACTGAATAGAACGTTTGGTTTTGATAGTCGCGATAGAGGCGTTGACATCTTTAGGCACAACATCACCTCTGTAAAGGAGGCAACATGCCATGTATTTTCCCTTTCTTGGATCGCATTTAACCATCTGATTAGCTGGCTCGAAACATGCGGATGTGAGTTCCATTACTGTTAGTTGCTCGTGGAATGCTTTTTCAATTGAAACTATGGGGGCGTAGGTGGCAAGGGGAAAATGTATCCTCGGATAAGGTACTAGGTTCGTTTGGAATTCTGTGAGGTCAACGTTCAGGGCACCGTCGAATCTGAAAATGTTAACATTTATTAATTAAATTCATTAAGAATATTAGTTCCCAGTTCCATTCTCAAAATTCAATTTCTCTATTCTACTTAACAAATATCGTAGTATATATATTTTTTCACTTTGTAGGGATATTCAGTTTTTATATAAAATTAACATTTTACACAAAAATAATATTTCTCGAGTAAAATGAAGTAATTGAATTTTAAAGTTGGAGCTTGAACCCAACGTTCTTAAATCCTTTAATTTTTTTAAATTTTTCATTAAAGTCGCTGAAAATAGACCTCAAAGATGCAGTGATGGAAGAAACAATTTGTCCAATGAGCCTATTTAGATTGGTGTAAGTGGGTCTCTCAATGTCCAGGTTTCGCCGGCAAATATCGTAGATAGCCTCGTTATCCACGAGAAAGGCGCAATCAGAATGTTCAAGGGTCGTGTGGGTCGTCAGGATCGCATTGTAGGGTTCAACTACCGCAGTTGAGATCTGGGGCGAGGGATATATTGCAAATTCCAATTTAGCCTTCTTCCCATAGTCGATTGAGAGACGTTCCATGAGCAAGGAGGTTGTGCCAGATCCGGTGCCTCCGCCAAACGCGTGAAAAATGAGAAAACCTTGTAGGCCAGAACACATGTCTGCAGTCTTCCTGATTCGATCCAGCACTAGATCGATTATTTCTTTTCCAAGGGTGTAGTGTCCACGGGCATAGTTATTTGCTGCGTCCTCCTTTCCAGATATTAACTGCTCAGGGTGGAAAAGACCGTGATACGTTCCTGTTCTCACTTCATCTAAAATTCGAAAATTAATTCAAATCACTAAAATTCTTTTTATTTCTCAAAGAAATGTTTGAAATGAATTGACGAATTTATAAATCGGTTTTTAAAATATACCGATTACGGTTGGTTCGAGGTCGAGGAAAACTGCTCGTGGGACATATTTTCCACCTCCTGTTTCACTGAAAAATGTCTGAAATCCTTCGTCATTTGTGCAAGAATCAGACGGAAGCATTCCATCGGGTTGAATTCCATGCTCAAGGCAATACAATTCCCAACATGCATTGCCAATTTGGACACCCCCTTGGCCAATGTGGATAGAAAGGACTTCACGCTATTAATTTCAAAATTTGATTATAATTAGCTAATTAGGAGGTCTTACATACATCTTGTAAAAGCAGATAAAGAAATGAAGTAGAAAAATTAATCTGACGGTTTTGACATGTCCAAAAATAGGGATTTAAATTTTTTAAAAAATTACGGAATTTGAACAGAATAATATTGATATTAACGAGGGATTGAATGAATAATATTAATAAGTAACAATCAATTATGATTATTACCATTTTGCCGGCCTTTTAGTTTCGTGAAATGTGAGATGAACGAACGATGTTGACACAAAAGATGCCACGGCGAAACTGAAAAAAAAAGACGTGAGATTGTTAGAATTTTTTCTTTTGGTTTCTAGGGTTACCGAATCGATTATCGATTACTAAATTATTAATTTGAGTTCAAATTTTTTTTTCAATCGGCTCTCTCCAAAATAAAAATTGATTTATAAAGTATTAAAATTAAAAGATTAGTAATTTTGCTACGAATTTTCAGATTTAATCCTATTTTATTGACGGTTTTATAAAATAAATAGAATTTTCAAAAATTTAAAACCTTCCAATTTTTAAAAAATTTTTGTAATTTAAAAACTGTGAGACCTCTTGTCAAATTACACGGAAGGGTGGCGGGTTGCATAATTGCCAGGATTATACCCCTGTCGGTACTTTCCTCATCCTAAATAATATGCAACACTTCTGACTTTTGTGTCTGACGGGGCTTACAAGGTATGCTGTGAAATTGCTACAAGATTCAAGATACATGAAAATTTAAATAAACTCAGTTTATTTTACTTGAGTAAATATTGAACTTATCGTTAAAAAATACATTTTTAGTGATTAAATGCAAAATAACTTTTAGACAATTACTTTTACGTGAATTTCGCAGCTGCTAATTTTCTTGGATATTCTGGATCCTGGCTCATTTTATAGATTTTTTATAACAGAGAAGCGAGGAGGTACATACTACAAGATACTAACATAGAGACTTCAATCTTTTAAGCCACCGTTGAAAAGCATACGAGCTGAAAAATATCAAGATTTTATCTCCACTAATTCCAGAGTAGATTCAAAGATTTTTCAATTTTTCGTTGTAAGAGTCTGAGAGTACTTGAAAAATGAAAAATTGTGAGCTAAAAATTATTTCTAAAAGGAGGATATTGAATTTATATTGAAAGTTCAAGGTAATTGTAATTCTTTCGTGCTCATCATATCAGCTTGAAAAACATGGAACGTTTTAATATTATGTCATATACTTTGGATCTGCTAGTATGACTTTATGGTTTGCACATATTTCCTCTTTTTCGCACTGCCATGCCATTTCAACTTCAAGCCTTCATATGTACACTTCCACCTTTTCTCTCTTGCCTTATTCCTTCTTTTATGGCAAGTCTAAAGCGTTCATTTTCCCCAACCTTATCATGCTTTTATTTTGATATTATACGACTCTCATCCTACAAGCGATAAAAAACTAAAAGAATATTTTCAGAGATGGTGCAAATTATATCAAGTGCACAAGTAAATTCGACTTCTTTTTTAGCACATAAAGAAATACCGAACACATTAGGCATTTTTAATTTTAATCAGATTATACAGTAGAATCCTGCTAATTCGTAATTTCAAGGGACCTGACCAATATTACGAGTTATCGGGATTTACGAATTATCGGGATTACGAATTAGGGGCGACTTTTTCAAGGAACTGACGATTTACTACAAAATACCGAGATTTTAACTTTGTTGGGATTACGAATTACCGGGATTCTACTGTATTAGTAAATGACTATTATTTTAATTATCGGAAATCGTTATACAAAAAGATAAGATTGTAAGATCTATATTTTTGATTTATTGATTCGATGGAAAAGAACATCTGTCTCTAAATTAGCTTCGTCATTCCGGTAGAGTAAGATTCTTCTCTTTCTGAGACAAACTCAATACTCGAAGATCACGTCCACTCGTATCTTTCTTTCTGAAAGGCTCCATGAACCTTTTCAGTATTTTTTTTCTAATAAAGTAACTGAGAAATATTTTATATATAAATGAAAAGAGTTTAGTAGCTTATACTTGTTATCTTCGTAGATATATTCGTTTTCGTAAAGCTAATAGCTAGAAACTATTATAAACACCTTCTCTCTAATATCTCTTGTAACCGAACACCCGACATGTTTCTACAATCTTCTTTTAAATTTCCATTTTCTTTCATTTTAAGATCAGGGTTCTTTCTTGAGGCTGTCAGCATTAAGAGGTTTGTAATCACCAAACGTCGAACTGACAAATCACCGTAGAGAAATCGCTGATTCATTATGTCAGTCTGAGAGTTATCAATCTTCCTCACCACCAAATAACGATTCGCATTATCCTTTTTCTGAAAAGTCATTTTCTCTGCACGGATTTCGCTTTTCTACATTTTAAACTCATATATACAAAAATATTTAAATTGAACTTTTTTTCGAAATATTTCGATTTTTGTTAGCAGGTGCATTCCAATATTTTCTGATTGTCTGACCATATATAAAAATGAGGTGAGGCACATTCAGGCTTGCGATTTTCCGCGTAGCTGCCGTAGAAGCTGCACTGTTAAAAAACGAAGGCTTTGTTAGTTGCAGCAGGATGTGGGTCAGTAATCACCGCTGCCTCTTACTGTCTGTGTTTCCTTTTTCCTCTTTCCTCTTCTACACATCCACACAAATATTACCAACGTCCGTTGTTTCCACAATTTTCGTTCTCTTTCGTTCGCTTCCGCGAATCTTTGGCCTCTCTACTCATTATGTTATGACTTCCTCAACAAATCAACGACCCCCTTTTTTAACGAAAATTGCACACGCTGAACTAGATTAAAAATCTGGGTTACACCGAACAAAAATTTTTCCTCAATTCACTGAATGCGGGATTTAAAATAATTTCAAAAATGTCTTAATTTCAATACCTAGTTCAAAATTTCGAAAATTTCTTCAGATTTTCAGGGTCGCGACTTGACCGGAAAACATTTAAAATCCCTCCAAATTCGTTAAACCTCTTTTGAAATTCCTCTCTAAAAAAATGGTTCCTCTTTAAAAATGTCTAAAAAATCTCGAAAATATTATTGTTTCAAATCTGATTGACTTTTGAATGACTTGAAGTTGTAAGAAGTAAAACAAATTATATATGAGAGAAAGCATTTTTATTTTTTCCGATATAAAAAACAAACAAACATGTATGTTACTTTTAGTTGACCGGAAACATGAAATCGTGTCCACCGAATCGCCACCCAGGTTTTTGTTTAGTGTTTTTACCAACTGTTGCCAGTTTTGTCTCTTTTAGTTTTTCTTTTCTCTTTTTGACTTTACTCCCTTTTTTGTTGCTGCACCCATTTCGCACGTTTAGGTTTTCGCAACCTGTATCACGCAACATGATCCAAAGTATCCTTGAACGAAGTATCAAAGGCCACTTTATTTTTTGAGACACCCAATTGAGGAGCCACCTGTCGATGTCGGTGCCGTTCATCCGATAATGGCAAAATTTTAAGGAAGCTTCTTTTTATAGCAGTCGACTTTAGTGTGAATTTGTGATAATCTCTTGATCGTAAAGAACCTGCTTTGAAATAATTAAGTACTCCTACTTAAATGATCCAATCTATACCACTTTTGTTCATTCTACCTCTCTTATCAATATTTTTTTGTTTGCCTCATTATGTCTCCCTACGTTTGGTATCACTTTAAATTATCTAGTTGGAGTAACTGTTTTCCTTTGGAAAAAAATAATATTCCAAACAAATTATGGTATAATAATTATGGTATAATAATTACGTGCTTATAATTCTTGGATGGACTCACTGCTAATGAAATACAATTTTCGGAATGACTGCTTCATTTTCAATGAGCTACTAAAAAACGACCGATTCATCAAACAGCTGTTGCATCTTTAAAAAATGAGCTTTTGATCGAGTGTAAATCTTCTATAACTTTTGTACTTTTTATCAGTCTTACATCCAAAATCGTTAGCAGACACCTGCCGTAATATTTCTACACTCTCATATATATTCTTTAAACAAGCAGCTGTTCTAGGGTTATAAACTTTTTTTTAGACAAAAACCGCAGACAGATGGAATAATTGCATAGGTCTCTATTTGTGTTTTACTATCCTCCTTTCTATTTTCGCGGAACCTTTGTAAACGCGTGCGTTCCTCCGAAATTAGTGTAGTATACTTATCTTTTTTCTAGCGTAGAAGCTATAAAATTTTAGTTTCTAAGCTCTTAAAATATCTTATTTCCGGTAAATAAATAATAGAAAAGATGGTCATAATTATAATTGTTTAAAGGCTTGTTTGATTATAGAAGTTGAGTAGCGTCAGTCGGTTATACTTTTATTTATAATAAAATTCATAAACCTAAAAATTGAATTGAACATATGTTTTACAGATTATCTTTAATGGTTTGATTACCTTATATAATATATTAAAACCCTCTAACTTGAATCAATGAAAAATATATTGGAAATCATTTCCCTATTTCTCTCGCATACAAAAACAGAGTGCTGAAGGCTTGGATTTTTGCTGATTAACAAAATGCTTACACGGAGAAGAAAATTTTCTCGGTAACCCTTACCGAAAGTTGTGGGGAAATTTGGATATAGTTGCTTTTCGGTAAATTTTCTTGACTGTTTACCAAACCCCTCGGTACAAGTACGACATACGGACATGATCAAATAAACATAAATGACAACAGCACACGGTATTCCCAAGCGGTCACCTATCCAAGTACTAACCACGCTCAACGCTGCTTAACTTAAGTGATCTAACGAGAACTGGTGCATGATTTCAGCGAGGTATGGCCGTTGTAGGTAAATGTGATCAGTATTACGTGTATCGAATCCTGTATAAACTCAGTTTGAAAAGGTTGCTCCGTAATCGTTCTTCAAGATCCGAAAAAAGGAAGAATGAACATAATCTACTTTTCCCCGAGAACCGATTTCACTGAGATTTAGTCTTTTCCCGATTGAAACAATGTGAGTTGTTCATCATCTTACTCGCTTATTTTATTGAAATTGTTTCTCTAGTGAATTGTCTTGTTAATGAGCAATTCTTGCTAACTGATGAACATAAAGTATGTACCTTTTTGGGTAAGACTGGTGTCCATTCGACTTTAGAAACATTGTTGCAGTTTAAGATAAAAGGGATATAATTTATCTCACATACGAGGCTGACATTGTGAACCGAGTAGGCCTTAATCGTGAGGTGGTAAGATCCAGTGAAAACCGGTAACGAGCGAACGGAGGTAAAAAATAAATCGAGCGTGAGCAGTCCGGAAAGCCACGTGATCGGCAGGTGGGATTGGTGCAGATCCAAAGAGCAGCAATAAGACCACAAGAAGAGTGGTCCCTCGTGATACATGGCGCACCTGCTCATCGAAACGTCAAGCAGAAACTCCTTCGTGCCTGATTTCATCAAAAATCTCAAGCTTCTTTCAGAAAAGGTGTCCCTATTATTATTTTCACGTTAAATAAGTCTGCCTTGCAGAAAATTGTCGCATGTTTGCAAACAACATTTGTTTGGTATTTTTCTAACCCGAAACTCGTTCCACAATTTAAAAAAATGATGATTGTGTGGAATGGGAAAAAGAGTCTATATATCAATAGTTGAGAAAAATGTTCCTTTCTAATCGAATCTCGCGTAGGAAAGAGCTTTATGTCTGAAAATAAACTTTTCTAAAAGAAAAGAATCCGTAGCGAGTAGTCCGAGAGAAATGTGCCAATTTTTTTTTATTGGTTTTTTTTCATCATTGATTTATGGCGAAACAATACAATCTCTCCTGTCTTGGTTTTAGTAATAGGGGTGCTCAATGTTCTCCAGACGTTTCCTTTCATCTTTAGACCTACTTTGTTGGCTATTTTGAGAGGAAAATTAGTGGACTTGGTTGTAATAGTTTAAGTAGAATACGCAACGAGACTATAGAGATTACTTTCGGAAAGTTGGATATTATCCTCTTTGTGAATTGAAAGATCGCAGTTGCTATTTATAGGCATAATATTGAAATAATAATAATCTTTTGATATTCCTCGTAAGCAACAGGAAATTTATTCTCTTTTAAGATACAATTATTTTCTTGTAACTTGTAATTCTCAATATTGCAAGTTGTAATTATTTAATTTAAACTGCACGTAATTTTTCGAGGATACGAAGTAGCAGTGTATTCGCACGAGAGTTGTTAACCTTGAGTTTTATATTCAGGAGGTGAAAAATGATGGCAGATTGGAGATTGATCGGAGATTGAATCTAAGGTCGCCCAAAATTGCCTAGACTATGGTGTTATGGACTGCAGGGCTATAAGTTATACCCCTTGATTACACCTTTAGCTTCCTACTTGAAACGATAATTTTCTCTCCTTTACGGTTTATGTTATCTGAATTAATGGGGCGATATATTGTCAGTGACTCTCATTTATCAGTTCAGTCCAAGACTTGATGGACATCCATAATCTGTAGACAGAGAAAAATCAATCGAGCAAGAATATTTTCCAATTCTATTTTCTAATTTAAAATACAATCAGTATTTTATTATCAGTATATTATTATATTTTATTATATTATCAGTATTCGTTCATTTGAACGTTCAGAACTTCAGCCGCAAGCAAGGATCTCGTCTCGGTTAAGTTTCGTGTCATTATCTCGAGTACAAGTTTACATTTCAAAAGAAATTTAAATTTTTAAAAAATTACCAATCCGACACAACTTTGTAACTTTTCCGGTCTTGAATTTATTCATTTTCTGTTATTTGAATTTGAAAGTCTTGTCAATTAGGCGAAGGCACGAGTCGGCCTGTGTATGATGACCCCCCGAGGGGCTTAGGGGCCTTTTCGGGACAGGATCTGGCATTTAGGGTTTAGGTTGGGCCCAGCGCGTGCCATCTGCCGACAAGTTTTCTGGGTCCGGTTCCAGAAGAGGCGCAAGAAATTGCTGGCGGCTTTTAAAAACCACTCCACCAATCTCAGCCAGCTGCCTCCGCCCGGGCCTCTTGTCCTTCTCAGGTCGATCAACGATCCTTTTTTGTTCAGGAAGCCCTAGCCATGAAGCAAGTGAGACCATAATCAAAGAAAACTGGGAAACTCGATCAGAGAATGAGCCGATTTTCTTATGAAAAGCATAGGAATATAGAGGGTGTGGAAAATTGAAACGATTTGAGGATAAAAGGTCGAAAGTACCTTATTGAGGATGATTCAGTTTAAAAGTCGATAATCTACAGGTGGCTCTAATATCTATTTTATTACTAGAACTCCTACGGATTTACGAATCTTTGAATTTTGAACATTTTTCTATCTTTTGTCGACTAATTTTCTAATCTAATCTAATCTAATCTATAATAATCGCGATAAAATATAAGATCCTCGGTATAAGACGTTAAACTATACTTGGTACAAATATCATTGATAATAGACTTGTGGTTAGCTGTACATTCTGAATTATAAACGCTGCTCGGCAGTTCTCATGGATGGAAGATATAGTACCCTAATAAACAGACGGTGGGTAGTTTGTTGATGTCAATTAGATACACCCTGCTAGTATATCACTTGGTTCTAGTCTAGCGGGGGGTGCCTTTCGGTAATAGCATTAAAAAGGGGCTTTTGTGAATACAGTTTTGATTTAATGGACTCTGTTAAGTGACTATAATACCCTCTATTGTGACTATAGCCAGAAAGTACACACCAGACAGTCGAAGAATAAACTGCAGATAAATGTATTTGCACACTGCAGCGAATATAAATTATTTATTACCAAACGATTTTCCCATCGACTCTTGAAAATCGGCACGCGACGTTTACTATGTTATCATTGATATTCAGTGGACAATTGAAAATGCTGATATGTAACCAAACACAGAAGGGTTCCATATTTATGTAGTGAAACAAATCCTGTATAAATATACCCCTTTTTTCGTGTCGTATTCACAGCGAATAAAAGTCTTTATATATATATATATATATATATATATATATATATATATATATATATATATATATGCATGTAGGTTCCTTATGGGAAAGAACGCTTGTCGAGAAAATGGTGACAAATCAGTTTTTACGCAATAAAACTTAGTCCTTGTAGACTTTTTACTTTTTTTAGAAACGGGTAACTAAATCTTCCTCCCAGCAGTTCTTACTTCTACCGGAATAAATCACAGCAAACGACGCTTTTTCACACTAAATGTTGTGAGGCGCATCCAAAATCTGCTTTGACCCGTAACTTATCGTGACTTCCATGGAGAAAGGACTTGTGTCTGAACAACACAGGACTGTTGTCTGCTATTATGATAAAAACATCATCTTGTGGGGACAGAGATGAAGTTGACGTCATTACATGTTGCGAGAAGTGAAAAAGCAGTGGAGAGCGGATGAATTGAACAAGATATTGTGAGTGGAAAATGTATCCACAGGGTGTTAGAGTGGCGACAAAAAAAGGGTATTTGACATTCATAATTGCGAAAGTGACGCCGAGGAGGGCTCAACAACATGAGTAAAAAGCCTGAATTTAGACACTGAGTAATTTATTCACCCTGGAAATTTCTCTCGAACTCGTATTGGATAGGAATTAGGATAATCTAGGATAGTCTAGGGTTCATTCACAAAATACGTGATAATAAAAAATATATTTTTCTCTTTTTCTCTTTGAACTTAAATTTTTAGATAAAAAAATAGGCTATTTAAGTAATATATGTAATGTTTTCTTTCTTCTGGGAAAAGACAAAGTGTGTCAGTGGTTTAACCCTAAAACATGAATATTAAAGAAAAAGGGGAGAAGGTCGATGGCAGTGTACTAAATGGAGGAAGATGGGGTATAAAGATGCTGCCGGGCGGAAGTGATTTCCATGAGAAATTTCCACTGAAGAAGTTCATAGAACCGGAAAGGGTAGAGAAAAATAAAGGACCACCTTCTTGGAAGGGGTGAGTCGAGGGGTGGATAGTGCTGATGGGTATGCACACTCAGACGCGCCGTCTGAACCCTACATAATATAGGTACTTAGGCCCTTCTCTCTCTTCTGCACTCCTTCTTGCTTTTCCTCTCTCTATCTTTCTTTCATCGGCTTGAAAATTTCTCTTCGGGTTTTTTCGAATTTCCGGAAGCCGCAGAAAATAACTTTTAAATTTCCTGAGTCGGACTTCCATCGAAGAATGGAACAAATCCCTTGTCGATACACTTGTGATCCAATCCGAAAAGAGTAGTCGTTCTTACTATATAGTATATATTTAATCGATGCTGCGAAGAACGTTTTCTACTCTATAAATACGGAGTTCGAAATTGTAAATATTAGAATAGGATTCTTTTTTTTCTTATTCTATTAGAATTTCGGATGTAATGCCAGTCTCTAAAAAAAGCTCGCCGATTGAGTTATAATTTAAAATTACACAATTGCTTTATGTATCTGTACATATAGTGACCTCTTTTACAGGGTTATTGAACTCAGTTCTGGAAAATATTCCTGCGCGTGTGCAGTACATATTGTTAATGTATTCAGATGTAGATAAGCCATATGAAAATTACACTTTTAGTCTTGAAAAAGGATCGATCGTAATCGAAGGGGAGGTCTCTACATTTTAGCTTCAGAGACTTTAGATCTTCAGTGATCTCGAGGCTTTGGTATATACTTAAGTGTTGAACTGCTACTGTGAGTGAAGATAGCAGCCATGAGGTTGAAGATCAGTTGTCTTACTGCTGCAGGGCTTGTCTAACTAGTTTAACCCTCATTACCACACAATTACTTCCTATTTCAAAGTGGTATAGTTCGATCGAGTGGATGAAACGTCGTTGCCTTGTCTGAAACTTCGAGAAACACCTTTGCAGAGTCCCAATTATCAGAGTTTTGGCATAAAGTGCCCCATAATCGTTTAACATTATTTTCTTAATAGCATATAGTGTATACTCAACACTCAACATCTAGAAACATATTTTTATTATTTTATTTGCGTAAAATACAAATGCTTTGTTTTTATCTTTTGTAATTGTCATATTTGCATTCTTGTCATTGCTGGTTAATTCATTTGCTAGTCGTTGATGAAGCGAGAGTAATATAGTGGTGCCACAAACGAATAAGCCTGATTGATTTACGATTTAGAATTTACGAGTCGTTTTCTTTTTAAGAGTCGAACGCACAATGCTGAACGTACGACTCGTTAATTGGCTTGTGGTGGTCACTTGAGTGCTGTCACTGACATTTACGAGATTACTCGAGTTAGATGGTGCCGATGGGCATTTCGTGAAATTATGAGAATTATTATTCTTTTAATGTATCATAAATTACTACCTTAATGTTATTCTTTTACTACCCATACCTACTGCCATAAACGAGAATATTTTGTTTTAAAAAACCACTTAAAAAAATATATGTATGTATATAAAATCTGCTATGTTAAAGGCCTAAAGTAATAATAGCGAATGATAAAGAATAATGAATTTATATTATTGTCTAATGGATCTAATGGATTCCATGAACAGTGAACACTGATGTCTAGTCTTTGATGCGGTGACGTACAGATTATTGATGTCACTTTATCACTTTAATTTATAATCAAGTCGCAAACAATGCAATTAAAAGCGCTGTTCACGTAAATGAACCCACGAATCCCGTTTAGGGCTCAAATCTCTTTATCCGAAAGCTTTATCCAGCTTTAGTAGACTGGGAAATATGATTATTCAAATTTAGTTGTACGTATATTTTATGTTCGACTGTTGTAAGACTTGTTCCAATCACTTTTCATTATTAATTCAAACAGAATTATTTGTTTCCTCTTAGTATTAAAAAATCGTGAGTTATCTACTTAACAGTTTTACCTTCTCGCGAGATAAACGAGCTTTTCATATTTTTTTTTTTCATGGCTTTGCATTACAACATAGTTTCTTTTTCTCACTGCAGATTCAGAGTCACAGAGTGCTTTTGAAGATTAGTTGCTGGGAATTCATGGGGTACATAATACAGCCTGATCTCATGCATTCTATAATTTAAATATGTGTGGGAAGGTATATTCATCGCGTTTATATCTACGAGAGACGTAGTTTTAAGGAAGTCACCGCCGAGTTTTTAAAAATATCGTACGAGTGAATGCTTTAATTGTGAATTTATAGACTAATAAAATTCTAATTTGGTCTCTTAAATCAAGTTCCTGGAGCAAATATTAATGGATCTATAAATAATTACAGAAATTCAAAGTTGAGAGATCCGAGGAGAAATAAAAATTAGCTATTGCAAGATATATTTTGTCATTATACATCTATCTTGTTCTATTTTCGACTAGCAATTTAGATTGAAAGCATACTCCAGCATCAAATCTGAATCTCGGGTTTCGATATTTGAATTTCTTCAGAACCCTCGAGATTCCTAGGATTACAGAGGGAATGAAAGGCGAGAAAAAGAACAGATTATTGGTCCAGGGAATATTTCTAATATCTCCTCTGCACATAGGGAAATGTCTGCTCCCCTTGATAATCGAAAAACGTAAAAACTCAGATCGTAAAATAAAAGAGGCTAAATTAAGTCTAAGTTCGAGGAAACGTGATAAGAAAAGAAACAGATATACCAAGAGAAGTGTAAATCTAAATGAGGGGTAGTCACGAAGCCATCGAGTTGAGACTTTCATTGAGATTAAAAAGAAATACGGATTCTGTTGAGGCCGAAAATGGTAGCGAGGCGGATAAGAGGTCAAAGGGTGGAGAACACCAAAGTTAAGTTTAAATTCCGCCTTCACAAAATTAGTCTCGTATCTCGCCCTCTTGATAAAATTAATGACCTATTAACATCTTTTCCCAGAATAATTTAATAGCTTTTCATGCTTCATTTTAATTATCCGAATTTGTTTAATATCTAAATAACTTCCAGTAAAAAAGTGATATAAGTGATATTTTTGAGGTAATATGTTTTATGATTTATAATTATGCAAAATGATAACTTTAAGTTATCAGTAATAATAATGTACAAGCACTTTTTTGCTCTTATTTGCGTATCATCCTTCAAGCCAATAAAGCTTCTCTTGGTGATGAAGGGTTGAAACCGACAGAGAAGGGAGCAGAAGAATGCATCACGCTAAATTAATCATGAAAATTTCCGCTCTCTGAAACCGAGAATAACGTAAACCTTCTCTTTCCTTTGTCAAGTAAAGTTACGAGGAGTTTTTCCTCTCATATTTAGAAAAAATTGTGCCCCACAAGTTGCATAACATATTGGAAAATGACATTCTTTTCACACGAATATTTTCTAAATGTCGTTGAAATTCTGAATATTCAAATAAACGAATTTTTGTATTGGTTGCATTTTAAACTATAGAAAGTGTTAAAATATTAATTCATTTACATTGAAAGTAATTCTGTATAAAAGAAACTTATAATGCCTATTTTTATTTTTAGCTAGAACAGTAAGTATTTCTATGGATAAAATGAAATTGGGAAAAATTATTTCGTTCATTTGAACGTTCAAAACTTCTGACACATTTTTCTAACAAGACTTTTCAAATAATTTTTTTTTAGATGAAAAAAGATGCTCTGAACTTTTATGGACCGATATTAGAAGATTTGGAGGGTTCGAAGGTTGTAATGTGACTCTGAGAATTTGATAGTTTTAGATTTCAGAATTTGAAGGAATTCTTGGAAACGATAAAAAAAAATGTCCAGCGTTAAAAGCACAGAATGCAGGGGATTTACGGTGACGCAGTAAAATTAATGAAATACCTATGTTTTACATTTACGAGGAATCATAAACTAACATTTTCAATTTAGGTCATGAGTCGTAATCATTTTTAATATTTTATTTGCAATTACTAGAACGAAAATGAGGAGCAACGGGAATAAAAAGCCGGGGTCTAAATTCGTGCATTTTCGTCTATTAATACTCCTTTCTCAAATTAAAATCTCCCTCAGCTTCCAATTATTGTAAACTTGCGAGAAAACTTGCGCTTTTGTCCCGAATATTCAAATTTTGATATTAAACTTCAATCCCGAATCTATAAAAGTCCAAAGTAATCTAAATCCAGATACAGATTCGCAAGGGACGAAGGAGCTGCAGATGCAAAAGGATTGTAGGGAGTGCTGAGTAGAAATGAACGAGGGCCATTTATTTTAAGAGCTTTCCGAGCTATTTGTCCTCTCGTCTTATTTCTCTCCGTTTTCGTTGTTTTACATGATAAGTGGTCCCACTTTGGACCGAACTTTTGCACTTTTCTTATTACATGTACAACTCTGCTCCTAGAGCCCCTATTCAAATCGTATTTCACTAAAATGTTGCTTCCTCGTGATTGCTTATCCACTTTGTCAGATTATGAAAAACTCTTACGCAAGGAAGGTTTTATTTTTGTTTTCTGAAACATGAAAATTTACAGTCGTACCAAAGTCGAATTGAATGTTCAAGATAAACATGGAAGATATTTCCTGCTTTTTATAGTTGCCTTGTTCCTCTCTCTGTAGACTGCAGAGATTAAAAAAGTTTTTCTCATATGTAACAGTGCATTTTTTACAGAACATGAGTCTCAAATCAGGTTGCGTTAAAGCAAAAACATTTCTAGCATTTCGCACATCGTTTACTGAAATTAATTTTGATTTAGGTTTCGAATTTTTGTTAATTGCTGTTTCCGGTCCTTGAGTTCAAAATTGATTAAAGGAAGCGTCATGGATATTTGCCAATCCTATCATGTGTCCCCTCAATAATACGTTACCTGTAAATAGTTCAAATGGGGTCTTCTCTGCGTTTAATATTTTAGGGTATTATTGAAGGCTCACCGGGAGTGGCGCAAGTAAATCGATCTATAACCTACGTGACTCCCTTCATGCATATTCTCTAATAGGGCAGTCACCCTTGCACCGTGAAATTACGTATATGTTATCATACGATGAGTTAATTATGATAATGATTGATTAAATATTGATAGGCTGGGTCTCTAAGTAGAAAACGAAGCAATGCCCCTTCCATATATTTTCTGTTTTAGTCTTTCGAATTTACTTTATCGGAATTGTTCGAAAATCACTAATTAAATTACGAAAAATCGTCCACTAATTGAAGTAAGAATTTCTACTAATAATTCATAAAAAGTTAATTCAGATTTAGAGCCCTTGTACCGAAAAAGACAATCATTTGTAACCAAAATTATATGAAGCTGAAGTTTGTAACGTTTACGACAAAAGAAGCTCAAAATAGTTTCAACCCCTTACCACACTATGATTATCTTCAAAATCATCCCTTAAGTACCAAAAAATCATTATAAATCCTCTAACTTGGAGATCTAAAATATTATTGTTTCAAACGGTTCCACTTAATGTTCAAAGAAGCCCAAAACAGTTTCATCCACCAAGCCCTCTAGGATCACCCCCAAAATCAATCCCCAAGCACAAAAAAATCATTAAAAATCTCCAAACCTCAAGACCTAAAATCTTATTCTTTTGAATTGTACCATTTAGTGTCTAAATAATACCGAAAAAGTTTTATCCGCCTACCCCCATAGGATGACCCTGAAAATCAACCCCTTAGCAAAAAAAATCTTTAAAAATTCTCAAACTTTGAGACCTAAAGTTTTATTCGTTTGAACAGTTCCATGTAATGTCTAAATGAATTCAAAAATGTTTGATCCGTCACCCCCATATGATCACTCTCAAAATCAATCCCTAAGCGCAAAAAAAAAATCATTAAAAATCCTTTAGGGGTTGATTTTGAGGATGATCCTAGAGAGTTAGATGGATAAAACTGTTTTGAGCTTCTTTCGACAATAAATGGAATCATTTAGCGAAATTCCGGATAAATAACCGAGCCCCTGTCGAAGAAATTTTGTTATTTATACGAAAATTTCAGTACTCGTACCGAGGGTAAAAATAAAACAAATGCTTAAAAGTTGGACACTCTGTTTTTCTTCTAGAACTGAAAGTTTATCTCTTGAGATCTTATGGGCATTAACCCTTAAAATATATTTTTAAACTTTCATCCTGTTCCTTCGATAATGAAGAACCTCAAGCCTTTGGCCTCTGCCCTACATTAAAAAAATTCCCTTCTTCCTCGAAGGGTTCCACTCTTTCGGTTATTTTAGGACACCACTATTCCACTAATTCAGCGGGGTTAAAATGGGGATTCAAAGGGTTTAAATTGTCTGAGAACCCCTGCGACGAACCGATAGAAGTCCGGAGTGGGTGGTCAGTAGGCAAGCAGGCGAATGAGATGCGCGGCTGCGCCTTTTGGCTGCGCGTGGCCAACAACTTTCCAGGCCTCTTCGCAGAGCGAGCGTGGTTGCCTACCGAGGCGCATCTCTTTTCAAATTTCGCTCGGCCTCGGTTCCCGCCGTCCTTAAAACGTCACGGTAGAATAATAAAAAAATACTTTAAAAAACAAAAGAAACTCCCGTGCAATTTTCACCCCGCATGAAAAAACTGATATCGCGAAAAACTAACATTTTCGACATCGACTTGAGTTTCGAAATTGCGAATGAACTTACGATTTCGATCATCATTGATTAAAATGATTTGAAGTCGATTTTCAATATAATTTTTAATTAAAATCAAAAGTTTATTGTTAATTCGATGGACTCAGACTGAGACTGGAATAGTCAACAAATTTTTCTTTCAATATTCATCAATTGTGACTGATTTTTCATGTCAAATTGGAGTAGCAATAATAGCTAATTAGAAATAATATCGATTTTGTGTAAATGAAGGATATTAACGAAGATAAACAATAGTGATAAAAGGAAAAGTGTTGACAATTTGCAAAACCGGTTTTTGGAGTTTGAAACGGAGTTTGGATGAGGAAGTTGACCTCAAATGAGTTTGATTCAATACCTTCACCTTCGCTGAGTCGTACCATTGTTGACATTGTCTCAGACACGTGAATACCAAGCTTCACGATAAGCGTTTCATTCAGAAACCGCAGATAGTGATACTTATACTAAAAGAGTGTCCCATGCTTTTGTGTGAAAGCGTATTTTTTGTTGCGTAAAAGTTCGAGAATTTAGTATCGAATTTCAGCAATCGAACTCATAATAATTGCTGTTATTAGTGATTGCAAAGTTATTAGTGTTTTTGTACGTGGTTTTGGATTTTGGGCTGTGAACTTCGACCTCTCGCTCTCGATTTTTCAGTCTGGTTGAAAGAAGTTCATATTCATCTGGTGAGAAGCTTTTTTTTTCAATATTATTATCAGAAATAATGTTCATGGATTAATCGGATGTGGAATAATTTGTATCGATTTGTCAAATCTTTTTCCAAGATAAGGAAATAGAGAGAAATTTGAATTTGTTAGGAAATAGAGAGAGAATTGCATTGTTCTGCAGACAATTATGTTGTGAGTATGCAATCGAATATCTAAGCTCAACTCTATTGGAAGAATCTTGATAAGCGGAAGAGAAATGTATTAGAGATTTATTAACGTTGCACATTATTCTCGTCTGTAGATTTTATTGTTCCTAACGGTATAAAACGTGTAACAAGCTGTTTATATTCTCTTTTTTTTAGAGCTTTGATAGAACCTCATCCTCGAGTTGATCGGGTTATATAGGGACTCAAATTGACCGGTTTGTTATATATTTTCCTACACCCCGAAGGTATTAGAATCTCGTTCCTATATGTAGATATATACCTTCACAGTGAGTTACTTCCAGAATGAACGCTTTTTTATTCCGCCTCTTTTCTAGAATATATTTTATATTTATATAAGCATCTATTACCCTTCTCTAGAGATTTATTTATTGCATTACTTTATCTCACGTTTTATCATATGATTTCCTTATTCACGACGAGCATATTATGACAATTATTGAACCGTACTGTAATTTCAACCGACGTGAAAAAATTTCGACTAAAATATGCAAAAATGAATACGAAAAAGCGAGCGAAAAGTCGACCTAGAGTTGACATTGGCAGGTCCGGGGTATTGGGATTAATTGATGAATATTAAAACGTCGAGAACTCTTTTAATAAGCGAGGTGTATGACATAAGATAATGAAGATAGATCGGTAGATTAGGTGCGAGCACGAAGGGAATATATCGTCTAACAATGTATTAGCTCTCATGAATTTAATATATGTGTGTGTGTGTGTGTGTGTGTGTGTGTGTGTGTGTGTGT